>SJYT01056775.1:0-65120 GCA_006410635.1 Cephalophus harveyi
GCAGGAGCAGCCCCGGGAGACGGTGGCCTCTCAAACGCGCCGTCAGGACAGACGTGTGTGAAGTCTGAGGAAAGCGGGTTTTTCCTGCCAAGTTAAGACAGCTGAGGGGAACGCGCAGTTTGGTTATCAGATTTCACCAACTGTAGAACCTTTCACCCTTGAGAATCTTTCAAGCTTGTCCTGTGGACACATTTTCAAGTGAATCATAATTGCAGATCCCCATGGTGTTAGTTTTCGATTCTGGCTTGATTCGTTTGGGCACCACTTTGTTGCAGGCTGGTTCATGAGGCCTTTGGGTGTCAAGTTTTCATCGTCATCCTGTTTGGAGTACATTTTATCTAAAAGTTGAAGAGTTTAAATTTGTCAGTTGATCATCTTTACAGTAAGATAAGCCTCTCACTGATGAGACAGGAAAGTACGAAACCATTTAAAGGGTAAAAAGCAAGTTCCTAGACGTGTCTTTCAAGCGTGAACAGTGTGAACTTTCCTCTCCTGGCAGAGACACAGGAAGCAGCAGAAGACAGCCAGCTGAATTCCTTGAGTTCTGAGGATCCAGCAAACAGGTATCTTGCTTGTGTTCCGCAGGCGTTCTGAGTCCTGGACCTTCCCTGACGTGCCGAGCGCTGTGAATCCGAGCTCACTGCTGAGGCTCCTCCCCACCCCTTGGTCCTTCCGTCCACTGTGCCCTCTGCCCTCTTGCCCAGGGACCCCCAGATCAGGTCTTCCTGAGCCCCAGGACTCTTTCAGATGTTAATATGACACTTTGTGGATAAAGAGAAACTGGGTTCACGACCAGACAGAGCTGGACAATGTCCTTGACCTTGTTAAGTTTCTCAAGAGTCTCAAGGGGGAGAAAGGATTTTTAATTTTGCCTGACCCAGCTTCATCTGAAATCCTTGAAACTGATTTGATTACGGGCGTTTCTTTTATGCTGCTTGCCTTCACAAATGCTGCTTCATCTGCTTGAAATTACCAGGAAAATCCCCGCCTCCAGGCAAACTTCTACTCACCCTCTAAATCCTAGCTTAACTGTCTCGTTTCATGAAACCGTCCTCCTCTGTGCTTCCAGAGCCGTGTGCACACACCTGCATTGTAATTGATCGCTTTGTGCTCTCACTGTTATCTCCTGTGTTTCTTTCTGCTACCAGACTGAATTCTTCAGTACAAAGGCCAGGTTTTACCAAGCTCTAGAGCACCTACCGCCTAGCATGGCAGCGTGCTCGCTGCATGGTAGGTGTGTTTGCTTTTAAGCAACTCTATTGAATTACAATTCATATACCATACTACATTTCGCCTATTTAAAGTGGACCATCCTGTAGTTTTCAGTATATTGCATTATTCATTTTAAAAGTGCAATGAAAATACGTACCATAAAGTTTGCCATTTTTAACCATTTTTAAGTGTAGAACCCAGTGGCATTAAATTCATTCACAGAGTCGTACAACCATCACCACTCTCTGCCTTTGAAACATTTTCATCGTCCCGATCAGAAGCCCCACCCTTCATGCCGTAACCCACAGTGCCCCCTCCCAGCTCCCAAGGCCTCTGTCCTACATTCTGTGAACTTGCCTGTCCTAGGTACTCGTATGATCTGAGTTGTGTCCAGTGCTTGTCCTTCCGTGTCTGGCTCATTGGCTTGGCATCGTGTGTCGAGGGTGATCCATGCTGTGGTGTGTGTTGGAATCTCCTTCCTGTTGAAGGCCCCGTACCGTTCCATTGTGCACACAGACCACATTTCGTTTATCTTCTCGTCTCCTGACGGACACTGGTCCCTCTCACCTTCTGGAGGCCGAGCTAACGCTGCTGTGGATGTTGTGTACAGGTGTCTGCCAGGCCCCTGCCCTCATGTCCTCTGGCTGCGCACCTCGGAGCGGAGGCGCTGGGTCACATGGTGATCCTGTGTCTAACTTTCTGAGGAAGAGCCAAACTGTTTTCCGCCACAGCGGCACCATTCTTCATCCCACCAGACACATGTGAGGGGTTCTTAACATCCTGATGTTCTTGTGTGTGTTCTTTAAGTGAGGATCCAGACCAGAAGGAGGACAGCGCCCTGGCCCGCTGGGTCGCGGATCCGGCCAACACAGCCTGGATGGAGAGTGAGTACCACGCCAGGGCCCCGGGGACCATCAGGCTCTGCTGCTGTTCTCCTGCCCTGTGTCCGTTCATCTGAAGCACCAACCGCCGCTGACTGCAGTTGCTTCCCCAGGCCCCGCGAAGCCATGGCTTTGTCTCCCGTCAGATCGTCTCCGCTCTCTGCATCTCAGCACCCGCCTCGTCCTGGCTGATGGATTTATTCCAGTACTGATCTGTCTTTTGTCATAACAGTCAGAGATTTGGGGACGGAGGCACTAACAAGGCATTCTTTCTTGTGATCCCCAGTGAGATGCTTTCTCATGGTACCGTTTTGAAGAGGGGTGGTGGGTGTTTCAGCCAGCCCACAGACCAGATGGCGTGGCATGGCAGACCTTCTCTTCCACGTGTGGTGCAGAAGCAGAACTAATTTTAGCTAGGCTTGCTTTTTAATTTTTTTAAAGTAACCTTGCTTTTCTGATTAGCCCTTTTACCATCCACTGGCTCACTAATGTCTGTGTAATTGTCTTATACGATTGACTCACCAGGTAGGACCATCTAAACATTTTCCTAATTATTAAATTCTCCCCTGGAATGTTTCATTTCTGTTTTAATTATGACATTGTCGAAACAAAGAACTCTGCAAACGTAGATGCTTCTGCGAGCAGGCTATTAAATCTGGATCATTACAGGATTAAACTATCATCTCACTGTCCTCAAGCAATTTTATTTACAAAGTAGAAGCTGTCTGACTTTTTCTCCCATGACTCGTATTCATTAGTGGAATAACTGTATTTGAACGTGAGGTCTGTACACCAGTAGCCGCTCACGTGCTCTAATAGGGGTAGAAATACTGTGGTCGCAATCGAAACATTATTTCGGGACAGCAAGTGTCTCTGACTTGGGGTTTGACAGCAACACAAGAATACGCCAGGTCTTGGCTGTCTGTTCACCCCGGGAACGTGGGAAGGGACAGTGGCTGCATGTCAGAGAAGAGGGAGGCTGTATTTACCTGGTTTTGTCTCCTGTTGCTTAGTAACCATCACTTTTGTGGGTTTCTGGATGGAGTGCACTGTAGTTTCGTTGGTCTACCTACAGAGCATGGAGCTGTCACAAATACGTACATGAGCTTCAAACTCTGTTCTCCTGTGGGACCCCTGAGTCAGGCACATGGAACGTCAGCCATGGAGGATCTCTACTTTTTTTAAAAAAGAAAACACTTTAAGCAATTTCCTAGGATACTAATGTTTCATGTAGTAGCTTTAGAGGGTTTTGTCCTAAAAGTTATACATCTTTATATGTGCACGTGGCTGCCATTCATCTGCCGTCATGGGAAACGAGATGACGCTGTCGGCTAATTCCTACTCAGAGCAGCAGTGAATCTATCCCTTTGTTTCTGAGACTACATGCCACCTTTGTGTGTTTTGCATGTCAGAAAACATTAATTGCAATAACTTAAAAATGTTTATAAAGATGTGTAATTGAAGGCAAAACAAACAAAAAGGAATACGTTGGCCTGGAGGCCATAAACCTCTTCTTGGAGATATTTCACAACCGCTCCATGTAGAGCTAGGAGAAGGCAATGGCAGCCCACTCCAGTACTCTTGCCTGGAAAATCCCATGGACGGAGGAGCCTGGTGGGCTGCAGTCCATGGGGTCGCTGAGGGTCGGACATGACTGAGCGACTTCACTTTCACTTTTCACTTTCATGGATTGGAGAAGGCAATGGCAACCCACTCCAGTGTTCTTGCCTGGAGAATCCCAGGGACGGGGGAGCCTGGTGGGCTGCTGTCTCTGGGGTCGCACAGAGTCGGACACGACTGAATCGACTTAGCAGCCATGTAGAGCTGTCGTTCCTTCCCCAGGAAGTGTTCCGCCATGAGAACAATGCTTGCACTCCAGTGGGGCCCCACCAGTTACCATCCCCATAAAACGAACTTCCGAGTGGCTGAAGCCTCGCCGGAGGCCAAGGGCCCCGCGAGTGCAGACTGCTCTCCCTGTGTCTGGGTCAGTTTTAAAGTCTCCTTTCCTTTACTTCCAGATCCGGAGGAAGCCATTTACGATGACGTGCCAAGAGAAAATTCAGACTCTGAGCCAGGTTTGGTTTTGTCTGGAACTGAGTTTAACGGGCTGCAGTTTACCGGCTTCCTGCTGGATGGAAGCGGGCAGGTGGAGCCCCTAGGCCCACAGCCCCAGCGCGTCTGTGGTCGCGTTTTGTAAGGTTTCAGTGTCTTGTTGATGCTGTGGGGTAGAATGCTGTGTGTGCACACCTGTGTGCGTGTTCACACCCAACCCTGGAGGTTGGATAACTATCTCCAACCTCCTGAAAGAAGCAGGAGGAGTTAAAGATGTGAAAATACAAATGGAAAGATAAGGTGTGGAGGCCGGGAGGTAGCAGGTAACACACAGGAGGTCATGGAAGAAGGGATTACTAAGAATTTTCTGGGATTACAGACGTAAGCTCCCAGATTATACAAATACAGATCCAAAGCAGGGTCACGTGTGAATGCACACAGAGGCGCATACAGCTGAGCTGGCCGAGCACAGCCCACCGTGACCATCGTAACAGCAACGGGGTAGGAGCCGCCGCCCCCCGGGAGGAGCTGCAGTTGGGGAAGAACAGCATACTTCCTGACAGGCAGATAATGCTCCCAAACTGCTAAAGAAAGCGCAGTGTTCTGACCCAGATTTCCATATCCGGCCAAAGTATTGTCTTGTTACGGAGACACAGGCAGCATCAGACACAGGTTGGGGAGCTGGACCGCCTGTAGAGCCTGGAGGAACGGTCCATGTTGCATTTCATGGGAAAGGGCTGCTGAACCCACAAAAGGCAGCAGAGAGCAGTGACGGGTGACCCTCGGAGGTTGTTAGCTCAGACATAGAGCCCCAGCACTCAGAAAGCCTGATGCCGAACAACCCAGATGAAGGGTCAGGCCTCCACGCCCAGCAAGCAGGCTGAAGCCCATCCTAGCCGTGGAGGTGTGTCTCCAGAGTTCAGGTGTCTTCCAACATTGGCTGGTTCAGTGTCGTTTCCCAGGGGGACCAGGTGAATGACGGAAATCATATGCTTAGAAGGCAGTTGGTGCCCTGCAGTGGCCTTCTGGTGTTAAAAACTCCTAACAGAACCTTCCCAGCCTCATAAAGGACATATTCTTAAAATCAACAGCAAACTTCCTATTTAAAAGCATGGACTCGTTTATTCATCCCAAAAGTGTTCTGGAGGCAATCAGGTCCGCAGAGCTGCTACAGCCTCAGCTAACAGAGGCCGCCTCCCGAGGCCCGGCAGGATGGGAGCCCTTCCAGCCTCTTTATAAACAAACCTACTGGATCTTTAGAGTAAATGTGCTCCTGGGCAGTTATTTAAGTGCCTGCTACAAGCAACACGGGGGCTCAAGGCTAGTTTCTGTAAAGCCAGGCTTGAAATGCATTTTGGGATAATTGGTCCTCCCTGGTAGGCCTCTCCCAGCACAGACAGGATGATCTGGGGTCTCAAAAACCAAACGCCAATGGCGGGTGGGCCAGTAGTACCCCTGCTGAAGGTGTTGGCCGTTCGGTTAGGCCAGGTGCCTCCCCTGTGTGGACAGCGCCTTTGTCATGATCTGAAGGCGTGAACAGATGTGCTCATCACTAATTTTGAAATGACTGATGTGATAAAGACATTTAAATGCAGTAACAGTTTATGGGCTTTCCCAGTTGTTCAGTGGTAAAGAATCTGCCTGCAAAGCAGGAGACCCAGGTTCAATCCCTGGTTCAGAAAGATCCCTTAGAGGAGGACATGGCTACCAACTTCATTATTCTTGCCTGGAGAATCCCATGGGTAGAGGATCCTGGTGGGCTGCAGTCCATGGGGTTGCAGAATCAGACACGACTAAAGTGACTGAGCATGCATGCATGCAACAAGTTATAGGTTTTATGGGCTACTTTTAGCACAAAAGCAGAATTTACAGTTGTTTGTAATATGCTTCACTTTCGTTCATATTTAATTATCTTTATCATCTTTTGGTGATCTGTCAGTCTGTGTAATCTGTTTATATTCCATGTATCTATCTAAAGAATATCTTTCCTTCATCAAAAGTTCTCTATGGGCAAGAAATCATTTGGTATAATCATGCTGGCTTCTCATAGACCAGTGGTCCTCTGGATGTGGATGGGGCTGGGGGTTTGTCAGAGCTTTGTTGCCCCCGCCCATCACTGCCAGGGATCTCCCCCCAAGGCCCCACCACTGCTCCTCCAAGCTCTTCCCGGGTGTCTCCTCCCCAGCTCTCAGTGACGCTCTCACACGACAGACATGCACAGAGTAGCCAGGAGGTCTGCACTTTAATTCTTCATTTGGTGTTTTTGCACTCAGATGAAATGATTTATGATGATGTGGAGAACGGAGATGAAGGCGGCCACAGCTCTCTGGAGTACGGGTGGAGCTCCAGCGAGTTCGAGAGCTACGAGGAGCAGAGCGACTCGGAGAGCAGGAGCGGGGTTCCCCGCTCCTTCCTGCGCAGCGACCACAGGAAGCAGGCAGGTGTCCCGGCTGTGTGCTGGGGGACAGCGTGCTCACACGGGAGTGTGGCCAGGACCGGAAGGGGTTGCCTCGTTCACGTAGTCTTTACGTAATTGTTTTCTAAGATGTTGATGTGTAGTTTGAGGAAAGCACCTGATGTTAGCAAAAGAGAAGAGGCCCCCTTATCTCATACAGTACAGTCCTGGAAGGATGGGAAAATGAAATTTACATAAATGGAATCCCTCAACAGGCCCTGAGCGAGCTCCCTGTCTTGAGCATTCAGGAAGTAAGGAGGCATTCCCTGGCCATCTGTGCTGTATACACACAGCGCTGCTGGTGCGCAGCCGGCTGCGTGGAGAGCCGGGCTGGTGGACACGGTGCAGCCTGCTGTCCTCTACGGGATGTTGTGGTCCTCGGTGTTCTGAGCACAAACAGGAAGAAGTAAAAATAGAAGGTGTTACAGAGGATGTTACAGGACAAAGCCCCACCCCACTGGGCACTCTTCTCTCTCAGCGGGACAGTCCTGAGACCAGGTCCGGGTTGAAGGAGTGGATTCCGGGCTGACGCCAGGGCCAGCGGGTGTAGGCGGGGACCAGAGCGCTGCTCACTGAGGGGCCTGGTGGCCAGTGGTGACTGGCGGTCCCCACTGCTGTTGTTGGCGTTTGGGCTGTTGGTGAAAGAGGGATTTGTACAGCCGTCCACGGTCATGTCCAAGGGCGCTCTGTGTTCTGTGTGAGATTGACATGCAGGCCGCACATGGACAGAGGCTGCGGCCAGTGCCTCACGACACAGTCGATAAATCACCATGAGTCACGGCAGCCTGAGTCCCTGTAACCAAGCTGGTGGGCTCCTGGCGTGGCCTCCATGTATGTGTGGCTTATAGGTCATTCCAGGCACTGGGGTTCACATGTTCTGTAATCTCATCCTGAAACTTAAGAAGCCTCTACCAACTGCTGGTGGTCAACCCAACTACCTGATGCTTACGTATGTTTGTATTTTTTGGCCACATGGCTTGCAGGAGCTTTAGCTCCCCCGACCAGGGATCAAGCCCATGCCCTGTGCATTAGAAGTGTGCTGTCTTAACTGCTGGACTGCTAGGGAAGTCCCCCAACTATTCAATATTACTAACAAGCTTTTCCAGGAACCTGGCTCTCGTCTGTCACCAGAGTTATTACAGCAGAGACTTAACCGGGAAGTGAAGTTATAGCTGTAGTTTTAATCCCAGCTGGTGACTAAGGTGACCCTTGGCTTGTTCTAGCCAAGCCCAACGTTCCAGATTTAAATGGAGATTTTCAGTATGGTGCTGGGGCCTGATTTCAGCAGGATGGAATACCCAGTGGGGGCCTTGGAGAGCAGTTAAGAAACTCCTAAATTTTGTCTTCAGTGGGCAGGGGGTTAGTGCAAACTGGCTTGGTCCAGTGATGGCCCGTGAGCTGTGAGCACGATTTCTGGTCAGAGACTCCGCCCTCTGGGCTGTCCAGGTGAACCCGTGCTCCCAGATGCACCACAGTAGCATGCCGGAGGGGGTCGGGCGGCCTCAACCGCAGAGCCCTCACAGGGGCCAGCAGGCAGCGTCCTGGGACGGGACAGGCGATGCTGTAACAAGTCCCTAGTTCCCTAAAGAGTCACGTTTCAAAAACTGCCAAAGAAGATTGATCTCCCAGACAGAAATTGCCCAGATGTCCTTGTCTGGGGAACACGGGACATGCTCACTAAGGCACAGGCCTTGGGTTGCATGTTGGAGACGTCTGTGATGATGCGAGGACAGAGTTTTCGAGACCTCACCCCATCCCTGGGAGCTGCAGAGGAAGTCACGTCAGTCTGGAGACTCAAAAGTTTACGTGGCTGTTACCAAACCATGCCCCTCAGGAGCTTTAGCTCCCCCGACCAGGGATCAAGCCCATGCCCTGTGCATTAGAAGTGTGCTGTCTTAACTGCTGGACTGCTTGGGAAGTCCCCCAACTATTCAATATTACTAACAAGCTTTTCCAGGAACCTGGCTCTGGTCTGTCACCAGAGTTATTACAGCGGAGACTTAACCGGGAAGTGAAGTTATAGGTGTAGTTTTAATCCCAGCTGGTGACTAAGGTGACCCTTGGCTTGTTCTAGCCAAGCCCAATGTTCCAGATTTAAATGGAGATTTTCAGTCTGGTGCTGGGGCCTGATTTCAGCAGGATGGAACACCCAGTGGGGGCCTTGGAGAGCAGTTAAGAAACTCCTAAATTTTGTCTTCAGTGGGCAGGGGGTTAGTGCAAACCGGCTTGGTCCAGTGATGGCCCGTGAGCTGTGAGCACGATTTCTGGGCAGAGACTCCGCCCTCTGGGCTGTCCAGGCGAACCCGTGCTCCCAGATGCACCACAGTAGCATGCCGGAGGGGGTCGGGTGGCTGCGAGCGCAGAGCCCTCACAGGGGCCAGCAGGCAGCGTCCTGGGACAGGACAGGCGATGCTGTAACAAGTCCCTAGTTCCCTAGTTTAAAGAGTCAAGTTTCAAAAACTGCCAAAGAAGACTGATCTCCCAGACAGAAATTGCCCAGATGTCCTTGTCTGGGGAACACGGGACACGCTCACTAAGGCGCAGGCCTTGGGTTGCATGTTGGAGACGTCTGTGATGATGCGAGGACAGAGTTTTCGAGACCTCACCCTATCCCTGGGAGCTGCAGAGGAAGTCACGTCAGTCTGGAGACTCAAAAGTTTACGTGGCTGTTACCAAACCATGCCCCTCTCAGTGCTGAACTCAAGTGTCTTCTGCTTTGGTGCTGACATAAAGGAATAATTTTATATGTATTTCTACATTTTAAGTCATTTTAAAATCACTAAAATGTAAACGCATGCTGGTGCCCAGATTTTTCTGTGCGTTTACTTGCTCTGGTTCAGCACAGAGGAGTCTCCAGCCTGGCTCACCTGGAGTCTGCCCTCTGCTGACATGTTTTACTCACTTGTGTGTTTATTTCCCGAGAGCCGGAGGGCTAGGACGGGGGGCCCGGGGCAGGAGGACGTTGGTGCGTGAACGTCACCCACCAGATGTGGCTCAAGTCCTCTCAATGTAAGACTGCCTGAAAGCGCCGGGAAGAGCGTGTTGTGAAAAGCTTGTGTCTCTTTGTGCTGTAGCTCTCCCATGACCTAACCCGCTTAAAGGAGCACTATGAGAGAAAGATGAGAGAGTTGATGGCAAACACGGTGGGCGCGGTAGAGATTCAGCAGCTAAAGCACAAACATGAACTGAAGGTGTGTGGTTCCCGCTGGAAATGCTTCTGCAGAAGCAGACTGTTGTTTAATGAGCAAGCTCACATCTGAGCTGCGGCGGTTCTCACGGTGCGGTCCAGGGGACCCCAGGGCCACCCAGGCAGTGGATGGTTCCTGTCATTACAGGTTCCCCCATGTGCAAACCAATGCACTTTTTTTGTTGTTTTGGAAAACATAGTAATTTATCATAAAATGTTACTGGCTAAGATAGGTCTCCTGCATTGCAGGCAGACACTTTAACCTCTGAGCCACCAGGGAAGCCCTAAGATAAAGTTAAATAGTTTTGTTGTTTATAAAATTAATATTTAAAAAATATTCAACATCTTTTCTCAATTTCAACTCCTTAGACAATAAATACCGACAAACGCACCAGGTAAGCCGAAGCCCTCGGGGCTGCTTGGTGACTTCGTAAGCGTAAAGGGCTCCCTGAGATAAGCGTAAAGGGCTCCTGAGACCGCAGAGCTGAGAACTGCTGGCTTGAATGTCGTGGCGTCTGCTGTCTGAGATGGTTTTTAAAAGAGCACTGTCAAGTAACTTCACTTCAACTGGATTGCCGTCCTTCTGATGTTTGTCATTTGTTCAGGTGTTGAAGGGCACTTGCCTGAGGCAGGTGTTCATTCAGAAACGTCCCTGTAAATGCCACCCCTGTGCTCCACGATTTTCAACTCAGGAGCGGGGCCCCCGGAATTATAGCATCTCCTTCGGCTCGGCATCAGGCTGATCCCTGGGCAGGAAACAGGTGGCAGCCCCGGGGACAGTCGGAGGCCGGTGGGGGTTTCTGGGCAGCGCAGGATGGTGTGTGAGGGAGACTGTCTCAGTGAAGAGATGGACACACTCAGGAAAGGACAGTGGGAAGTGCTGTGAGTGGCAGAGTGGGACGACTCGTCCAGGGCGGCCACATGCCTCTCCTATGCTGGCAAGCAGGGCCCGGCATATGGCTGGTGGCCACGGGGCCCCGGTCAGCTGTTCCCTCCCCATGGACCCCAGCACCTGTGTGGCTTCACTCGGAGGGAGCGTGGACCGAGCCGGGCCGTAGAGCGTGTCTGGCAGGAGGAGGGAGGATCCAGGGAGACTGTGGGGAAGGAGCTAAGGGGAGGCGCCCGGCAGCCGAGCAGTCGGGTGCACCGGCAGGGTGCGGGCCCCGTGGAGAAGGGGGTGGCCAGCTGCCGTCCACGGTGGTCTCCGGACGCGGCCAGGCTTGGTTGAAGGGGTGCAGGAACGGAGGCAGAAGTGGCTTGGCCGTGTTTGACCTGGCGAAGGCGGGTGGTGGTGGGGTACAGGACACTGGGGTTGGGGGTGGCCAGACAGCGTGACCAGGGCTTGGTTTCCGTCGAGTTGGCTGGGAGGCCAGGCGCACATCAGGGAGGCCGGCTGAGGCGCAGGGACAGAGGGAAACTGTAGAGTCACTTTGGGCTGCAGTTACGCGCGTCCAGCACCAGACTGGCGGCCCCGCGAGTGGGTAACCCGCAGGGGCATGGCTCTTGCATCTGGGATGCACACTTGGGCTGAACTGCTAGGTCAGCCGAGCCTCAGCCCCCAAGAGCCCCTCGGCCGGTGGCACTTTGTACAAATGCACAACCAGTCAGTGGCCCTGGAGGCCTGGCACTGGGAGGCCCCGGCCGCAGCCGCGGGGGGTGAGCTGGCAGGTGTTGAACAGCCGCCGCCCCCCAGGGAGGATCACAGAGGACGGGTAGGGAGGCACGTGAATGGACTGAAGGGGTTTGTGTCCTAAGAGGCCATCTGGGTTTTCTCTAAACGATCAATCACTTGGTGCCAGATGGCCAGTATACTGCCAAGGTTAGCTTCCAAAGGACAAGAGAAGTGGATAAAACGCAAAGCACATGGCTGGGCTTTGGGCACTGGTGGCCAGTCTAAGTACTGTGCCAGGACCTGCCCCCGGGAACCAGGGTGAGCACGCTCCCCTGTGGTGGGCGGACGGCCAGGCTTGGTTGAAGGGGTGCAGGAACGGAGGCAGAAGTGGCTTGGCCGTGTTTGACCTGGCGAAGGCGGGTGGTGGTGGGGTACAGGACACTGGGGTTGGGGGTGGCCAGACAGCGTGACCAGGGCTTGGTTTCCGTCGAGTTGGCTGGGAGGCCAGGCGCACATCAGGGAGGCCGGCTGAGGCGCAGGGACAGAGGGAAACTGTAGAGTCACTTTGGGCTGCAGTTACGCGCGTCCAGCACCAGACTGGCGGCCCCGCGAGTGGGTAACCCGCAGGGGCATGGCTCTTGCATCTGGGATGCACACTTGGGCTGAACTGCTAGGTCAGCCGAGCCTCAGCCCCCAAGAGCCCCTCGGCCGGTGGCACTTTGTACAAATGCACAACCAGTCAGTGGCCCTGGAGGCCTGGCACTGGGAGGCCCCGGCCGCAGCCGCGGGGGGTGAGCTGGCAGGTGTTGAACAGCCGCCGCCCCCCAGGGAGGATCACAGAGGACGGGTGGGGAGGCACGTGAATGGACTGAAGGGGTTTGTGTCGTAAGAGGCCATCTGGGTTTTCTCTAAACGATCAATCACTTGGTGCCGGATGGCCAGTATACTGCCAAGGTTAGCTTCCAAAGGACAAGAAAAGTGGATAAAACGCAAAGCACATGGCTGGGCTTTGGGCACTGGTGGCCAGTCTAAGTACTGTGCCAGGACCTGCCCCCGGGAACCAGGGTGAGCACGCTCCCCTGTGGTGGGCGGTGGTCTTCCTGACTCTTCAGTCCCCGCAGAGCAGGGGCTCTGCCGGTCCTTCCTGCGGGCTGGCCGTCTCTCTGTCCACATCCTGGCAGGTATTCTCACAGGCGCAGTGGGTTCTGGGAGTGGTCAGTATGAAGAGCCTGTGAGCCGCCAGGCCGGGCGGGGGGTCTCCCCTATATCCTGCAATCTGCCCTTTAACCTCGGGCAAACCCCCTGACATCCGTGCCCTCAGTTTTTCCACACCCAGGCTTCTCCAAAGCTCTTGGCAAGTGTTTGTAATAAAAACGAAGGTCAACTTTTAAACACAGAAGGACACATTTTAAAAACTATGCTAAGAAAGGGCTCTTTTTTTAAAGTCTCTTTTTCCTTTTTTTTTTCAAACCAGTGAAAGCAAAACAGCCCCAAACCACCTCCCTATCCCCCGACACAACAGCCAAGAAAGCTCTCCCAGATCAAAAAGCCAATTTCAGATGATGTTTCAGGACCAGACTACTTGACAGTATTCTTTTAAAATGGATTAAGAGCAAGGAGGAGTTTTCACCTAGCCACCCCGCTCACCCGGCGCCCCTTCCCTGCAGATGCAGAAACTGGTGAGGGCCGCGAGAGAGGGCACCAAGGACGGGCTGGAGAAGACAAAGGCCGCTGTGAAGCGGGGACGCTCCTTCATCAGGACCAAATCCTTCGTCTCTTCAGGTGTGTTTCGTTGCTGGGTCCCCTCTGGGCTGGCACGGGCTGGGAAACTCTCTTCCCACAGCAGAAAGTGGGGGCATTCTCCCAGGTGGTAGATTTCGCCACCCCCTAACCGACTTCTCCCAGCAGTCGGGTGATGGGGGTCCCTTGCTGTCGCTCCCGGAGCCCCTGGGTTCTCAGCATGGTCGTTCATCATAGAACATGATCACAGGGATGTGTTCACTGTGCTGGGGCCCCTGGGCCCGCTTCCTGCCCCTCCCGGACTGCGGTGGAGCAGAGGCTCGGCTCAGGATCCTGTGTGCTGGTTTTTTAAAGCTCCTCTGACAGTTTTCTGAATTAGATAATCTCAATATTGCCTGAAGATTCCCGTGCTTTTCTGGTTTCTAGCCATTCTGTGGATTCTTTAGATTACTTAGCTGCATCTAAATTCTCAGAAATGAATTTAGTTACAGAGGCTCGGCTCAGGATCCTGTGTGCTGGTTTTTTAAAGCTCCTCTGACAGTTTTCTGAATTAGATAATCTCAATATTGCCTGAAGATTCCCGTGCTTTTCTGGTTTCTAGCCATTCTGTGGATTCTTTAGATTACTTAGCTGCATCTAAATTCTCAGAAATGAATTTAGTTGTGGTCTAAAATTTTTGATGTGGGGAGAGTTGTGCTTTTTCAAAGTTCTAATGAGAAAGGCAGAAAGTCAGGAGGTTACTGAGTCTCCCTTCGTTTTTATCTGACTGTGGAGTGTTGGTTTTGAGTAACTCAGAACTGCCTTTATTTGCTTCTGATTTTGGTTATGTTATAGATTCAGAAACTGAAATATGTGTTTCTACTCAGCCATCTAGGTGTTCAAATGACACCTCTGCCTTTTTGAAGTTGGATTTCAAGTATCAGGAACTTCAAATATCGACAGACTCTGTGTTCCCCTTGTGGGAGGGGCTATTTTCTGGGTTTGTTAAAGCTTCACTTGACTCATTGCTGGGTGGGAAGGCCGCTTGGGGCTGAGGTGTCTGCCAAGGGCGCCACTCTGACGGCAGCTTTACTGCCCTGCAATGTTATAAACGCCCCATTTCAACATCAGACAAGCACGCTCTGTCTTCCTTTAAGACCACAGATCCTGTCTTGAAGAGGAGCAGAACGTGTTCATCGACGTGGACTGCAAGCACCCCGAAGCCATCCTCACCCCGATGCCGGAAGGCTTGTCTCAGCAGCAGGTAGGGTGTGGGGCGGGGCTGGCTCGGCAGGGCTGCGCTGACCTCTCCGTCCCCCTGGCCTCGGGCCTCGCTGTCCTTAAATATGTTAGGTGTCCCCACTGTGTGATTGTGAGCACGTGTGGAAGGTCTGCTTCTTTGTGAGACTCACTTATGCTCGTTCATGTTGATGGCCAGGAGACCAGGTGTGAGTGTGTGAAGCCTCTGTGCAATGGTGAGGTTAAAATACAGATTTCCAGTAACTCATGAACTTAGCCAAATGTAAACGAGTTTCTTAATCTCTGAACATAGGTAGCAGAGGGGAAAAAAATTCAGTGGTTTCCATTTGACTATGTTTGGGTGAAAGGGGAGGAGAGCATGAGGGGCGAGGGCATGCCCCAGAGCCAGGGGCCCTCCGGGGAAGGGTTGCTGGTCCTAGGGGGTGTGATTTGAGTCTTCCCACGTGGGCAGCGTGATGCAGTTCATGGACGCTGAGAGAGATGACCGACAGCCTAGGTAGATGACAAAGCTGGACAGACGTGGGTGGGCAGTTAGGTGATGATCGATATAGATGCACGCATCGTACACAGGAAATGCACGCATGCGTATGGCGTGCGGACCGTGAAAACCCTTCATGGTCAGTTCAGAGTCCTACGGGAAAGATGGCGAGCTGCCTCGAGGAGATGGTCAGCAACCGTCAGGGTGAGGGCGAGGCTGAGGCGAGCGGGCTTGTGCTCGGGAGGCCGTGCGTGAGCGCGAGTGCGTGAGGAGGCTGTGTGGAGGGAGGCGCGTAGGTGGGGAAGGCATGCGTGAGGAGGGCTTGTGCGAAGAGGGGAGGGCGCGAGAAGGCCGTGCGTGAGGAGTGTGTAAGCGCCGCCCCGGGACAACGCCCCGTCAGCTGTGCGTGGATTTGGAAAGCCTGAAGTCTGGGGACCGCCCCCGGGCGCGCTGTCCACATGCCAGGGCTGACTGAGGGGTGTCCTAACCTAGGGGGGCCCTGCAGTCAGGGCAGATTTGGGGTTTTATCTTAACTTTCCGTTGTTTTATCTTAACTTTCCGTTGTTTTGATACCAATTCCAGGCCCTTTGACCTGATACATCAGAGTCATCTCAGGACTTAAGCAGAGTATTTAATACCTGGGTTCAGTTCAGTTCAGTCGCTCAGTTGTGTCCGACGCTTTGCAACCCTATGAACTGCAGCACGCCAGGCCTCCCTGTCCATCACCAACTTCCGGAGTTCACTCAAACTCATATCCATTGAGTTGGTGATGCCATCCAATCATCTCATCCTCTGTCGTCCCCTTCTCCTCCTGCTCTCAATCTTTCCCAGCATCAGGGTCTTTTCCAGTGAGTCAGCTCTTCGCATCAGGAGGCCAAAGTATTGGAGTTTAGCTTCAACATCAGTTCTTCCAGTGAACAGCCAGGTGTGATCTCCTTTAGGATGGACTGGTTGGATCTCCTTGCAGCCCAAGGGACTCTCAAGAGTCTTCTCCAACACCACAGTTCAAAAGCATCAATTCTTCGGCGCTCAGCCTTCTTTATAGTCTAACTCTCGCATCCATACATGACCGCTGGAAAAACCATAGCCTTGACTAGACAGACCTTTTTTGACAAGTAATGTCTCTGCTTCTGAATATGCTGTCTAGGTTGGTCATAACTTCCCTTCCAAGAATTAAGCGTCCTTTAATTTCATGGCTGCAGTCACCATCTACAGTGTTAGATCCCCCCAAATTCCCAGATATTCTGACTCCAGACTTGAGACAGTGTCTGGAACTCTGAATCTGACCCTCTATAGTTTGGGGGAGGATCTAAAGCAAGGGGTCTGTGGGCTCATAGACACATCTGTGTATGCTTTGAAGCATCCGTCCTTTAAACATGTCATTGTGTTCCTCAGGTGTCCCTCAGGGTTGGCTTTTGCCTCCATCTCATCCTATGGAAAGGAGTCACGCTGACGCAGCCTGGGCGGTTCCTGCCACCAGGTGGCGCCGCGGTTCCTGGGACGAGCCTCCTACTGCGCAGCTGGAGGCGGGGAAGAGCAACCTTGCTATGCTTTTTAAGCTCTGCTTCCCGTTTACTGGCAAAACCCTTTCCAAACTGTGTGTCCCCTGGACAGAAGTGCCAAGTGTCGTCCCTGGTCTCCAGCAGGCACCTTGGGGCCAGAAGCTTGTGCTTGCGTGCCCTCGGGTCATGGGAACAAACCCCAAAGTGATGTCACTACTTCAAGTGCAGGCGTCTCAGATCTGAGGGGGTGGGGGCTGCTCCTGAAATGACCTTGGTGATTCACTTGCTGCGCTTCTAGCCTTGGAGGCTTTGAATGGCCTCAGAACAAAACAGATCTACACCTCCACCTTCCAAGGGCTTTTAGAAAAAACTTTGCAGTAATAATTTTAGATAAGTATTGCTAATACTGTTCTTTGGGGGAAGACTGGAAAGTTTTTTTTTTTTCTGAACTTAATATGTACACGAAGTATACATTAACCCCATGTAGCTCCATACTGGGCATGCAGAGCACACACAGTCAGTTCATTCTTGTTGTATGAGTGAATGAAATTGTTGTTAATGCCATGATTTTGCTATGTTGCTCGAGTTGTGGTTTATAATTTATTGTTTTTAAAAAACAACAGAATTGTAGTGATGGGGAAGTATGTCTTATGCCCATCATGGTAGATCATTAGCATATTTTAAGGCCTTGGGAGGTTTCATTTATGTACTGTTTTGAACATGGAGAAACTTGATCAATAAGCCTCAACAGAAGTTAAATCTGTTTGCTGTGTTTTCTGAGGCAGTTTTTAACCACTGTGTTTTCAAACTTCCAACAGGTCGTAAGAAGGTACATTCTGGGCTCGATCGTTGACAGTGAGAAAAACTATGTTGATGCTCTTAAGAGGATATTGGAGGTATCCACATATCACACTGTTTTGTCTTTTATGTCTTTTATGAATTATAAAATGCTCAAATTTGCAAAGTCTTTAAATGACTCTGAGAGTTGTGTCTATGCATTGACATCAAGAGTCATGCGGTTTGTTTGGACACACATGGAATTATAAGGGCGAGCTTCTCTGTGTTCCTTGTTGAACCTGAGAAAAGCCTGGGCCGTGCTTGTTGGTCTCTGCCTCAGCAATATGAGAAGCCACTGTGGGAGATGGAGCCCAAGGTGCTGAGCGAGAGGAAGCTGAGGACCGTCTTCTTCCGGGTCAAGGAGGTGCTGCAGTGCCACTGCCTGCTCCAGATCGCGCTGGCCGGCCGCGTGGCTGAGTGGGACTCGGTGGAGATGATCGGAGACGTCTTCGTGGCCTCGGTAACGGGGCTGGTGCACGCGGAGGGTCTGCAGGGCTACCTTGGGCTCCAGGGCCCCCTCCCTTCTTCCTTGGATGCCTCAGGGTGGGTCTCCTGTTGGTGCAAGCCTGGCTGACCCTGGCTGAGCCTGGACGGACACTGCGGACCTCCCGTGGAGGCCGGTCTGCAGTCAGGAGACCCTGCACACCTGTGTGCACCTGGGGAAGGATGTGGAAACATCATAGGTCCAGGTGCCCCGATGCGTCTCAGACCACACAGTGTCATCTCCATGTCAGGTCAGGAACCCAGGACATCCGCACACTGAGGTGCCTGACCTTTTGTCCACAAAGTGCCGGTCAGCAGCAGTTTAAAGGAGGATGTCTGTGTAATGTTTATCTGACTGTAGTCAGGAACTTTCTTAACTGACAGCCAAACTGCCACGGCTTTGAGCTAGGAAGCACTGAAGTGCCCTGGGGTCAGCAGAGTTAGAGCCACAGGCTCCTAACAAGTCTGCTTAAAGAAAAAAAAATCACACTTAGTCACAATGAAGTTTATTCCGTGAAAAGAGCACGGCGACGGAGAGGTTGCTGTTAGCGCAGGCTTCGCTCTTTCATCCTAGGCTTGGCGAGGAGGCAGTGAACCCTACGTTACTTTCATTTCTCGATTTCCTCGTGTGTTGCAGTTTTCTAAATCCATGGTGCTGGATGCTTATAGTGAATATGTGAATAATTTCAGCACAGCTGTGGCAATCCTTAAGAAAACGTGTGCTACAAAACCTGCTTTCCTTGAATTTTTAAAGGTAAACACTTTAAAATTTTTTTGTGTTTTTTAACATCCTTTTGGCCACCTGATGCAAAGAGCAGACTCATTTGAAAAGACCCTGATGCTGGGAAAGATTGAGGGCAGGAGGAGAAGGGGACGACCGAGGATGAGATGGCTGGATGGCATCACCGACTCGATGGACATGGGTTTGGGTGGACTCCGGGAGTTGGTGATGGACAGGGAGGCCTAGCGTGCTGCAGTTCATGGGTTCGCAAAAAGTTGGAAATGACTGAGTGACTGAACTGAACTGATAACAGGTTCGATGCCAAGTACTTTGTAGTGAAATTTTACCAAATTTCTTCTCTAAATGTATAATGTTATTTATTGTAATGATTTTAGCACTAATGGGACCCTCAGTATTGGATCAGTACCAGAAATAAAGATGAATTTTTAGTGGTAAAGTAGCTTCTTGAAAACCACCTTTGTTTGCACATCCTTAGAAGGATGTAGCTAGATGGGTCAAGGCAAAGAGTGGAGACCAGACCCCAGACCCAGGGGCCGGCTGCCTGCTGCTGGTGACCTCAGGGTCAGGCTCTGGGATCTGGTCAGAGGGCCCCTTGGTCTCCAGGGCGGGCAGGGAACACACCCTCTGAGGGTGAGCCCCACGGTGCTGGAGGGGCTCCGGGGTCTGCCCCTCCTCTGACTCCGGGGTGCACCCCACCCTCCCGGGAGTGGCTGCGGGAAGCCGTGGAGGTCCCTGGTGGGCGCTGTGGGTGGTGTGCGCTCCTCCCCGGGGCTGCGTCCCGCGGGCGGGTGGGCAGGTGGGCAGTGTGGTCTGAGCTGGGGTGACGGGCCTTGTCCCCCTGCAGCAGTGTCAGGAGTCCAGCCCTGACCGCATCACCCTGCACAGCCTGATGACGAAGCCCATCCAGAGGTTCCCGCAGTTCATCCTGCTGCTCCAGGTGAGGCGCCCGCTGCCCCTCCGGGTCCTCGTGTGGATGGCAGGCTCTCAGCCCCGCTTCATCCTCCCGGGTTGCTTATGTCAGGGCGGGCCTGGGGCGGGGGGCGGCGGGACGGGGTAGGAAGGGCAGTCTGCGAGGTCTCCAAGGTGACAGCACCCAGCTCGTAGATGGCCCTCTCAGAACCGGACTCGGAGTCTGGAGCTGGGCGCCTGGGGGCAGGAGGTGACCGCACTGTGCCCCCGCGGGGCCCTCCCTGTGCCCCCCAGGCAGATGGTGTTCAAAGCCCAGTACTAGGACACACGCCTGGGAAGGAGATCCGAGCATCTGTGGGTCCCCTCGCCACGCTCTCGCTGAGACCTGCAGCCTGACCGTTACCAGGGCAGAAGTTTCTGAGGTCCCGGCGAGCCAGCCATGGGGACCTTCCCTGGAAACGCGATCTTGTTTCCCTTCCCACCCCCGATTAATGAGTCAATTTTGTGTTTGCAAAAGGAGCTTCGAATGTTCAGCCAAAGCATGATTCACTGAGTTGGTTGTCCTTTCCCAGGGCTTATTTTATTCCTCAGAAGCAGCGGTGCCAGAACCCTCCTCCCCCCGCCCATGCTGGAGCCTCGCGATGAGGGGGCGGGTGTGCCTGGTGACCATCTGCCCCCTACCCGGCCTCACGTGTCAGCCTCCCCCTGCCTTGTGTCTCCTGAAGGACATGCTGAAGAACACGCCCCGGGGACACCCTGACCGGCTGCCCCTCCAGATGGCGCTGACGGAGCTCGAGACGCTAGCAGAGAAGCTGAACGAGAGGAAGAGAGACGCCGACCAGCGCTGTGAAATCAAGCAGATAGCAAAAGCCATCAACGAGCGGTACCTGAACAAGGTGGACGCTTTTCCGCTCTGTAGGCTGTTTCTGCCTGTGCTAGTGAGCTGTGGCTCTCTGAGTCACTTATTATTAACCCCCCGGGACCTTGGTGGCGAGTCTCTCTGGGCCCAGAACTGCTGACCAGGGTCCACGGAGAGCCTCTGGGTCGCACACCCTGGAAAGTGCACACAAAGCCCACCTGGTCTGAGCACTTTTCCTGGAAAGCGGCTCCTAGGCTGACCAGGCCCTCAGATGGACCCAGGGCCCAGGGAGGGTTAAGAGTCGCTCTTCTAGCTGAATTTTACTTTCAAAACGCAGCGTTCCCTCTTCGTCCTGCTTGAAGCATGGACGTTCACAGAAGCATGGGCAGTCACACACGGTCTCACCTGCCTCGTCCATGCGGGACCAAGCTGCATATGTCATGCAGAAGGGACCCAGAACTCAGTGTACAGGCGGCTCCTCTGCAGAGCTGTGTCTCAGCTTCGTGTTTACAAGGTCGTGTTCTTGCCACGATAATCCGGTTTCAGGCTGTGCCATTTTTATGTGAAGCTCTTGTTCACAGGAAGCAGTTACTGGATACGAGCCGTGTTGAAGAATTATGTATAGTAGGTTCTGTTGCTACAGTCACCTTTGTTTGTGTCAGCAGGGGTCCTTTCCTGCCGGATACTGACACCTAATAATCTAACTGCAGGCACTTTATGGTCGTACATTTTAAGCTCAGGTTTATAAGCAGAAAGTAGCGTTCACAGATGTTCTCAGCAGGGTTCGTGTTGTTTAAAGTCCTGCTTCCCCCTGGTACCCGAATTTGTGGGAACCCAGGGCAGCCGGCGTGCTCTGAGGGCGGTATCACTGATGGGTGAGTCAGCGACATTCAGCTTCGTCCCCGTGAGGTCGGCCAGCCGGGGTAGGTGTCTGGCCCAGGGATTCCTGGTTTCCTGCCAGGCTAAAGCGCTAAAATAAGTCTGCCTCCTGCATGAGTTAAGTCATTTTACCAATGAATCTGAAGCACCTTTCCTTTGGAAACAAAGAGTGTCTTGTTTGGCTCAGACAAATAAAACATGGCCAACCACGAGCAATCAGGATGTTACGTCACTACGATATCCTTCGGGAGAAGTAAAAGCAGAGAATAAAGACTCCCACAGACTTTCTAGGTCGAGACGGTGTCCTGAGTAAAGCAAAGGTGGGGGTGACCGTCCCTGAAGACTGGAGTGTATTCTGAGCAGTCATTGAAAGATAAACATTGCCATGAATGACACTGGAAAATAAGTGAGCCTTCTGTGGCTGACTCAGCATATCTTAGCTGGAGAAACTGGGCTCGAGAAAGGAAGTTAGATTCCCGCCGCTGTTTAGATTCATTTAAAAAAATTGCAAGACTTCTCTGGTGGTCCAGTGGTTGAGATTCCGCCTTCCAATGTGGGTGGTGTGGGTTCAGTCCCTGGTCAGGGACAGAAGATCCCACATGCTGCAGGGTGCAGCAGACATTAAATAAATCAGTTAAAAAAGAATAGCATGGATTTAAGGGAAAAGAAAAATGTCTTTTAAAAGAGCCACTTTCTGAGCTCTATGCTGTACATGCACAAAGTCTGGTTGGAAACGCAGGGTTTCTCTGTAAAGAAAAGAGAATCTATAAAACTTGGACACTATCTGCTCGTGTCTCTCATGAGGCTTCTTTCTCATCTTTTTTCTTTTCCTTGATGGATTTTGAATACCTAGCTTCTAAGCAGTGGCAGTCGCTACCTCATCCGCTCTGACGACGTGATAGAGACCGTCTACAACGACCGGGGCGAGATCATGAAAACCAAGGAGCGCCGGCTCTTCATGCTGAACGACGTGCTCATGTGCGCCACGGTCAGCACCCGGTGAGTGGGCGGCCGTGGTCAGCCTGCGTGAGCTCTGTGGTCACGGGTGGAGCGGGAGGCATGTCCCCTTCCCGCGGACACTGTACAGAGCGCAGCTGCTGAGCATGTTGGGGGGTCTCTGTGGCGTCACCCAGGAAGAGAAGCCTGGAGACGCGTCCCTGTGGTTGTCGCTGAAACCAGGGCTCCCGCTTCTCGCAGCGCCTCCCACGACAGCGGTGCGGTGACGTCCGGCCAGAGGTACCTGCTGAAGTGGAGCGTCCCGCTCGGGCAGGCGGAGGTGGTCGAGTACGGCGGCGGCGAGGGCACGGCAGAGGGCGGCCGTTGTCCCGCGGGCCCTGCGCCCGAGAGCCTGCTGGCAGCTGGTGCCAAGCCCCGTGAGTGACGCTTCCGGGGCTGAGGCGGGAGGTGTGGGTGGCGCCGTCCTTACGGGGGATGTGTGGGGAGCGTGGACACACACCAGCTGGTGGCGCATCTCTGAGTGGTCCCCTTTCGGAGTTGGGATTGGGGGCCTGCCCTTGGGATGTCATCAGTCTTTCTGATCCCCATCCTGAGCTGTGCCCCCCACCCCCAGAAGCTAGGATGGGGCCCTGCTCTTTGCAGAGGGCGTGGTGTGTGGCTGCAGAGAGAGTCCCAGCGGGCGTGGGCTGGGCTGTGGGCTCAGCTCTCTGCCCCGTGTCTTTCTGTCTCCATGGGGTCATGCCTGCCTGTGCCCCTCACAGAGAACTTGGGGAAGGGCCCGGCACTGGGCGGTGCTCAGCAGTCCTGCACACAGTGACTGTTAGGAAAAGGTCTGCAGACCCTAGAATTCGAACTTGGTGACATAGTCGTCGTCATTACTTTCATCTGCTTTTTTTTTTTCAGTCCAAGTTAAAACCCGGCAAATTGTACTCACTCACTCGCCTCAGCCCCTGAATTGTGGAGTACTTAAAGTACAGTGAAGGGAAACTTCCCATAAATTGTTTTGAAAGGTGTAGCTTTTCCGAGTGAGCACGCACGTTCACTTGGGTCTAGGGGGACAGGAAACAGGGCCTGCTGGGTCCCCGCTGACATGGGGTCTGCTCACTGCTTGCTCGTCTTCTTCGCCTGATGCTAACGGTCACGCATCTGGTGACCTGCTTGAGGAGCAAGCTCCACGAGCACGTGCTGTTAGACTCCTGAATTGCTGATGAAAACTCATGCTGCTGCTTAAGCAGTGTGCGTACCGTCTCAAGTAATAACCAGAATACCAGTAATAACCAGTAATAACTTTATCACAGGTTTTCCTAAGGAGGGACCAGCTGAAGAGTAGGGGGGAGGGAGGGAGAAATAGTCTCCAAATTGACTTGATTATTAACATTTTCACTTAATAAAGAGCAACATGAAGATGTGAAAGTTCTTAAAAATTTAGCTAAATGACTTGGAAGGATAGCAGATCCTATTACGTCTTGTTTTTATGAACAAAAATAATGTTTCTGTGCCTATTACCATGGAAGCAAGCCCAAGCTGTATTTGTGATCACGATCACCTCATTGTGTTAGATCTCCAGGGATGCCTTCGATCCATGAAATAGATGTTGTTTTCCTGGGAACACTGCGTTCTCTTGTTCATCTTCTAATTTATGGTTCATGTTGAGCCAGCTTAGAATAGGAGTCAAGTTAGCAGGTTAAAAAGCAAAAGGCAGGATGACTTGATTTTTAAAGTATGACACGCAAGAAAAAACCCAGATTGGTTCACTGCTGCACTTGAGCCCTCGGTTATACCAGGAACTTCTCACCTGCCCCAGCAGATCAGGTACACAGTTCTCACTGTCCATCAGGAGACAGTCCGTCACTCTGCAGAGAACACCTTCGCTTTCATTCTGAGTTTAGGGTTGTCTAGCTGCTCAGCTCTGGGGCAGTACTGGCAAGTCTTTAATAGGACCGAGACCACTGACTGGCCCCCAGGTAGACCCTGGGACCGAGATGTTGCCATGGAGATGGATCCCTAGATCCATCCCCATCCAATGGGCCTCTTCCTCTTACGGTTTCAATTACACACATGGTTGGACGCTGGAGGACAAAGCCTAAGGTCGGAAAAGAAAAACACGATCGTTGCTGATGAGGTAGTAAAATATCTCCTCTTGGAACAGAGGCGAGCAGGGTGACCCTGACTGCTGACGTTGAGGGAATGCCGGCCTCTCAGGGAGAAAGGTTAGCCCACGCGTCCCCAGCAGGCCCGTGTCACGCATGGGTGGTGACGGCCGGCCTCTGACTGCAGGAGAAGGGTTAGCCCGGGTGTCCCCAGCCGGCCCGTGTCACGCGTGGGTGGTGACGGCTGGCCTCTGACTGCAGGAGACAGGTTAGCCTGTGTGTCCCCAGCCGGCCTGTGTCACACGCAGGTGGTGATGGCCGGCCTCTGACTGCAGGAGAAAGGTTAGCCCGCGTGTCCCCAGCCGGCCCGTGTCATGCGTGGGTGGTAACGGCTGGCCTCTGACTGCAGTTTCCGGGTGGGGAGACTCCAGGTGGGGGGGCAGGCGTGGTCTCTGCCCAGGTGTCCCAGGGACGGGCGCTTTGCAGAGCCGCCACCCGTTTAATAGTCTCGGTTCTGTGTTAGATGTGCTACTTTTTAAAGCATTTATTAATTTTAAAAATTATGGTACTCTCACCACAGTTCACCCATTTTAAGTGCAAGGTGAACAGATGGTGGGGTGCCAGGGTGTGCCGGCTGCTGAGTCTGGAGTGGGGGGCTATGCTGACTTGGGGTCCTCTGCACACGGATGCAGTCAGCACTGTGGGCCCGGATATTCACCTGGGATTAGTGTGGGAACCTCTGTGGTTTCCCCAACTGTGGAGTGGGTCTGATTTCTAGCTCTGAGCTGTGAAAGGTGAGTGGGGGAGTAAATGGTCTTTAAAAGGCCTTCTCGGTTAGAACTAAAGTCTGCTAATTCTGTAAGTGTGGGCCGACGGAACTCAGGTCAGGGCCCTGTGGGGCTTTTCCCAGCTCCGGGACAGAGGGTGATGCTGTCCGGCGCTTACAAGGACGCTGAAAATGGTCCAGGTGTTTGTCCCACGGCAGCAGTGATGAGGGATTTGTCCAGGTTCACCCTGGAGGGAGGACAGGGTCCGCCCCTTGACCCCAGCGCCAGGCTGAGCGCTGGGGTTCCTCTGGCGGGTCTGGGCAGCTGGGAGCCTCCTGTCCATGAGCCGCTCACGGGCCAGCCTGCCTCAGTCGTGCCGGAGTTTTCACAGAACAGCTGCAGCGCCCTCGCTGCTGTCTCTCCTGATGCTCCCGCGCTTCTCATCCCAAGCTATTTTGAGAAGCTGAGTTAGAAACCCTGCTCCCCGATGTTCACATGACTGCTGTGCTGTTTGAATGACTTTTTTCTGAAGTTCAGTGCTGCAGGCTGGGCTGCTGTCGAGCGGTAGGGACAGCGTAGGCCTCCCTGCCTGGCAACCACAGCGGTGGGAGGAGGGCCCTGCAGAGCCGAGATGGAAGGCGCCTCCGCCCCGCACCCTGCCTGTCCTTGGCGGGTACCACGTGAGGCCTCAAGCTTTCCACTAGGTGTGGAGCCTTGTAAGCCAGAGGCCCTTGACTGGTTTAAGTTCAGGAACTTATTTTGCAAAATTCTGTGCCCACCACGTCTTAGTTTAACTCTGCTTCATGCTATCACAGGAGGCGGGTTTATGAGGAAATAAATTTCCCTTATGGCAAAAATAAGGTGACACTGGATTCTTCATTTAGGATTCTCATAACCTCAGTTCAGTTTCCACAAGTGGCCCTTAGACCACCCTCAGTTTGCAAGAAATTGTGCCAGGTGGGCACTCTGGTGGGTGTTAAGGGGCTGTGTCCACAACATGGGCGCCTGGGGGGCCTTTGGGGCAGGGGGTGAGCTGTCAGACCCTCAGAGACATGTACACAAGATGGGGAAGGCGTTGCCACCTGGCCACTGGTCTGTCCTGAGGACAGGTTCCTGAAACCTTTCAGCAGGTGGGAGCAGTTGTGCAAATTCTGATGCACGTCATTTTGGGAAAATCACTCCTGTTGATTTCTACGTAGTTACTTAATGCTCACAATTGGCAGTGAAAACAAGAGGCATGGCTGGGCCTCTGTCCCAAGGGGAGATGCGCACTTGGGCTTGGACATGGCCGCAGCTGTGGGCAGAGGGGCTGTGTGGGACACCGGCAGCCACTTGCAATGCCTCCCTGTCTGGGAGCGGGCATAGACCAGGGAGACCTGCGGTGGATCGGGGTGATGTGCAGGTCAGGAGCCGGGGGCGCCCCCGCCGTCCCTGCTGGCCTCTGTCTGTGGCCTCCTTGTTGCCTGGTTTCCCCCACCTGGAGAGCCCCAGTCCTGGAGGCCCCCGGCACCCAGTGTGTGCTGGGTGCCTGGCATGATGCAGGGCCCTCGGGCACAGAGCTGCTACCGGCTGTGTCTGCCGGGCCCCAGTCCGCATCCCTGGGGGTCTTTGGGCACAGTTGCTGCATCCTTGACCACACGGACTCTGCTTGGCTTTCCAACCCTGAGATTTCAAGCCTGTCACAGTTTCCATGGAGATGGGCTTGGTGAGAAGCTCTCTGCTTCCCAGGAGCCATGAGGTCTGGGTGGGGCCGCGCTGATCAGTGATGCTCCATCCACGTGATTTCTTGCTTTGCTTCTGTGGTTCTGACCTGTCACCATCCAGCACCGGGTGCAGGGAACTTTGTGCTGTTAGAGCTTTTCTGGAAAGTCACAGATTACTTCAAAATGAAAGGTCAGAAACAGAAAAGCATCTCCTTACCTAGAAACATTCACGTTTAAAAAATTCTGGGTGCGCTCGACTCCGTTCTCGAGTCTCCTTCCTTGAGCCCTGTCGGGAACACGCTGAGATGTGTGCGCTTTAGTTTTTCCGTATCATTTGGCTGCGCCGAGTCTTTGCTGCCGCACTTGGGATCTTCTGTTGCAGCCTGTGGGCTCTAGTTCCCTGCCCAGGGGTGGCACCTGGGCCCCCTGCCTTCAGAACCACCGGATTGGCAGGGCAGTCCTCAGTGTGCGTTTTGTCACCCGTGTTGCAGACCGAGTCTACGTGGGGCCGGGGCAGCTGTATCAAGACCTGCAAAACTTGCTGCATGACCTCAGCGTCGTCGGTCACATCACTCAGCTGGTTGGAAACCTCAAAGGAAACTATCAGGTGACGGCCGAATCTTGGGTTTAAATTCTGTTTTAGTTTCTAAACCATCATCAGAAGGGAGGGCTGGAGTTACTCCAAGCCTTGATCTGACTGTGTCTCCCGTTTCCGAGGAGCTGAAGCCTTCCAGTGTAACCGTCTTCGCCTTGAGGCTGACTCGAGTCTCAGTTCTCTTAGAAATGTCCTGGCACCATGTGACCCTCCTCCCAAAGGAGCCTTTTTCCCTACGTGAGAAGTGTCACTGGTCTCCCTGGGTCTTTCATGTCACGGCATCGCTTTTTTCCTCTCCCTCGTTTTGGTGTTGTCTTACTAACACCTTTCCGTGCACTTGTGCGTCTCCTCCTAGAACCTGAACCCGTCGGTGGCCCAGGACTGGATGTCCGGCTTACAGAGGCTGATTCTGAAGAAGGAAGAGGAGATCCGAGCGGCCGACTGCTGCCGGGTGCAGCTGCAGCTCCCGGGGAAGCAGGACAAGTTAGTGGGCCTCAGCGGGGGGCCTGCGAGCTCGGTCTTCTGTCCCAACCTGCTGTCTTCAGGGTTCAGGGACCGTATGCTATAGGCAGGCCCCGGGACTGGGTTTCACGCATTGGAGCCCA
The DNA here is from genome assembly GCA_006410635.1 of Cephalophus harveyi. NCBI lineage: Eukaryota > Metazoa > Chordata > Mammalia > Artiodactyla > Bovidae > Cephalophus > Cephalophus harveyi. Next base: position 27,785 of record SJYT01056775.1, read on the forward strand.
CTTTCAGAGGGAACAGCCTTCCCTTCTCCCTGCAGGTCCGGCCGGCCGACTTTCTTCACCGCCGTTTTCAACACCTTCACTCCCGCCATCAAGGAGTCCTGGATCAACAGCCTGCAGATGGCCAAGCTCGCCCTGGGTAAGACGGGTTGAGGTCAGCTTATGAAACGAGGGGTGGCATGCATTCCTCTCTTATGATGGGTGCACGCCCGGGAGGGTAAGACCGTGGCTGGGAAGGAAGCTTGAGAAGTGGATCGGGGTGATGTGCAGGTCAGGAACCGGGGGCGCCCCCGCCATCCCTGCTGGCCTCTGTCTGTGGCCTCCTTGTTGCCCGGTTCCCCCCGCCTGGAGAGCCCCAGTCCTGGAGGCCCCCGGCACCCGGTGTGTGCTGGGTGCCTGGCATGATGCAGGGCCCTCGGGCACAGAGCTGCTGCCGGCTGTGTCTGCCGGGCCCCAGTCCGCGTCCCTGGGGGTCTTTGGGCACAGTTGCTGCATCCTTGACCACACGGACTCCGCTTGGCTTTCCAACCCTGAGATTTCAAGCCCGTCACAGTTTCCATGGAGATGGGCTTGGTGAGAAGCTCTCTGCTTCCCAAGAGCCATGAGGTCTGGGTGGGGCCGCGCTGATCAGTGATGCTCCATCCACGTGATTTCTTGCTTTGCTTCTGTGGTTCTGACCTGTCACCATCCAGCACCGGGTGCAGGGAACTTTGTGCTGTTAGAGCTTTTCTGGAAAGTCTCAGATTACTTCAAAATGAAAGGTCAGAAACAGAAAAGCATCTCCTTACCTAGAAACATTCACCTTTAAAAAATTCTGGGTGCGCTCGACTCCGTTCTCGAGTCTCCTTCCTTGAGCCCTGTCGGGAACACGCTGAGATGTGTGCACTTTAGTTTTTCAGTATCATTTGGCTGCGCCGAGTCTTTGCTGCCGCACTTGGGATCTTCCGTTGCAGCCTGTGGGCTCTAGTTCCCTGCCCAGGGGTGGCACCTGGGCCCCCTGCCTTCAGAACCACCGGATTGGCAGGGCAGTCCTCAGTGTGCGTTTTGTCACCCGTGTTGCAGACCGAGTCTACGTGGGGCCGGGGCAGCTGTATCAAGATCTGCAAAACTTGCTGCATGACCTCAGCGTCGTCGGTCACATCACTCAGCTGGTTGGAAACCTCAAAGGAAACTATCAGGTGACGGCCGAATCTTGGGTTTAAATTCTGTTTTAGTTTCTAAACCATCGTCAGAAGGGAGGGCTGGAGTTACTCCAAGCCTTGATCTGACTGTGTCTCCCGTTTCCGAGGAGCTGAAGCCTTCCAGTGTAACCGTCTTCGCCTTGAGGCTGACTCGAGTCTCAGTTCTCTTAGAAACGTCCTGGCACCATGTGACCCTCCTCCCAAAGGAGCCTTTTTCCCTACGTGAGAAGTGTCACTGGTCTCCCTGGGTCTTTCATGTCACGGCATCGCTTTTTTCCTCTCCCTCGTTTTGGTGTTGTCTTACTAACACCTTTCCGTGCACTTGTGCGTCTCCTCCTAGAACCTGAACCCGTCGGTGGCCCAGGACTGGATGTCCGGCTTACAGAGGCTGATTCTGAAGAAGGAAGAGGAGATCCGAGCGGCCGACTGCTGCCGGGTGCAGCTGCAGCTCCCGGGGAAGCAGGACAAGTTAGTGGGCCTCAGCGGGGGGCCTGCGAGCTCGGTCTTCTGTCCCAACCTGCTTGTCTTCAGGGTTCGGGGACCGTATGCTACAGGCAGGCCCCAGGACTGGGTTTCACGCATTGGAGCCCACTTTCAGAGGGAACAGCGTTCCCTTCTCCCTGCAGGTCCGGCCGGCCGACTTTCTTCACCGCCGTGTTCAACACCTTCACTCCCGCCATCAAGGAGTCCTGGATCAACAGCCTGCAGATGGCCAAGCTCGCCCTGGGTAAGACGGGTTGAGGTCAGCTTATGAAACGAGGGGTGGCATGCATTCCTCTCTTATGATGGGTGCACGCCCGGGAGGGTAAGACCGTGGCTGGGAAGGAAGCTTGAGTCGGGGTTCGTCCGGTCACCCGCAAGAATGTCCTCACCTCTGTCCGTTCTCCCCGGCGGCTGTAGAGGAGGAGAACCACCTGGGCTGGTTTTGCGTGGAGGATGACGGGAACCAGATCAGGAAGGAGAGACACCCGCTCCTCCTGGGACACATGCCCGTGACGGTGGCTAAGCAGCAGGAGTTCAAGGTGGGGCCCGGGCAGCCTTGGGTGTGGCCTTTGGGCTAGCGTGTGTAGAGATTCTGCAGTATTGGGGTGCTTCAGGCCAGAACCTGCTTGTCTCGGCCGCTGCCCCGCCCTCCTCCCAGGCCCCTCACCCAGCAGCTGGGCTCCCACGTGGGTCATAGTTGGGGGCCCTCTGCCAGCCTGGGGCGTGGGCCCACTCTTCACTGAAGCAGACCCCATCTCCAGGTGGCCTGGTACTGATGTGCCTGTGCTGTGCACTCAGGCAGGATGACCAGCGACTGCTGTGACCGCTGAGACACGTGGGTGCATCTTTCTTTAAGAGACATGTTACTATTTCCCATGTGGTCTCTGGCTGACACTCAGACCTGGAGCTCCCTCGGTTTACGGGGACCCCTGCAGTGGCAGAGCCCGCTCCCTAGGAGAGGCATGGGCTTGTCGATGTGGCCTCCCCTGTGGGGATGCAGCCCCCGGGCACACTGAGGCGTTTGCTTCTAAAAACGAAGTCTCTGCAACTCGTACATCCATCTTTTCCTCTCTTAGTCTTTGTCATTTCCGTGGCTTATGTCAGACACTGTTATCTGTTAAAAGACTTGCCTTCCAGCCTCCTCTGCGTCCCGTTTTAAATTTAGGTCTTTTATTTTATTCCCCTTTAGATTGAATGTGCTGTTTATAATCCTGAGCCATACCTGAATAATGAGAATCAGTCAGACTCATTTTCCGTGGCTCACGGTTTCCTGTGGGTAAGATGCCTTTGTTTGTTTGTAATTCAGGTTCGTGAAGAATCCATATCCACAGTTAATGAGATGAAAAAATGACAGGGCCGTCCCGTAGATTGCTGTGACTGGTCAGTGTGCTATAAACATGGAAGTCCCAGATGGGAAAAGGACAATCCTAGAGTGAAGTGTTTCTCTTTTTTCTTTTTCAAACAAAACTTCTCCAGATTAATTTCAGTCCAAAGACAACTAACTTAAATAATACAAGTATTTAAATGCTTTTTTTTTTTCTTTCAACTGGGGCAGTTCTCGCCCCTTTTCTCTTTTTATATCCTTGTTTTCTTAGGTAAGGCCTGGTTTAAGATTGATTCTAGTCCATATTTCCAGACTTTGAATTACATATCGATGGGTCTCTACTATAGTGCTAGGTGTTCAGGTTTTAAAGGATATAAATGTGACTTTTACAAGAGCAAAACTGTTCTCTCGTTACTTAAGTAAAGGAAAAAGTTACCTAATTGAACACAGAGGGTGGCAGAGGGAGCATACGTGGAAGGTCATTCCACGCTGTCGGGAGCTGGTTCCCACTCCAGAGCCGGGTCGTGCTGTGGCCGTGGGGGTCAGCTGTGCAGGCACCGTGGGAGTCCCCTGCTCACTTCTCCTCTTGATCCCCAGATCGGGAGCTGTACCAGTCAGATGGGCCAGATCGCCATCGTCTCCTTCCACAACTCCAGCCCCAAGGTCATCGAGTGCTTCAACGTGGAGTCCCGCGTGCTGTGCATGGTGTATGTGCCCGCCGAGGACAGGCCCCGCGAGCCCGAGGGCGGGGGCCGGGTGCTGGGCGTGCCCACCGTCTGCCTGGGGACGGAGGAGGGCAGGTGAGCGCCTCCCCCGGCCCTGGGCCTTGCCACTGCCCCTCCCTGGCGGCTCTGCTGGGGTCTGTGCGGTGAGGGTGGAGCAAGCTGGGACTCGAACTCTGAAGGATCCCCTGTGTAGGATGTTCCTGGGGAACCCCAGGGGTGGCAGCATCTGACAGGGAGAGTTCTAGTTCCTGCTGCCCTTTGCCACGGATGCACTTACTGCTGATTCACGCTTCTAAGTGCACATCACTCTGAGACTTCAGGATGAAACAGCTGAGCTCTGTGTTAACCTCACACTGAGCATCATTCAGAGTTTAAAGGGAAGTTGCGTTGACTTTGCTAGTGTGAAGTCCCTAGATCTATAGGAAGAACTAGGCTTAAAAGACAACCCAGAACTTGTCTTTTAAAAGAGAAGAGAGAGATCAGAGGGTCAGCAGCCTTTTCAGTGCAACCAGGTGTTTGCAGAAGGAGTGGGAGGTGGGAAAGGGCGGGCTGGGGTGGACAGGCTTCTCCTGCTCAGTGGTCGCGCCCTTCCGTGTGAGCAAGCGCCCACCGGGTGATGCGTCTCTCAGCATCTCCATCTACAAGAGCAGCCAAGGCTGCAAGAAGGTGCGGCTGCAGCACTTCTTCACCCCGGAGAAGTCCACGGTCATGAGCCTGGCCTGCACAGCCCAGAGCCTGTACGCCGGCCTGGTCAACGGCGCCGTGGCCGTCTACACCAGAGCGGACGGTGAGTGTCGCGAGGCGCGCCTGCACAGAGGTGTCACTGCCGCATCTGGGGTGCGGGGTTCACTCTGGGCTGAGCGGCAGTCCCATCAGCACCTGCCACCTCGCATCCCGAAGCTCCCGTGACTCAGTCGGCCCTGAAGGGAGGACGTGGACAGAGGCCGGCCGCCTGGCACAGCACCAGCTGTTGGGTTAGGGTTAGGTCGCTCAGCACAGTGCCAGCTGTTGGGTTAGGGTTAGGCTGCCCAGCACAGCGCCAGGTGTTGGGTTAGGGTTAGGCCGCTCAGCACAGTGCCAGCTGTTGGGTTAGGGTTAGGGTTAGGCCACCCAGCACAGCACCAGCTGTTGGATTAGGGTTAGGGTTAGGCCACCCAGCACAGCGCCAGCTGTTGCACACACTTCACTGTGTCCCAGAGCAGAAGCCCATGGCCCCGGGCAGGGGCGGGTTAAGGCCCGCGCTGAACTCCTGCAGAGGATGAGGGGCGCGGCAGGATCTGGGGCCCCTCAGGGAGATTTCACTCTGCAGAGGACCCATCGTTTCGCTCCTGCTTGGTGTGATTTCGTGTTTAAATACGCACTTGTTTAGAATCATATGAGTGTTTATCATGGGATTCTCTCTGCTTCTCTTCTCTGAGACCTTTGTTCAGCATTACTCACTCAAGTTGTTTTTTCTGCTGTTCCAATAGAGTTTAAATTTCATGGGAACTATTGAGTATTTGAAAGTTTGAAATGACTATGATATATTTGGTCTCCAACTTGATTTGGGGTGTCTATGTCTATTTCTTCCAGTGTTACAAATTTATTCAGGCTTTATTTTTGTTTATTGGGTAAACTTAAACCTACCCCCCTGCAAAGTTTACTGAGATATGACTGACATATAACACTGTAAGTTTGAGGTACACTATGTCTTGACCTGATACACGTACATGTTACAAAGTGGTCACCACCACCTGCTAGCTCTCACCCCCATCGCATCACATGCTAGCCATTGCTCTTTTTGTTCTGAGAACATTTAAGGTCCTTTCTCTTAACAAGTTTCAAGTATGTTGTTAACTGTAACCATAATGCTGTGCATTAGATCCTCAGAACTTTTCGTCTTATAACTAAAGTCTGTGCCCTTTGGCCATCATCTCCCTGTCTCCGCCACCCCCAGCCCCTGGCAACCACCCTTCTGCTCTGTTTCTGTGAGTTTGGCTCTTTTAGATTCCACATTTATGTGCGACCATAACAGTGTTTCCTTTTCTCTGACCCATTTCACTTAGCATCGAGTCCTGCTGGTCCATCCATGCTCTCACAAGTGGCAAGATTTCATTCTTCCTTATGGCTGAGTAATATTCCATTGTGTGTATACATATCACGTTTTCTGTATCCGTTCATCCATCAGCAGCTTAGGTTGCTTCTGTGTCTTGGCTGTTGTAAATGATGCTGCAGTGAACGTTGAAGAGTGTGTTATCGTTTCAGAGTGGTGTTTCTGTTCTGTGTGGATTGATACGTGCCCAGCAGTGGCGCTGCTGGAGCGTGTGGTAGTTCTTTTCAGCTTTCTGAGGAATCTCCGTGCTGTTCTCCACGGTGGCTGCACCAGCTTACATTCCCCGCAACAGTGCACAAGGCTTGCCTTTCCTCTGCCTCCTCACCAGTGCTTGCCATTTCTTGTCTTTTTGGTGATGACCATTCTGACAGGTGTGAGGTGGTATCTCACTGCGGGTTTGGCTTACATTTCCCTGATGATGAGTGATGCTGAGCATCTTTTTATGTACCTGTTAGCCATCTGTGTGTCGTCTTTGAAGAAATGTCCGTTTGAGAAATGAATTTGAATGAAATTGAAAGAAATATTTTCTTTTAAGATGGATCCTGGAATCCCGAGCCTCAAACGGTGATTAAGTTAGGCGTCCTCCCGGTTCGAAGTCTGCTCTTGATGGAAGACACGCTCTGGGCGGCATCTGGAGGTCAAGTTTCCATCATCAGTGTGGAGACTCTGGCTGTGGAAGTAAGTTGTTTTAAGTGGCGACGCCGTGTGGGAAAGACGCCATGCACCAGTGCGCTGACTTCCCAGGTGTGGCTGAGGTGCGCCCCTCGCCTGTAGAAAGCTCAGGCCGCGTCTTGCCTGCGGCCACTGCGCTGAAAGGAGAGCCTCCCTAGGTTGGCAAGGGAAGAAGGATTAACTTGAGGATCCCATAGCGCTTTTCCAGCCACACTCATGGGATAATTATGCATTGCGTACCTGCTGATTAGTATTATGTTACTTTAAAAAATGTGTCCGGTAGGAACATAGTGGGAAGTCTTCAGGGACATATGGAAGCTTAGTGTTTGATTGAAGAGCTGTTTCTCATCAGTGCGGTAACCAGATTTATTCAGTAGAGATGACAGCTGTTGGAGAAATCAGAGCTGGGTCTCAGACCCCGACTCTTTACCCTGGAGGCATTGTGGATGGAGGGATGTTTGAGCCCAAACAAAGCCACAGACACGAGGTGCAGACAGTGGGGCGTGCTGGCCATTGGACCACAAGCCGCTCCTCCGTGTTTCTGACGTGACCTCCCCAGGGCCCGCAGGACAGAGCCTCCTCGGGTGACAAAGGGTCAGCGCTCAGCAGGAGAAGAGGCGGGGCTGATGGCAAGAGCGGAGGCAGGAGAGAAACCTGGCTTTGCCCAGTATTTCCTGTTTGTTTTTCATTTGGCTGTGCCGCACAGCTTGCAGGACTGTGGTTCCGCTACCAGGGATTGAACCCCGGATCCTGGCAGTGAAGGCGCTGGGTCCCCACCACTGGACCTCCAGGGGAATCCCTGCTCAGTGTTTGAGTAGTAACTTGTTTCTGCTTCTGTGCATCTGCTCCTTATTACTTCACGTACCTCAGGGTAGTAAGACACCCTCAGTGGAGCGTGAAGAAGTCACTGACCACAGCGCCTGTGCAGGAGACTCAGCAGCGTGGAAACCTCTTGCTGGAACCACGTTTCCCCACTGTGCACCACAGCAGCATCACCTTATCAGTCTGCTAGTGAGAGTCAGAGTTCACATCCTGGTCAGCCCCACACTGCACGGTGGTCATATTTCAATTTCTTTTCACACAGAAGGAATAATAATAAAACAACCTTTCATTAGAAGAGGGGTCCCCAACCTCCAGGGTCTAGTGCCTGCTGACCTGAGGTGGAGCTGATATAATGATAGAAGTAGCGTGCACAGTAAATGTAATCCGCTTGTCTCATTCCAAAACTATTCCCCCCTCCACCCGTGGAAAAATTGTCTTCCATGAAATCGCTCCTGGTGCCAGCAATGCTGGGGACCGCTGCTTTAGGACATTTCTCCAAAACCAGTGCGTTAGTTTTGTCAGAAGTTCATCCCAAAAGCCGGAAAGGTGGTTTCTGTAGTCACCACCAGGGCAGTTCCAGGCTAACGTAACAGTACGACCTTATAATCATCAGAATATATTCCATTCAAAAATTCCAAAGAGTGTGTATGCTGTAAATCTTGGATACTCAGAAATAGTATATTTGGATTTAAGTAAGAGCCTCCTTTCTGTGTATTTTTAGTACCAAAATGAGTAGATGTATTTTTATAGAGAGAAGCTGTTATTAAAAAATGTAACTTGTCCCGTGGTTCCGTCCTGCCAGGAGACCACAGTGGGCTGTTGGGGTAGCTCTAGAGATCTGAATCACGGTGGTCTCCACCCTCTTTGGTGGGGGTGGAGGGTGTAGGGTAAATGTGGGCAGCTGCTGCTGGGAGAGTTCCCGGAGGTGCCGTGGGCAGTCACGGTGTGCTGCCGTGACGGTCACGAGGCTGCACTCTTTCTGGGTTGGGTCAAGCAGGAGGTGAGGTACGATGTACATTCGGAAGGAAAGGGTGTTTGAGGTTCAGCAGCATACGAGTGTGCTTGCAGTGACCTCTGCTCGGCGGCGGTTGGCCCGGTTCCAGGTGGTGGCAGGGCTGCAGGGCCAGCTCAGGGTCATGGTGCTGCCGTGGGCAGGCCGTGTGCCCAGCGCTGCGGGAATGGAACTCCCTGCCTGCCCGCCACCTGGTCAGGGAGAGCAGACAGGGAACCATGAATGCTCAGTGCGCGAAATGGAGCTGCGTTGCCTGGATTTGGGGGTCAGGCTTCTGCCTCCTTCCCAGCTACGAAAGCCTCCCTCCTGGGACTCATTTCATGCCTTTTAGGAAAACGTCGAGCTTCGGGAACACGGCTGCAGCTCGGAAGGTAGCCTGATGTTTGGGAGCAGGCGGAACGTTCCGGGCTCTGCGGGTGCTGACTACGCAGCTTTGTGTCCGGGAGCCACGGTTTAGTTTCAGTCTCAGTTTTTTACTGGAGCTGTTTCCATTAAGGCCTGTTCTTCCTTACTCTTGATTGTCTGCAATGTGCAGTGCTTCTGACTGCAGACAGACAGACAGAAGGAAAGAAGGACAAAAAGCTTTCCTTCTACCCCCACCCCCGATGCTGAAGGGGAAATGGGAAGAATGAAATGGAAATGTTATTAAGGTAGCAGACTGTTTTCTGAGTTGACACGTCTCTTCCAAGTTAATTCCTGTCACTCTGTAGAAGGACGGAACGCAGGGCACAGTGGGGACAGTGCTGAGCCCACAGGTGGGCTGGTTCTGAGACACCCACTCAGGGTCGGGACCCTGCCCCTCCAGAGGCCTCTGGAGTCCGAAGCCTCACGATCTCGTGGTAGAAGGGGACTCAGGTGCCCTGTTGCCCACACTTTCCGTTTTCAAACAGAAGACCAGGCCTCTGAGACAGCGGGAGGCAAGCCGAGCGTTCTGAGATGAGCTCTTGCTCACAGCGCTGTCACGCAGGGAGCTGTGTCCGGTGCTCACCGCGTGCAGAGTGCCGGCACACGGGGAGAACTCACGGGCGGGCCACGGTGCCTGGGGTGGGTGAGGGCGATGCTGGCTGCCGGCCCTAGGGGGCTTGTCTGGGTGAGGACAGCTGTGGGTCTGCCAGGCCCCACGTCCTGCCTCCAAGATGCCAGCTGTCAGGCATTGCATCAGGCAGGGGCCCTCTGCATGGGGACCTGACCCCCGAAAGCGGCTCTGTCCAGGGGAGGGGGCGGGCTTCCCCAGAAGGAAGGACGCACAGTGTCCTAGGGCAGGGCTGATGGGTGCCAGGATGTGAGCAGGCGGTTCTGGGCCCTTATGGCTCAGAAACGGGCTGAGCGTGGGCTTGGGGGCGTGAGGGGCACAGGCTGGGCTGGGGCGCGGAGGCCTCGCCTGGGTTCGGGGGCTGTCAGCCTCTGGCCCGTGTAGGGCTTGGAGGCACGGCCCGCCTGGGCAGGGCTGGTGAGGCTGCGGCCAGGAGGCGGTGCGCTGGGCTCTGTTTCCGGAACCAGCTGCCGCGTGACCCTGAGCCCCGTGCTGTGCTCCGGAGGCGGTGGTTGGGCAGGGATTTAAACCCGGACCAGATGTGAGGAAATCTGTCTTCTGGGAGGATTTTCTGCGACGCGTTGAGGGGAGGAGGGTAAGGTTGGCCGCAGAAGAAGTACTGAGAACGTTGCCACAGAGCTCCGTGGGAAAGTTCCCGTGCCTGCGGGTGGAGGGGAGCGGGGCGGGGACTGAGGCCCTTCTGGAGGGAACGCGGTGCTGGTGGGCGTGGGGCCCTGGGGCACCGGGACTGGCCAGTGAGTTCCTCCTGGGAGATACGTGACCGGAGGACCCGCAGGTCGGTGGTCCCGGAGAAGCAGCGGGCCTGCCCCAGGCGGGGCTGGGGCGGGACCAGCCGCCTCCCCAGACTGCGGCCTCCGGGCTCCCTGCAGAAGCCTCAGCGCTGAGCTGAGACAGTCGGCCGCCAGAGGGCTGCGGGCACGACTCTCCGTCAGGCTCTGGGAGCGCGAGGATGGCCCCGCGGCGCCCTGTTCCTCTCTGGGGGGCCCCTGGCCCTGCCTGCCGGGGCGGCCCCGCTGTCCTGAGCTCTCCCTCGGAGGTGACCGGACACGGGAGATCAGTGTCCACACGCGGGCCTCAGGCCGGCCGCCCACCCTCTCGGCGGTGCGCGGGGCGTGGAGTGACACCGGGCACCCGCTTCCTGCAGCCCCGTCTGGGCAGTGGGCTTCCTGAGGGGTCTGCGCCGGTTCACAGAAGAGGGAGGGAACCACTGTGTCTATCACGCGACGGCGTGGGTGGGGCAGCCCAGCCCCTCCACTGGCTGCCAACAGAGTGGAAAGCCGACCCTCGGGAAGCAGGACGTACTGACAGACCAGTCCCGGACCTGCCAAGGATGTACAGCAAACAGCTTAGCAGTCGGAGCAGGAATAGCCCAGTTCAGAAGTGGACCAAGGCTCTGCACGGACCATTCCACAGGGAGGATACCCACTTGGCCCGCGCACGCAGGGAAGGGCGCTCAACATCATTAGTCCTCAGGGAAACGCAGACGAAAGCGCCCGCGAGACCCCGTGTCACCCGCATGGAGACAGCAGTGGCAGCGGCGGAGCACTGGCGCACCGCAGACGGCGCGCGGGAGCCGAGCCCCGAGCTGCTGCTGGAGCGCAGGCGTCCTTCCCCAGAAGGCGGACCGTGGGGTTCCGCGTGCGCTCGGGAGCGCCTCTCCCTGAGGACTCGGGGCGCCTTCCTGACCGCGACGCCGGCCCAGCCCGCTGACACGTTTAAATTGCACGTGCGAGTATCGGGAGACTCTGTGGGAGGCGCACATGCGCGTGGGAGGGGCCTGCCTTCGGAGGGAACGTGGCTGTGGCTCGTGGTGGCGACGGAACTGCGTGCTCCAGCCTCTGAGCGCCGCGGCTCCGGAATCTCGGTGGTGCCGGAGTTCTGGCTTCAGGATGACCCCGGCCATTCCTCCCCAGGCTCTCCAGCCCCTGTGCAAGGGCCTCAGAAGCCCCCAAACCGCTCGGGGCCACCTTCACTTAAGATGGGGTGTGATGCCTAGGGACCGGAATCCCCATCCGAATAAAAAGCACACTCACAGGTCCACCTCCGGTCCAGCTCGGGGGTGCTTGGCGGTGTGGGTGCGGTGGGAAGGTTTGCCAGCACACCCTTCCCGTGTGCGTGCGAGGACGGTGCGCAGCCCGCGTCGCGGGTGGTGAATGCCCCCTGCTCTCAGCGCTTGAGAAGCAGCCCCAGGACAGGGGTGAGCCTGCCTCCTACCCTTAGGGGGTCTTCAGTGACCTCTCTCCAGGGCAGGGAGTGGGGCGGGATTGTGCTCCACTCTGGACTAAGAGGGCTTCTGTGGGCATGCTGTTCCTTCTCCCGGAGTCGCCAGGCTTCACCCCACCTGCCCCCCAGTCCTTGGCAGTGGCCGCAGCTGCCCAGCTCCAGATGTCCACTGTGGGGACAGGGTGCAGGGGTCCTCCTGGGGTTCTCCCAGAGCATGGCAGTCAGGATGGAGGTGGGGGCACGCTTAGCCCAGAGGCTTGAGGGGACCCGGTCAGACGGAGCAGCAGCAGGTAGCCATGCAGGGACCCGAGGGGGGATGCGGAGGGGCACCGAGAGCGGGTGAGCATCCCGCTGCCTCCCAGATCTCCCCACGCACTGGCGCACCGCAGACGGCGCGCGGGAGCCGAGCCCCGAGCTGCTGCTGGAGCGCAGGCGTCCTTCCCCAGAAGGCGGACCGTGGGGTTCCGCGTGCGCTCGGGAGCGCCTCTCCCTGAGGACTCGGGGCGCCTTCCTGACCGCGACGCCGGCCCAGCCCGCTGACACGTTTAAATTGCACGTGCGAGTATCGGGAGACTCTGTGGGAGGCGCACATGCGCGTGGGAGGGGCCTGCCTTCGGAGGGAACGTGGCTGTGGCTCGTGGTGGCGACAGAACTGCGTGCTCCAGCCTCTGAGCGCGCGGCTCCAAAATCTCGGTGGTGCCGGAGTTCTGGCTTCAGGATGACCCCGGCCATTCCTGCCCAGGCTCTCCAGCCCCTGTGCAAGGGCCTCAGAAGCCCCCAAACCGCTCGGGGCCACCTTCACTTAAGATGGGGTGTGATGCCTAGGGACCGGAATCCCCATCCAAATAAAAAGCACACTCACAGGTCCACCTCCGGTCCAGCTCGGGGGTGCTTGGCGGTGTGGGTGCGGTGGGAAGGTTTGCCAGCACACCCTTCCCGTGTGCGTGTGAGGACGGTGCGCAGCCCGCGTCGCGGGTGGTGAATGCCCCCTGCTCTCAGCGCTTGAGGAGCAGCCCCAGGACAGGGGTGAGCCTGCCTCCTACCCTTAGGGGGTCTTCAGTGACCTCTCTCCAGGGCAGGGAGTGGGGCGGGATTGTGCTCCACTCTGGACTAAGAGGGCTTCTGTGGGCATGCTGTTCCTTCTCCCGGAGTCGCCAGGCTTCACCCCACCTGCCCCCCAGTCCTTGGCAGTGGCCGCAGCTGCCCAGCTCCAGATGTCCACTGTGGGGACAGGGTGCAGGGGTCCTCCTGGGGTTCTCCCAGAGCATGGCAGTCAGGATGGAGGTGGGGGCACGCTTAGCCCAGAGGCTTGAGGGGACCCGGTCAGACGGAGCAGCAGCAGGTAGCCATGCAGGGACCCGAGGGGGGATGCGGAGGGGCACCGAGAGCGGGTGAGCATCCCGCTGCCTCCCAGATCTCCCCACGCACAGTGCGGCCCCTCGCTCCCTTCAGGTTGGGGGCTGATGGGTCCATACGCACCCAGGGCCTGCTGCTCAGCACCCCTGGGTCTAGGGTGACAGTGCCCTCGTGGCAGGTGGTTGACTGGAGGTGAGGTCTGGTGCGCCGGCTGGGCACCACACATGGATGGGGGGATGACAGGCCACCCGAGACTCAGCACACAGTGCCCGATGCCATGCTGTGTCCGTTCCCTTGTCTCCGCAGGGCCAGCTGGAGGCCCACCAGGAGGAGGGCATGGTGGTCTCGCACATGGCCATCGCCGGCGTGGGCATCTGGGTCGCCTTCACCTCGGGGTCCACGCTCCGCCTGTTCCACACGGAGACACTCAAGCACCTGCAGGACGTCAACATCGCTACCCCCGTCCACCACATGCTGCCAGGTGGGGCCTTTCCCAGGGCTGGGCACAGGGCCCAGCAGGGTGCCCTCCTCAGAGCCAGAGCCGAGGGTTGCAGACCATTCCCTGTGGTCAGCAGGCCCCAGGGTAGAGGGGGCAGGACCTGAAGTGGAGGAGCAGAGGATGGGGGGAGACCGGCTGGAGGGTGTGGGATCCCTGGGGAGTCACAGGGCGGCCCTACTGGGCTCCACCAGCCCCAGGAGGGTGGGTGTTCCCACAGCGGGACCCAGAGCAGCCAGCATGCAGAGTGGGGGGCGTGGGGGCCGCGTGTGTGTAGGCATGTGGCTATTATGTATGCACGTGTGCTTGTTGTGTATTAGCACGTGGCCTGTGTGTATGAGTGTGTACGTGCATGTAGCATGTAGTAGTGTGTTGCTTGACACGTGTGCATGTCTCCGCGGGCCTTCTGGAAGCATGCTCACACCTCAGGCGCATCCTGTCCTTCTCCACATTGGCCGCCTCTCCTGGCTGCTGGCAGAGCAAAGGCCGCCCTGCGTGGTGTGAACGGATCTGTGTAGGCCCCCAGGTGCCCCGGCCCCCAGTCCCCGTGGGTCAGAGCCCAGGAGGCCCGTGGCCTGTGTGCGCTGGGGGCGGGCCCCATCTCGCTCTCTCCTCCCCGCCCCTGGCTAATGCCCTGTGTCTCACCCACCAGCGTGGCTCCTGCCGTCAGGCTCAGGACCCACATGGCCCTGCCCACTGTCACAGGCCCGTGCCTGCCCCCCAACCCGCTCCGCCCCGCACACTCCCGGCCTGGGTCCTATCCTCCTGAGCCACGGCCTGTCAGGGCAGAGTCTCTGGGTGGCGTGGGCCCCGTGCCAGCGTGATGTGTGGGGCATCCTCACCTACTTGGCGGCACCCGGGGCTTTGTGCTCTGTCTGCGTCTCCAGGAGTAAGATACTCCAAATCCAGGAGTATCTTACTCCTGGATTGGGAGCCGCCAGGCGTGGTGGGTCATGAGGAAGGTGGAAGTTAGAGCAGAACTCGGGCGCACTGGCATGAGGCCGCAGCCTCACTGACGGCGGTGCCAGGATGTTCAGACAGCCCTCTGCCGCGGGATGCCTGCCCCCCAACCCGCTCCGCCCCGCACACTCCCAGCCTGGGTCCTATCCTCCTGAGCCACGGCCTGTCAGGGCAGAGTCTCTGGGTGGCGTGGGCCCCGTGCCAGCGTGATGTGTGGGGCATCCTCACCTACTTGGCGGCACCCGGGGCTTTGTGCTCTGTCTGCGTCTCCAGGAGTAAGATACTCCAAATCCAGGAGTATCTTACTCCTGGATTGGGAGCCGCCAGGCGTGGTGGGTCATGAGGAAGGTGGAAGTTAGAGCAGAACTCGGGCGCACTGGCATGAGGCCGCAGCCTCACTGACGGCGGTGCCAGGATGTTCAGACAGCCCTCTGCCGCGGGTCTGGTTCTCGGTGCACCCGTGATCTGGGAGCCGGGAACCCCTCTCGCGTTTCTTCTTGAATCGGCTTACCCTCGGGCCAGCGGTGCCCAGTGAGTGCCTCATGGTGTTCTGCCTGACACTCAGGGCTTCAGTCAGTGCGTCTGTTCCCCGCGGGCCCGTGGCATTCCGGGCTGCCGGGCTCCCATCACCCTGGACACGCATGTGTGAGCCTCATTCTACAGCTGTGTTCCCTAGGCCGCTGAGTGGGCTTTGCTTTTTATGCAGAAATGGCAGTAACACATAACCTGTCTCTTTGTGCTCTCTCTCTCGGAATGTGTGATCCCAGTAGGTTCTAGAAATGAAGACTTTCCAGGCCAGGAGGAATAAGAGTTGGAAAAATATATATACTGTAACTCACGCCTGTTTTTGTCACAGTGTTTATGACTTGTTTAGTTTACGGGGGCTTGGCCGGCGCCCCTGGGGGCCAGGTCTGTGCAATAAGCCTCCTTTTTCCATCCTCCCTAGAGCTCACTCTGAGCATCGTTAGTGCCACACGTTTGCCATAAACTGCATTGGATTCAGCAGACAGTGGATGGTGGCGCCTTGGGTCAGCACGCACGTTCGCAAGGGCAGCCGATCAGCCTTCCCAGCTCCGCTCTGGGGGTGGGGGGTTCCAGACAAGGTTCAGAGCGTGGCGTGTCCTCTGGGTCACGAGGGACACCAGGATGCAGCTGTTTCCTGCTGTGTCCAGGGCAGCAGGGCAGGTGGAGCATGCTGAGTGCGCGTCAGATCGGCCTTCGCAGGGCCCGAGCAGCTAACGCAGCGCCTTCCAGGGGTGACGCCACCAAATGAAACAGCCACGTTTTCTATCTAATCAAAAAGTCACTGTAGCTTTTCTAAGTACCATCAATCACATCAGAAGGGAATTCAGCAACTTAAACCAGACTCAAGAGTGACTATTTATGAGCTAGGGAACAGACTGTGGTATAGGCAGACATGCCGGTCCTAGGTGTTGCCAGACCCCTAGCCGCCCCACGGGCACACGTTCAGGATTTCCTGGGAACTTTGTACACTAGCGTTTTAAAAACCACATGCCTGTGTTTAGAAGTAAAACCAACTCTTTGTCTTCTGTAGCTGTTCTTTTAGTTTGGTGGTGGTTGTTGCTGCAAAAGTAATCATAAAGGGACTTCTGTAGACATGCTGACCTGCCTTTGGCTTTTGCACTTAGACCATTCATTTTCACGCTGTTTATCTAAGGGGAACTTCAGGTCAAATGCAGAGAAGCTGGAAATGACTCGTTTCTGGGGAACAGAAGGGTCCAGCTGTTCTTAAGTGTCCTCCTGGCTTCCCGGGGACAGCCTGGATGGTGGTCTTGTGCTTGAGTGCAGCGCTGAAGGGAACCACTGGATGGCACCTGGCTGAGGTCCTGCTGGGGGCAGGGTTGTGCAGGGGTGGCCATGGGACCCGGAGTCAGCCCTCCCTGGGACTCCAGAGTCTCATCTCAGTGTTTCCCAGAGCTGCCCAGACCTCAGGCCTCTCCTGTCCACAGACCTCTGTGCAGCGTTCAGTCGTGTCTCTTCCCTGAGAGGCTTGGGGTGGGTTGCCCTGGGAGCCCGATCCTTCTGTGCACGTGGGCCCTGGCTCACGGTGGCCACTGTCTGACGTGTGTATGTGCACGCGTGTGCATGCGTGTGTGTGCGTGTGCCTGAGTGTGTGTGTGCACGTGCGGCTCTGCCTGGAAGTAGATGGTCTCCCTGCACGGCTCTGGGGAATGCGCTCAGCTCTGGAAGCGCCGGCCCAGAGTGCCGTGCCTGGATTGTCCCTTGGCCGTGGCCGTGTGGTCCTGGCGCAGCCAGGACACGCCCACCCCTCGGAGTCTTCCTCATCTGGCTGCAGCATCGCAGTGTGAGCTTAGGGCTCTGGCAACACCTGCTGCCCGGGAGGTGTGACTCGGGGAGCGCTCGGGGGGTCTGCAGTGTTTCTGGGCAGTTCCCAGGACCGCTGCCCCAGAGCATGGGCTGTGGGCACAAGCTCTCCTGTCCCTCTGTCCAGGGCACCAGCGGCTATCTGTGACCAGCCTGCTCGTCTGCCACGGCCTGCTGATGGTGGGCACTAGCCTGGGCGTCGTGGTGGCCCTGCCCGTCCCACGTCTGCAGGGAATCCCCAAGGTGACCGGTGAGTGCATGCCACGCGTCTGCGCCTCTGGGGCCTCTTCCTGTCCGGACGCTCACTGAGCCCACGGGTCTGTGTCCAGCTATGTCTTCACTTAGTATGAATTATTTCGGTGGTTTCTCGCTCTCTTTTCCTCCCACCCTTCTTTCCTTCATCTTGTCCTGTAAAAACTGTGTTTATCAACTTGAATCATCAGATCATGCTTTTATTTTCCTGTTTTTGTCATCAGTGGTCCAGGGAGACCCTCATCCTCAAAACATGTTTTCATGTTACCTCTTTCTCCACCTGTTAGTCTCTGCCTTGCTATTTGCCTTTACTCAGTGAAGTAAATGGATGCTGGTATGCTCTGCAGCAAAAGAGACCAGCACCTGAGCAGGCTCGGTTGTGCTTTTGTGCAGTGTCGGGAGGAGCTCCAATGGGCACAGCCTTTTGGAAAGCACTTGGGTGTCAAGGACCTGAAAACGCTCTAGCGTCAGGAGTCAGGTTTCCCCTTCAGGAGCCTGTCTCTGGGAGCCAGATGGAGGAGCAAAGCCTGATGCAGAAAGAGCAGGAAACGACCTGCAGGGCCAAGCTCAGGGCTGGGAGACGTGTCTCACCTCACTCGAGTACGGAGGGAGCAACAGCCACAGCAGAGAACGCTCTGAAGGGAATACACTTGTAAACAGAAATTGGAAGGACACCCTGTTTTTTTCAGTTCAGTTCAGTTGCTCAGTCATGTCTGACTCTTTACGACCCCATGGACTGGGCATGCCAGGCCTCCCTGTCCATCACCAACTCACAGAATTTACTCAAACTCATGTCCATTGAGTCGGTGAGGCTATCCAACCATCTCATCCTCTGTTGTCCCCTTCTCCTCCCGCCTTCAATCTTTCCCAGCATCAGGGTCTTTTCAAATGAGTCTGTTCTTCGCATCAGGTGGCCAAAGTATTGGAGTTTCAGCTTCAACATCAGTCCTTCCAATGAACATTCAGGACTGATCTCCTTCAGGATGGACTGGTTTAATCTTCTTGCAGTCCAAGGGACTCTCAAGAGTCTTCTCCCTAACACCACAATTCTAAAGCATCTATTCTTCAGTGCTCAACTTTCTTTATAGTTCAACTCTCACATCCATACAGGACTACTGGAAAAACCGTAGTTTTGACTAGACGGACCTTTGTAGGCAAAATAATGTCTCTACTTTTTAATATACTGTCTAGGTTGGTCATAACTTTTCTTCCAAGGAGTAAGCATCGTTGAATTTCATGGCTGCAGTCACCATCTGCAGTGATTTTGGAGCCCCCCAAAATAATCTGTCACTGTTTCCATTGTTTCCCCATCTATTTGCCATGAAGTAATGGAACTAGATGCCATGACCTTAGTTTTCTGAATGTTGAGCTTTAAGCCAACTTTTTCACTCTCTTCTTTCACTTTCATCAAGAGGTTCTTTAGTTCTTCTTTGCTTTCTGCTGTAAGGGTGGTGTCATCTGCATATCTGAGATTATCGATATTTTTCCTGGCAATCTTGATTCTAGCTTGTACTTTATCCAGCCTTATTTTTTTACCCAAATGAAACTTTACCTTCTCCGTTTGTTATGTGAAATGTCTCTTTACTACAGGATGGTGGACAGGTAGTGGGAGAGGATGCCAATTTGTAAGGAAGAGGTGGAAGTCATATTAGAAGTGGGCTTCCCAGGTGGCGCTAGTGGTAAGGAACCCAGCTGCCAATGCAGGAGAGTAAGAGACTCAGGTTTGATCCCTGAGTCTCTTCCCTAGGGGTTGGGAAGATCCCCTAGAGGAGGGCATGGCAACCCACTCCAGTATTCTTGCCTGGAGAATCCCATGGACAGAGGAGCCTGGCGGGCTCCATGGGGTCTTACAGATTCAGACACGACTGAATTGATTTAGCACATAGAGCCGGTGAGAAAGCTCTGATGCAAAGAACAAAATACCTGTTTTGTCACTTTAACCATTCTAAGCAAGTACCAGACTGAGATACCGTTGACAAAAGCCGTGGCTGTGCTTTTTTAGGCCGTGGTTCTGAAGGCGTTCTCGGAGTAGCTGGAAGTGCAGGGGAGCGTGGCCTGGGTGCTGTTTTCCTTCTGAGCCGCTGCGTGCGGGGCGTCCTGAGTGGTGGGGTGGCCAGGGAGTGTGG
Organism: Cephalophus harveyi; assembly: GCA_006410635.1. NCBI lineage: Eukaryota > Metazoa > Chordata > Mammalia > Artiodactyla > Bovidae > Cephalophus > Cephalophus harveyi. The sequence goes on from SJYT01056775.1 coordinate 46,906, forward strand.
GGTCCTGCCGGGAGGGCCGAGCTTACCCTGTGCCCTTGCAGGACGGGGCCTGGTCTCCCACCACGCGCACCACGGGCCTGTCAAGTTCCTGGTCATGGCCGCGGCCGCCCTCAAGACCGACAAGGACAGGCCCAGGGACAGCCCGCCGCCTGTCGCTGACCCCCAGGACGATGAGCAGCGGGAGGCGCCCCCTGGCGAGGGGCCGGGGCTCTGCACAGGCCGGGGCGGCCCCGACGCCGTCTGGCTGGGCACTTTGCCAGGCTCCATCACGCAGGGCAGCGACGTCTCCTCCTCGTCCGGGTCCCCGACCCCTTCCCAGGGCTCAGGCTCCCTGGAGCCCCGGCCAGAGGAGACCCTTGCCCAGGACCTCCTGCGTCTGCCCTGCACATCCTCCAGCCGAGGCCGGCGGGCCCGAAGGCCCAGGGCCAGCTCCGTGCTGGTGGCCTGCGGGGGCCAGGGCCACCGGCGCGTGAGCAGGAAGGCCAGGCCACAGCGGCCGGAGGAGCTGGCCTCATCCCTCATGGTCTGGCAGATACCCCTGCTGCACGTGTGAGCCAGGGGCCCGTCGAGGCCTTCCCGCCGAGGCCAACGCCCCGCGTGGGCTCACTGCTGCCGCACTGCTTGGGGACGGATCCCCAACTGTCTCTGGGGCCGAAATGTGCAATACCGTCCTGGGGGCATCTTCGGGCAGCCCCCAGCTGCTCCTCGCGCAGCAGAGCCAGGGGTGAATGCTCGTGGAGCTGAGGGTGCTCCGCATCTGCCTCGTTACCTGCAGAGCTCGCAGACTCGGAACTCACAGGAAGTCCCGCATATGCGGTAGTGGAGGGGTATTAACAATCTCAGAGCAATTTTACTTGATTCAGAATCACTACTTTTATTTATGTTGTATATCCTTTAACGCCAAAATAGACTTTGTAACAATGAAGAAAGCTGGTTAAAATATACCAGTCCAGGTGGTGTTATTTGCTTTCTGAGTTGAGCTGGGTTTTCCAAAGTGCTATAATGCGTGTATTGTATATTTTTAACAAAGTAGTATTTTTATATTGCAATTTTCTATTAAAAAATTAACAAAGTTTTAGTCAATATATTATGTGTAACATTTCACAAATAATGTTTCCTTTGAACCAAAATGCTCAATTCCTATCAATATTTAGAGTCAAGAGTCGACACCAAAATACCCACGTCAGAGATGCTTGTGTCTTTGTGTCACCGGAGATGGGCAGACGGCATTTCGGTCCATCCTTTCCTGCTGTGTTGCACCTGTCGACCAGGAGCGCTGTCTGGCTTTGAACGCGTCCTGGAGGATGTGTGGTGCTGGTCGGGGGGGTGGCCTTGCTGGCGGTGGACACAGGACACAGGCGGGGTGGCCCTCGGTCAGCACAACCCTGGCACACAGGCCGCCTGCCTCGGTCACTGTGAGCGAGTGACCTGGGTTCCTTGTGCTCCACGTGTATCTGTCTATCGATGTTCTACTCACTGGATGGTTTAAAAAAAAAAAACAAAAAAAACAGTGCAGGCATTCACCCGAGACAGATGTCTCAGCACTTTACAGGTGACTAAAAATGCTAATTTTGTGACTTAGCCAAATGTTTTCCAAGGTGCATATGTGCCCCCATGTGAAGTAATATCTCCCCAGGTTTCCTTAAACTGCTAGCTGCTATCTTATTTCATAAATAAAGTCTTTTTATTTAAAAATACAACATCCAACAGTGTGAGTTGCGTTTTGTTCCCGTAAAATGCAGAGGGGACTGTTATGTTGGCAGGACCGCCTGCTGGTCCCTTCCCAGAGGCAGCACTAGGCCCCTGTGGAAGGGTGCTTTCAGTTCCCAGTCGCTGCTGAGAGACTCCAGGGATGCAATGGAGAACCTCCCAGTCTTATTTTTAGTGACGTCGTGCAGACACGTGCTCCCGGGGCCGCGTGCCAGCAGGAAGTCAGGCCAGGGCCGCGGGGTGCAGGGAGACGGGTGGGCGGGCGCCCCGGGGCTGCAGGCAATGCCTGCGGAAAGTCAGGCTGGGGCCAGCCTTCCTATGTTCCCCAGGTCTGGGACGACAGGGCTGGACTCACGGGAGGAGTGAGGGGAGGGCTGGCGCCTCTGCTGGAAGCGGCCGCCTGGAGTGTGGCCAGGGCGCGGAACCGGCAGACAGGGCCAGGGGCACAGACCTCAGAGCCGCCTGCGGAGCTGATCCTGGAGCCCTGCCCTCCGTGTCCACTGGCCTCGCCGGCAGTCACTGAGCACTGGTTAGCCTGACCGTCCAGCTGGGAACTCCGTCCCCCAGAGCATCCACTTGGATCCAGAGGACCTCGGTACGTCAGGCTCACGGACCCGCCTTGTCTGCTGTGAGCGACCCAGCATATAGGCTGCGGTTTGAGACGTGACCTTCCCGAGCGGCTGGGGTGTGTTTGCTGCCCGACAGCACGGCCAAGCCTGCGGGGAGCATGAGTGGAACGGTGGGGGGTGCGCAGAGCAGAGGCCTGCCCCGCTGTGATGGGTGCACGGCCGGGGCAGGGGGGTGCCCGGGAGGGAACGCGGCGACCCCCAGGAAGCGGCAGGAGGCTTCCTCCCCGGTGCCCACAGCTGTCGTGTCAGGGCGACACCTGCTCCAGGTGAGGCAGGCAACAGAGAATGTGATGCCCTCGTCAGTACGTAACGGGGCTTATTTCTTCTGCTTATCCAAAATAATTGTTGGTTTCCTTCCTTGTTGCTAACCTACGGGATTCCTGTTCTGGCTTCCGTGGTTCTCGGTCGGGGCAAGTGCCCCCTCCACCTGGGGGCCGGGGGGCAGTCTGCTCACCACCTGCGGGGGCAAGGGTGCCACTGGCATCCCAAGTGTGGGGCCAGGGATGCTGGCAGACCCCGGGGGGCATAGGGCGCCCTGAGTTCCCCGGGCCGAGCCAGGTCTCGGTGGCTCCTCCTCTCCTCGCGGCCCCAGCAAACGTCGCACAGCGTGGTGTCAAAATTTTCTGGTACATAAGGGATTCCTGTTCTGTTCTCAGATGTCCTCGACTTCTCACTGGTCTGTTTCATTTTAGCACTGCTTTTCTAACCGGAGTATAAAAACACCCTGTTTAGGTCCTGAAATGGAACTTCTCATGCAGACTAATATATGCGAACAGAGGCAAAGGGCCCATGTTCAAACACCATCACTTATATTGGTCTTTAAGTAAGATGTACGATAGTGATAAGTCTACAGCCTAAAGAGGACTGGGATTCACACTCAGCCAAAAGAGGAACCTGCCCTGGCGGGAGACCCCTAGATGTTCCGTATTTTAAGCAAGTTCAATATATGCGCATTCAGATTTACGAGCACGTCAGGCATGGACTCTGGCTTCTGCATAAACTCAGCCTGGCGTTCCTCGTGCACAGACCGTGGGGAGATGAGGGTTCTCCATCCAGATTTTGTGGCTCCATAGGGTCCACAGCTGACATCAGGCTGACCGCTGTGCCCTGGGCTCTGCTCCCAACCCCAGCCCCGGGAGAAACCCCATCCCCCGTCCAGACTCGCGGGCAGACAGCTCTGGGAAGCGGCTTTGCTGGTGTGTGAAGTCTGTGCCAGTGTCTGAATCCCATTGCAGTGAGTTTTCCAGAAACACAAACCAGGGGTGAGAGCACTCGCCATGCTCCCCAGATGTCCAGCTGGGGGCTCATTACTGCTAGAACCTCCGTTTCCTCATCTGTATACCGTAGGAGCTTCTGCACGAGGTTGCCAGGAGATTCAGGTGAATAATGGGTGGAGGGTTTCACTCAGTGCCTGGCATACAGTTGGTGTCTAATAGGTAAGGCTCCTTATTTAGTTTATGCTCTAGAGGTTTACTCATTAGGCCTTAGAGATGACTTGAAAAATTAAGCACTGTTCTGCAGTCACGGTATGACCAGCGGGGAGGCCAGCAACACAGAGGGTACCTTTCGATTTGGATTTCTGTCCTGTTTAACCCTGCAGATCATCAGAGCCATTGTTCATACTGCTTCCTCGCGGATGACAGGGCTTCTCCCGGTCCTGGGACCCCCTTGCAGGCAGGATGTCCTGGGTCCTTCCGGCTGTGCGGTGCTAGCACTGGGTTTGCGGGCTGGCCTGGCCCCCTGGCCGCGGCATCCTCGTCCCACTCTGTCTCCTTCTAGAGTCACGGGCAAGCCTCCTGACACTCCTGTGTGGCATCATGCATCATAAACCAGGAGTCATGAGCTGGACGACAACTTGAGGAAGACCCCTCTCAAGATGCACAACCGGCCTCCTCCCCAAGGGAGGGCTTCTCCCGGTCCTGGGACCCCCTTGCAGGCAGGATGTCCTGGGTCCTTCCGGCTGTGCGGTGCTAGCACTGGGTTTGCGGGCTGGCCTGGCCCCCTGGCCGCGGCATCCTCGTCCCACTCTGTTTCCTTCTAGAGTCACGGGCAAGCCTCCTGACACTCCTGTGTGGCATCATGCATCATAAACCAGGAGTCATGAGCTGGACGACAACTTGAGGAAGACCCCTCTCAAGATGCACAACCGGCCTCCTCCCCAAGGGCGTGCATGCCCCAAGGTTGGTCTCTGCTCACAGCATGAAGCGCCTCTGGGGTAGGCAGAGTCAGCGCAGTGAAAGGAGGCGGCATTGATTTCATTTCTCACACACGATTCCTGTAACATCGACTGTGGCTTTGTGCTCTTGTAAGCCTTCCTGACACCACCCTTATGGCAGAAAGTGAAGAACTAAAGAGCCTGAAAGGGGAGAGTGAAAAAGTTGGCTTAAAGCTCAACATTAAGAAAACTAAGATCATGGCATCCGGTCCCATCACTTCATGGCAAATAGTTGGAAAACAGTGGAAAGTGACAGACTATTTTTGGGGGCTCCAAAATCACTGCAGCCGTGAAATTAAAAGACGCTCGCTTTCTCCTTGGAAGGAAAGTTATGACCAACCTGCTGCTGCTGCTAAGTCGCTTCAGTCGTGTCCGACTCCGTGTGACCCCATAGATGGCAGCCCACCAGGCTCCCCCGTCCCTGGGATTCTCCAGGCAAGAACACTGGAGTGGGTTGCCATTTCCTTCTCCAATGCATGAAAGTGAAAAGTGAAAGAAGGGCGATGAGAGGCCCAGTGAGGTCACTGGATCACTGATTGAGCAATGACTGAAGATCACGGTGCTGACCATTACATGAGGCCACAAAGACAGGCTCTGCTGTCATGCTGACGTCAGGATAACCAGGGCATGAGCGTGGGCCAGGCACTATGTATGGTGTGAAATGATTGCACTGGCACAACCAGGGCACCGTCCATGTGGGCGCCCTGTTCAGTCAGGAGTCAACAGTGCTCCAGAGAGCTTGGCAGCATCCTCTGTTCTGAGCACAAGGCTCTAAGCACCAGAAACCCCTCAGACATGAAGAAAGGAGCCTCCACTGTTCACGGAGTAGCTCACAAAAGGATGGAGATGCACCCAGAGTTCACAGAGCTGAAGGGAGGAGTCAGGCTGGGGTTGGGGGAATACAGGGAAGCAGCCAGGAGCAGGGCTTGCCTTTTGTACAATGTGCACAGAACTCTTAAATGAACCAGGGAATGCGGTTTCCACGCCAACACACAGATATTCTAATTAATTTTTCATGCCAAGAAACTCAAAGTACTTTGTAGTGATTGGATCAATTCCTGACAGCTACTGGAATTTAATTGCTTTTTTTTTCCCTTGTGGAAGACTGGGGGAGTGTGTGAACTCAGGGCTGTTAAAAGGAAAATGCTCAGGGCTATTCAAGGGAAAATGCCCTGCTCTTTGGTACTAGCACTCAGGGCTCAGAACTAGTGGCTGTGACCTACCAACCACCCCCTCTTCCACGCATGATGAACTCTGGGGGAGCACAGAGTTGGGGAAGCCAAGGTATTTGTTAGAAATCATTCTGAGCGGCCGTGACAGAATTAGAAGTGACAAGGGTGAGTCTTGCTTCCCTAAGATTATGACCTACGGCGCTGAGTGCATTGTAGCCAGCATCTTGGTTTGTCCCCCTAGGAGGACAGTCACATCCCACTTTATAGAGGACAGTGAGCACAGAGGGTAAAGATCTTGTCCAGAATTCACAGTACTTGCAGTGGTGAAACGTGTTAAAAACCCCACCAGCCGGATTCCAAAGTTGCGTTCTCCCCACTACTCCAGGAAGCTTCCAAAAGTGGCTTTGAGCTCCCCCCACTACCCCCAGCCTGGGACCTGGCTCCCCTTCAGGGGGCCATTAACCATCATGACCAGGATGATTCCATGAGCTTTAACCTCGATTTTTCGGGCACAGTTTTGCACAGTGATACATTTGCACAATTGAAGTCAACCATCAAAAGCAGGCTCTCCCTGAGCCATGAGAATTTAAATAGCAAAATAGTTTTCTTGAAAGACTCTAGAAATAGACGTTTTTTAAAAAATATTTAAGACAGCTAGTGCTTCTTGACGTTTTTATACCCCAGGTTCAATTTCAGGAAATCGAGAGGTCCCTGGCATTTGAATGAACTGCTAATTAAATATATGTAATGTTTTTCTGCAGTTTCCATTGATCACACTGGGGCCAGAGTGCATTTTTTTTTTTAAAATAAAGTATCTAGGGACTTCCCCTGCTTTCACTGTAGGGGGCACAGGTTCCATCCCTGCTTAGGGATTTGGGATCCCCCACGTGGCATGGCGTGGTCAAAAAGTAAAAAATAAAATAAAATATCTGAAGTCTGAAAATCAATGAGGTTCCCTACTCTGCTTCTCTACTAGACGGTTGAGAGGTTGCATGGGTGTTCCAAGTTACTTCATTTATTTTTTTCTATTCCTTCAGTAAACGTTTATTGAGAACCTAGTATATGCCAAGCATTGTAAATCCAGCGGGGAGAAAAGTTAATATGACTTACAAGTGGATCTCTGGAAGCTGGCAGAGTGGTGGAGAGGACAGGCCCGGACCTCAGTGGTGACAGCGCCTGTGGCTGGGGAAGGCCCGGTGGCCCCTGGAGGCTGATGCAGACAGGTGGACATGGAAGCCAGATGGTGCTGTGAGACTACGGTCAGGCCCCCTCCTCTTGAGAAGATGAGGAGAGAGGATGCATTTAAATTCCCCTCCAGATATTTGCAAATCATGGTGTAGGGTAAGCTGGTTACACGCAGTTTCTGTGTAAAAAGGTAAACAGATGCACTGAAACGACCCCAAAAGATTCTAAAATACTTCTGACATCAGTTGGGTAAAATAAAAATGGTGCAGGATAGGAGTTATTTCAGCATCCAAAGGTCTGCATCCACTAGAATTAACTGATAAGGATGTTATTTCCCAATAGTTTGCTCTGTGTCTGCCTCCTTTAACCCAAATCCTGAAGTATTGTACTTAGTAATTAAACGAAGATCTTTTGAAGGATGGTCTCAGGGCATTAACTCTGGTACTGAAACCGAAGAACATGTTAACATTTAACTGGTGAAGACCGTTGAAGGCAAAATTTTTTTAAAGAAAAGTAAAGAATAAGCTTTCCGTGCCTGTGGAAATTTAATCATTACTTTGCACAAAACCTTTAAAAATAACATTGACCCTCAGGGGTCCAGTCTTAACTAGAGCTGACCCCGCAAGAGAGCTGTGTTCAGTGACAGAGCAGCGGAGGCTGGGGCGGGGGGCGCACCTCCCTGTCCGCTGGCAGGTCTCTGGCCCTGCTTCTCCCCGAGGTTCGGGGTTCAGGTTCGAGGGTCCCTCGTCGCCCTGCGCCCCGTCCCCACTGCGGGGACCTGGAGGTGGGGCGCACGCTTCTAGATACAAGAACAAGTTTCAGCGTTTCCTCTACTTGAGTGTTCTCAATGTTGCTTTTTTACTCCGGAGTCTGTACGGAGGTAGGCAGTTTTTTAACCACTAAATGTTTCAACAACGCATCGTCCCTAAGTTTCCAAAAACTTAAACTCTAAATTCCATTATTTTATTTTATATATATTATTTTTTTCTGGGGGGATGGGCGGACTAGGACACAAAAGAGCCTGGTCTTTGGCGGGGACCGCGCCAGCGGGAACGTGTTTCTCGCTCGGTGGTGGCGGAGCTGTTGGATTCAAACTCACTATGTACGCGGTGCAAGGGGTCCGGGCCGCAGCCCGCGCCTCCTGCGCGTCCAGCCGGCTGGCCGCGGGCCCTCACAGTCCTGGAAAGGGTTAAGCGAACGGCGAAGGCTCGGGGCTGGCGGCCGGGGGCCGGGGCGCGCCGGCGCGCTCCCGAGCACGCGCTCCCGGCCCCGGGCTGCGGCCGCCCTCCCGCCCGCGTCCCCGCCTCGGCGCGCTTCTCAGATCCGCCAGCGCCCAGCGCGGCCTCCAGGACGCGGTGAGTGCCGGGCCCCGCCGCGGCGGCGGCCGAGCGCGCGCTGCCAGGGCCGGGGGCGCGGGGGGCACTCGCTGGGCGGACTGGCGTCGGCGGGCCCCCACGGGCTCTCGCGCAGGTGCGCGGTATGCAGCCCGCCCGCCCCCGGCGTTCTTACAGGTGCGCGGGAGAGGCCGGCGCGCGTGCGTCGGGGACCCGGGAGAGGGCTCCGCACCCCGGGCGCGGGCAGGCACCGGGTGGAGGGCGCGGCGAGGACCTGCGAGGTAGGGGTGGGCCCCGAGGGGCAGGCAGTGGCTAGACGGCCCAGGAGGCGGAGGGTAATTGGGCCCGGGGTCCGAGAGTGGGCACTGCCCGGGACAGCGGTGGCCGCCCGGGCGGGGACGGTGGGCAGAGCGGGGAGATGGCCCGGTGGAGTGTGGGGTCTTGCCCGGCTCCGGGGCGCCTAGTGGAGGGGGTGGCGCGGGGACTCCCCGGGCGCTGTAGCCGGAAGCGGGGGGCGACCAGCCCCTGCGCCGTGCCGCCGGCGGCGACCGCCTCCGAGGACACAGCCCCAGAGGCGCCGTGGTCTCCGTCGTTGCCGCCGCCGATCGGGCTACGGCGAGCGCAGCCCAGCCAGAGCCAGCTCGGGGGCGGAGCAGCCGGAGCCGGCGGGGAGGAGCCAGGCCCGCGCCCGGCGCCCCGCGCCCCAGGCCGGACGCTCTTTGGAGAGGCGGTCCCGGCCCAATGGCCACGTTTGCGGCCGGCAGTGCCGGCCACTTCCCGCTCCCAAGGAGTGCCTGGGCCTGTGCTCAGCGCCGCGCGGGCCTGGCTTGCGGGCGGCCATGGCCGGGCCTCGCTGCCTCCGGAGCATCCGTCTCTAGGCGCCACAGGAAGCGGGTGGAAGGGCCCTCCCGGACCTGGGACCGCGGAGGGGAGGGACGTGCCGGGCGCGGGGCGGGGGAGGGGGGCGGTGCGGAGGCTCCTCGCCGGTTCGTCCCCATCACCCCCTCTGACTGCCCTGCGGACCCCCGGGGCCCTCCGCGACACCCCAGGGCCCCCATCCTTGTGCAGCCGGCATTGCTGGGGGCTCGCGGGGTGCCGGGCTGGTGCACAGCGAGCGCTTTCTTTTCTTGGAGTCTTTGCCCCACTGACCGACTAGACGGGCCACCAGCGGTGCTTGTCGCTTGGGTTGGAACGTGCCTGACATCACGATGGCCGGGGGTGGGGCGCGAGAAGAAGCCGCATTTCAATAAAGACAGCGTGTGGCCGGCTCACGTGTCTGAAGGGGAGGTTAAATGCATTTCCACGGGAAGCCTCCCCGTCAGGGCCGGCAGGGTCTGCCACTCTGGTGTGGTTGCTCCTGTAGCCTTAAGTAAATTTAAAAAAATTCCACCGCTTCTTAGGTTCCTACAAAACCACATCCTCTATCTCCACCCACCCCCACATCTATTCTAAGGGCAAGGAAAAGAACAAATCAATGTAATAAGCTTTATTTCTGCTCAAAGCACTGAAGGCGCCTTGCAGGCAGATTTTAAATCCCCGTGCAGCCCCTCAGTGGGGGTGGGGGTGGGGGGACGGTGGCGAGTTCGCTCTTCCCAGCCTGTGATCAGGCCGCCTCCCTCCTTTTCGCATCAACCAGCAGGTACTCAGCTTCCAGTTAGGACCCTTAATGGACCGCCAGTGTTCCCCTGGCCTCTTACCCTGAGCTAATGGTGCCCTATTATTAAGAGTCCTCCTCCCTACCCAGGAAATGCAGAAGGGAGCACGCCATCCCTCAGATTTGCCCAGGGACAGTCCCCTGAATGCACTGTAACTGGAGGATCCAGCTGTCCCTTTGGGGCCTAACAAAGCAAATGTTTAAAGAAATAAAGTCTTTCTACCTTTTAATGTCAATTGCACAGTATATTGCTGATAATATAATTAAAACACAATGAAAAGAGTTCAGAGATTTTGCTTACAGGCCATAAGGCCCTCTTGGGTTGCGGAAGAGGGGAGAAGACAGTGAAGTGTCTGTGGTTCATCAGGATGAGCTGCTGGGGCAGCCTGGCTTTCTGCGGTCCTCTCTGGTCCCAGTGTCTGGGTGTTCCTTGGGCGGGATCGTGCCGGCTGCTGGCTCCAGCACTGGGAGAACAGAGGGTCTGGGAACGCGGCGAGGCCGTCCCTTCATCCCCGAGCATCTTCCTGGCAGCCCCATCACTCCCGTTTCTGCATGTGCTCATACAAGCTGCCACGCTGGCACCGGGGAAGCAGGAGGCTTCCTTTTAGCTCCAAGTCCACTCTCGTCCCTGAGCTGAAACCAGGCGGCGCTCCGTGCTGTGGGGCCTCCATCTGGGATCCTGTTTCAGTTTTTTTCTAAATACCAACAGTATAAATTGTCTGTAATCACAGCTCTGCGGTGAATCTGGAACTACTTAGGCGGCTGTAATGCCCCTCGGCCTCCCTAGTTGGAGGAACGGTGACCCAGGAGGACAGCTGCGGGGCCGCCCCAGAGGTGCCGCAGGACCATCGGGGCGCAGACCAGAACCCACCCTGTCCTGGCACGTCCTCCCCTGGTGGCCCTGGGCGGATCTGTTCTGGGGAGTTCAGGGATCACTGTCTCCACTGGGGCCTTGACTCGGGTTTCTCTCTTGGAATTATTGTAATTACTCTAAAATGACAGTGTTGGCACCCGCAGCTCTTTGTGAAATAGTTAACAATGAGCACTGGCTTTTGGGGTAAACCAAGAACTTCCAGGAGTTTGCCTTTTGCCAGCAAGCCAGCTCCTGCTAGAAAGAATATTAAAATAAACAGCACTTTGGAAATTGAAGCCATTGCAAGTCTTACACAATATTTGATGGATTAAAAACCAGTTTCTTCCTTTCACAAACAGCTATCGAGTGTCTGTCCCACCCAGGTCAGGCACAGTTCTAGGTGCTGGGAATACAATGGCATTTAAAACTGATACAGCCTCCACCTCCCCCAAACTGTCTCCCTACAGCTTAAGTTCTGATACGGTGAAAGTGATATTAATTCATGTGTGGTAACAAGCAGGCAGTGTCTCTGAAGGAAAGGAACAAACCCTTATGAAAGCACCTGACTCAGAGATTGTGAGTTGGGGTCTGAAGGATGAAGCTGAGCAACAGAGAACGGTAGGGGACACCCCACGGAGACAGTGGTTAGAGACACTGGCGTGTCGGAGAAGGAAGGCAGGCCAACGGGCACCCCAGCCATGTCAGAGATTTGTGACTTAATACACGTTTATCCCTCATTAACTGTGGCATTTCCTCTGTAAATTGACGGAGCTTTACACACTAGGCCTTGATGGAGCAGGACGTGGATTAACTTTGGAGAGCTGAGACTGCGTGGCCCACAGAGCGAGACTGGGGGAGGACGTGGCTGAGCGTTGTGTAAGCGGGGGCCCCTGTGCTGAGGGGGTTGCCCTCAGCGCTGGCCCTGAGAACCCTTAGTCACGGGGCCACGGTGCAGACATGGAGTCGCTGCCTCTGTCCAAGCCAGGGTCGCCTCCCGCTCCCATTGCGGGCACCCCGCTGGGCCCCACACACCTCCATGGCCCCCATGACCAGTTCCTCAGACAGCCGTCAGAATGGTCACTGAAAGGCACGGGACTTGTTCCGACGCTGGGTGGCCAGTAGCTTCCTGTGGGCTGCGGTCCACAGCACAGATAACAGGAAGCTCTCTCCAGCCGGCAGGGTCGTCTGATGACCAACCCAGAAACTTAGTGGCTGCTGCGGACTGAGTATCTGTGTGTTCCCCAAATTCACATGCTGCGCCTAACCCCCAGGTGATGGTATTGGGAAGTGGGGGGCTTTGGGAGGTGATGAGGTTGTGAGGGTGCAGCCCCCATGATGGGGTAAGTACCCTGATAGCAGAGACCCCGTGGAGACCCCAGCCCTTCCCTCCAGCTGAGGACACAGGAGAAGACGCCATCTGTGAACCAGGGAGCGGGTCTCAGACACTGTGAAGAGTAGTCAGCTTTCCTCCAAGTCTGCTGGTCTAAATATTAATCTCAACTAAAAATACCTTCACAGAAATACCTTCTAGACTGGCATTTGAGCAAACACCTGGGTGCGGCGGCCCAGCCAGGCTGACGCATCGCCACTGTCCTGTTCTGATGGGAAGGGCGACACGCAGTGGCCGCTCCATGGGCCATCGGATACAAGTGGGCTCAGTTCCAGCTCCGGGAGTGATTCTCAGATGCTCCCGGCTCTGCCTTCTTGATCCTCCAAGTCATCCTCCCTTTTTCATAAAAAGTGCCTGGTGCTTGCAGCTAAGTGATTTTCTCAGCCTGCCTCCTGGTTTCTTTGAGCTGATCTGTCCCATTGACTCCAAGCTGGCAGAATCTCTTCCTGTGCAATTATCTTAAAAACACTGTGGGCTTTCTATGGATCTGCTGGGATTGAAGCCATTAGACAGAGGTGTCATCCACAAATCCACTCAGTCCTTTCTCCACCTTGGACTCCCTGCAAGGCTGCTGTGAAAAGCATCCTTAAAATTCCTAGAAGCCCTGTTGTTTACTGCAAGACCCTTCCAGGGCCTCTGCCTGGTGCCCCTCAGATACCAGGAGGTCTTAGAGAGATCTGATTGTGCTGCCTGGACTGATCTTGGCTCTGAAGCCCCGTCTGAATTCGACAGTCTTGGAGGCGCTGTGAAGGAGAAGAGCTTCATCTGTGAACCCAATGAGCCTGCTTTCTTTATGTTTCCTCCAAATTGCACTTGAAAACGGAACCCTTCCTTCTCCAGATCCCCTCTTCTCTCAAGTCACAGAGAGAGTGCTCAGCAGGGCCCCCCCGGCCCATCCGGAAGTCTTCTCCGGCATCATCCCGGCCCCCCGGAGAGCCCTCCGTCCCTGGCATCGTGGGGCCATGGCGCTGCTGAGCCCTGCCGCCCAGCGCCCATTCCAGGAGCCCCGCCTGCCTGTCCTCAGAGCCCTGACACGTCTGCCCCCTGCCTGCCCAGCTGCGGCCACCGTGCTATTCCTGCCTTGCTGGCAGCCCTGTCCAGGTGGCTCCATAACTGACCACTCCAGACCTGCCAGCTCAGAATAGCAGGGCTGCGGTGTCCTGTAGACGTACAGGCTGGGCAGTCTGGCGGGGAAGCTCGATGGATGCCCTTGAGGCCGCCCACATCTGCTGCCAGCTGGGGCCCCTGGCAGCACTGTCTCTGTGGGCTCCAGCTGGGTCCCCGGAGGCCCCGGACTTCTCATAGGTCGGCACCAGGCCCCTGAGTGTGAGTCCAAAGAGCGGAAGTGGTGTGATTGCCGTTTTCAGCACAGCCTCCCTCACTGCAGTGACCAGCGTTTAGGATCCTGGGGCCGGAGCACACCCACGGGGGGCCGCTGTCACCCGGGGGATGACTGCCCCTCCTTTTTCATCTCGTCCACGCGGCCAGGCTGCACCAAAGGGCCCCGGGGACCATGAGCCGCGCCCTGCGCCATCCTGCTGCGCCCGCTCCAGCTCCTTCTGCCGGCCGGCGGGGTTGCGGGCTCCCGAGCCTGAGCTGCCCGCCCTGCGGTGCTGACTGCAGCCCTCCGCCCGCCCTCCTGTGGCCCGGCTCCCTAGCCCTTGAGGTCTGTGCCCCGCGGAGGCTGGGTGTCCCGGTCCAAGCACAGGGGCCTCTGGGGAGAAGACTCAGTCTCGCTGGCCCTTTGGTCTCCGAGGGCGGGGCCGTGCGGGGCAAGGCTGCTCGGCAGAGCTCCAAAGAGAACAAGCCCAGCCGCCCAAGCGGAAGGCCTGGGAGAGAGGGCCCCGCCCTCGGGGTGCGTGGCCGTGGCCTGGGCCCTTGGTGCGGTGGAGCCCAGGCCTGCCTGGTGAGGGCCCGCTGTGCGAGGGGCTCCCAGGGTCGGCTGTGCTGGGACCAGATCTGAAGATGCCCCCCACCCAGCCGGGCTGTGCGGCATCACGGCTGCCTCCTGAACAAGATGCGGCCACCGCCTTGCGGACTTCCAGACTCCAGAAGACAGCAGGAAGGGGTGATGTGTGTGTGGGGGGAGTCACACCCTCCCCAGAGTCACTACTGCCTGACTTCCCGTGGTGTCTGCCCCAGTGGGAGTGCTGTTTCTCAAAATAGCCTCTTCCTGAGACAAGTGACCCCCTCACCCTGACCTCACCACAGCCCTGACTGCACACCCACATTTGGGGGAAATCCAGTGGAAACCTTCACCTCTAAACTCTATTTAGGCAGATGGTGGGCTTCCCAGGTGGCTCAGTGGTAAACAGTCTGCCTGCGATGCAGCAGACGAGGATTCGATCCCTGGGTTGGGAGGATCCCCTGGAGGAGGACATGGCAACCTAGCCCTGGAGAATCCCATGGACAGAGGAGCCTGGAGGGCTATAGTCCACAGGGTCAGAAAGGGTCGGACATGACTGAGCAACTAACACTTTCACTTTAAAAGAGTTTGTAAAGACAGCAGGTTAATAATACTTTGGGCTGGCCAAAATGTTTGGGTTTTTCCATATAATGCAACAAAAACCCTAGCTAATTTTTTGGCCAACCCAATAGTTTCCTTGGATTGAGTCTCAAGATCACTTAAATATTTTGTTTTTGCATCCACTTATTCCTGGCAGTCTCAGGACTGTCCTGATGGGAGAGGCCTCTTTGACGCTCACTTGGGGGGACACTCACATGGAGGAACTCCCACTGACAGAACGTGTCTGGATTTCTGCTTCAGAAGCCAGGTGTCAACAGTGAGAGACGAGCTGGCATTTTATCTGCCTCTGCGTTCTGTCCGCCACCCTCGTTGCTTAGAGGACAGAGATCACATGTTGAATTTGGATGAATTCCTCCCTGTAAACTCTCCGCCAGGTTCCTTGTCTCCTGACAGCCAAACAGAAGGCAGTTCTGCTCTGCAGCTGTTTCCAGGCAAGACTCAGGCCCTTTCCCAGGGCCTGCTGAGCTGGAGAGGGCGGGCCTAGGTTAAGAGCATCGCTTCTGGGAACCGGCAGGATACCTGAGGACATAGGTGGGGCGGGGGGACTCTATTGTTACGTCTTAACCACAGCAAAGCAGGACAGAGGTCAGAGACAGGGCTTTCTAGCTTGTGGTCCATTCATGCCAACAGTGATAAGTAAACAAGTGCAGCTAGTAGGAGAGGGATCTGGGTTCCAACTTGCCAGTAATGGGTGTGTGTGACAAGTCTCTTGGACAAGTCTCTCTGTATAAAATCAAGAGCTTAGAACTTTGAAAATTATAAAATGTGAGTTTTTATTTAACTTCCCCACATTTCAGTTTGACCTTGACTTTACTCACGTACTCATAGCATTAAGAATATGGCAACTTAGGAATCTTGTTACCTAGTGAGTGACTTAATTATGTTTCAGACTGTGTGGCTTCCATGCGAGTCAGTTGCAGTCCAGATTGATTATTTAATTGATGAATACTGACTACACATATGGGATAACATTTTTAAGTTGTAAGTTATAAAATAAACACCATTAACAATGTGATTAAAATACCAATTTTATCCCAGTGAGCTTTAATACATGTTATCATCTTGCTGTTTACACTTCAAATCCTTAGGAAACCAGGTGTTACACAGCAGGTAGACAACCCCGCCCCCACCCGCCCCAAGCCTGTCCCGTTAAATATATGTAAATAGTATTACGGTGCTTCCCAGGTGACTCAGTGGTAAGGAGCCACCTGTCAGCGCAGGAGACACAGGAGACAGGTTCAGTCCCTAGGTCGGAAGATCCCCTGGGAGAGGAAATGGCAACCCACTCCAGTGTTCTTGCCTGGAAAAGCCCAGGGACGGCGGAGCCTGGCAGGTACGGTCCATGGGGTCGCTAAGAGTTGGGCACGACTGAGCAACTTCACTTTCACTTTTCACTTTCATGCACTGGAGAAGGAAATGGCAACCCACTCCAGTGTTCTTGCCTGGAGAAGCCCAGGGACGGGGGAGCCTGGCGGGTACGGTCCATGGGTTGGCGCAGAGTCAGACACGACTGAGCCCAAGCAGGAGCAGGAAACCGTATTACACGGCATCTTCCTGCAAAGGGCAGACCTTCAAAAATTCAAAATTATGTGTTTGGAATTTATTCACACCGATACATGTAGATTTAGTTCATCCATTTTAATATGTGTGGTCCTTTTGGCAGTGATGGAAAATCAGTCTAAAAGAAGTTTAATCAATCTTTTTGTACAAAAGGACACAAAGCACTCTTTCTGAAACAGGAGACGGATTGCATGGCTGCCCTGTCACCTCCCTTCCCTTGTTTGAAGCTATCAGAGGAGTCCTGTTGTCATTCGGAGGCGAGGGTGGGGCCTGGCCCTGCTTGCCCTGGGGCTCCTGGCCGCACCAGGCTGTCCAGTTTCTGAACTGGTCAAGCTTGTTTCCAACCCAAGGAGTCTGTTCTCGCTTCCCCTGGCCCTGTGTCTGGCTCCCTCCTCTCTCGATGCCAGTAGAAACCGGGTCCATCACGCCTCTCAGACCCTTGTTTACGTGGTTTGTAATTCACTAGAATTCATACAAGGATGGCTTAGGTTTGTTTTCTCCCTAGACTGGGAGCTCTGTGGGGGCTGAGGTCAAGTCTTTTTGGTTCCTGCTGCCATCTAGGACCCAGTGCATTTCCCGAAACATTGTGGGTGTTCAGCTATAGCCACTCAGTATGTGAACCAAGTAAGTGACAGAGTACTATTAATTATTTATCACCGCTGATGGGACTTTAACAGATTGAAGAACCGGGAGGAAGTGTGAATTTGTTCAGCCCAGGCAAATCTCTCACTTCTGACTCCAGCTTTCTATCCCTGGTGGAGAGCTCACCTCTGATTTCAGAGGATGCACAAGACAGCTTTGTCTTAGAAGAGTTCAGGTTACTCAACCGTTGCTCAAATCTGGGTCTCATGGCTACAGGTTTCCTGGTGGGACTGTGGCCCATGTGCCTCTTTCCAGCCCTGGTGGTTCCTTGTGGGATCGCGGTGTTCACAGTCCCTGGCTGCCTAGCTCAACACCTCCCGAACCCGAGCCGCAAACAGAGGCACGTGCTTCTCTTCCAGCGCGTTCTGGGCTTGTTCCCTGAAGCTGCATCTGGAAAGCAAGGATGTTGTCTGTACTCAGCTAACTTGGGAGTCTTCCAAGTGATGAAAGCACACCTTTATCTCTACCTGTTCTCCTTTCAGTCCCTCGGGGTGTGTGGCTCCGCGGAGCACAGGACCATGTTGTAACGGTACCAAGATGGGTCCTGTCTGCGATGTCACGTTTGGTGGTGACTGAAGGCACAGGCTCCCTTGAGCCCGCAGCAGCAATGCCCCCGAGTGCCCCCGCTCTAGTGTGCTGACTTCAGGAGTGAGGGTCCATCTCCTGCCAAGGGCTGTCTCGTGAGTCATGACGCTCTGACACCGTGTGTGTCTCTCAGATTAAAAACAAAGACTGGCGATCTGATGAGGGAGGTGGAATGGTGAAGCTCTGTTACAGATCTTCATGACCTCGTTGTCCTGTTGGATTAATGTACATCTCTTCCCTTCACCCGGGCATCATCTTACCCAGATGGCTCGTCACTGGTGACAGCCAAGGGCACAGAGTCGCTCCCCTGATTTTGGCTCTCTGACCCTTGGGGCCTTTCTCCTGCATAAACTGAGGCAGTGCCGCTGCAGCAGGAGGACCGCAGGCCGTTCTCTTGACGGCACTCTGGGAGGGCGGGGCGCAGGGTCTACACGCACGGGCACACCTGCGTGGGGTGTGCACACACACACAGCCTTGCGGGGCTCACCAGGGCGCGGGGTCGGCACGCACAGGCACACCTGTGCGGGGTGTGCACACACACACAGCCTTGGGCTCACCAGGGCGTGGGGTCTGCACACACATGCACACCTGCATGGGGTGTGCATGCACACACAGCCTCGCGGGGCTCACCAGGGTGCGGGGTCTGCACGCACAGGCACACCTGCGTGGGGTGTGCACACACACAGCCTCGCGGGGCTCACCAGGGCGCGGGGTCTGCACACACATGCACACCTGTGTGGGGTGTGCACACACACAGCC
>SJYT01056775.1:65325-76992 GCA_006410635.1 Cephalophus harveyi
GTGGGGTAGGCACACACACAGCCTCGCGGGGCTCACCAGGGTGCGGGGTCTGCTCATACAGGCATACCTGCGTGGGGTATGCACACACACACAGCCTTGCGGGGCTCACCAAGGCGCGGCGGCAGTTTTGCGCTCGCCCCGCAGGTGGAGAGGCCTTTCTGGCCAAGGACGAGGGCCGAGCTCGGGGCAGACCTGGGAGCAGATAGCTCAATGCCTTGTTTTCCAGCCTAAGGAGTTTGGACTTTGCGAACAGCTATTACATAAAGGTTCTTCTTCAGGAAATTCTCTAATTTTTCTTCCTCCAGTGCAGCTGTGCCAGAGAGTTAGCCTGCTGTTATTCCCTTAAATCACGCCCACACAGACAGCCCCAGCGGGCCCGTTCCCGGTAGACCTGCCCGCGTCTCCATCTGCTTCCCTCTCAGGGCTGGGACAGCCCCCGCCACCAGCATCCTGCCCCCCGAAGCACTGGGCAGCGGACCAGACCCACCAGCGTCTCGTAGGCGTCCCTCAGCCCAGCACACGGATGCGGCAAAGTCCCGGGCTTCACCTTCAAAACTGGAACAGACAGGAAGGACCTCCCTGGTGGCTCAGTGGTAAAGAATCCACCCGCCAATGCAGGAGACTCAGGTTCGATTCCTAGTCCAGGAAGATCCCACATGCCTAGGAGCAACTGTGCGCCACAACTGCTGAGCCTGTGCTCAAGAGCCAGGGGAACCGCTGCTACTGAAGACTGCAGGCCCTGGGGCCTGTGCACTGAAACAGGAGAAGCCATCGCCACAGCTAGAGAGCAGCCCCCGTGCACTGAAACAGGAGAAGCCATTGCCACAGCTAGAGAGCAGCCCCCATGCACTGCAACCAGAGAACGCTGGCACCCTGCAATGGAGACCCAGCACAGCCAAAAGACATCATAAAATTAGAAAAAAAAAAAAAAAAAACCACTAGTAGCAGACAGAAGGACCCAGAGCATTGGGCGGGCGCTGGGTGGCATGGATGCTGGAGCCAGGCTGTGGGCCCCGTCTGGGTCAGCCACCTGCCAGGTGCAGGGCTAGTTAATCGTATGAACTTGGTGAGACTGCTTCACATCTCATTTCCTCTGGCAAAACTGGGCTAAAAACTGCAGCCCCACAGAAGGGTTCTTGGAAGGGTCACATATGTAACCCACACGATAGCAGTGCCTGGAAGATAGACGAGACAGGCGTGAGCTGTGTCACGATCACTCCTGCACTGAGGTTGCCTTACAGTCTGCCAAGTCTTAGAAATGTCCTTCGTGAAAAGCAAAAAGCAAATTAAAAATTAACAGTGCTGTAGCCTGGCAGAGTAGACTCAGGTTAACGTCATCCCAGGATTCACTGGCTGCTCACTGTGTGAGTGGGGTCGCCCTGGTGTGTGGGGGTCAGCGGTGGGCAGGGCTCAGGGGGTGGTCCTGGGACCCTACTGTGACAAGCAGGTGGCTGGACACTCGGATCAGACACATGGCGGGCCTGGCTCAGAGGACCCCCAGAAGGAATTGGCTGCAACAACAGGCACTACAGGTGTTTAGGTAAACTTCATAAGTCTGTTCATTAATGTTTTTTAAAAATTGACTTTATTTGAAAGGGAGATTCTCTTTAGCAACCTATATCATGATAATGAAACATAATTTTAAATGATCTGATGTCCACATTAAGTGCATAAATAATGTCCACATTTGGAAATCATACACAATCTTTTTTTAAAAAATTCACATTGAGAGAAGAAATTCATAGGAAGAGACTAAAAACTTCTGCTTGGGTGTTTACACTGTGGAGAAGAGGTGTATATCTTTCACTGGGAGTGCTACTAAGTTATATTTAAAGCAGACACGTTCCTATTAAAATATTTTCTCACCAATAGTCAGGAAGGATTCTGTTACTACCGCACACCCGCACCTCTGCTCACACATCCCTTCCCGTCAGTCACGACGATAGGTGGAGAGGCGGTTGTTCATCTAACAGCCCCAGAAAGGTGCTCGAGGAAGAGGCCCTTCCCATGCCACGGTCGGCGGGGAGTCTGCTGGTTTCCTTGCTGTTGGGGCCAGCACCAGGCTCAGAATCCTCCCAGAGCCTCCGAGGGGGGACTCTGATTCCAGAGCCAAGTACAACATGGGGAAAAGTCCCTTTGGAAATCCCGGACTTCCAACCAAAGAAACCTGAGCTGAGCATCTTGGCAAACCCGCCAATGCCTCTGAGGACTGTTATACGCAAAATGGCCTGATTCCTTCCCATCCATTTTAAGGCCAAACCACACTAACGGGTCATTCTGGGAGAGAGGGTTTCGCTGAAAGTTGAATTTCTTGAACATCATTTGGAAAAGGAAGTGGTCCTCTGCTTTCTCCTGGGGATGCTGACCGTTTGTCCTGCACGGTGTGTGTGTGGGGGGGGGGCAGGAATGATTCCTTCCCATCCATTTTAAGGCCAAACCACACTAACGGGTCATTCTGGGAGAGAGGGTTTCGCTGAAAGTTGAATTTCTTGAACATCATTTGGAAAAGGAAGTGGTCCTCTGCTTTCTCCTGGGGATGCTGACCGTTTGTCCTGCACGGTGTGTGTGTGTGTGGGGGGCAGGAACTGTCGGCCTGCAGAACCTTCCTTCAGACAGTGGGCTGCACACGGGGAGCTGGGGTGGACATGCCTGCTGAGGCCAGTGACCGCCTAGATTGTCTGTTTCATCACTCAGCTCTTGCTTAGTGCGGCTATGACAAAATTTCTGCTTTGCCCGATTCTTTCAGGCTTTAAATGGATTCTGGGGAGCTTTTAAAACACGAGCGTTCCAAACTCAGGCTTTTCAAGTGAGTCCCATGCCCTGCCTTGGCTTTGAGTCTGTGATGCCTTCCAAGAGGAGAACCCTCAGGGGTTGGGCCTGTGCACATTCTGATGAGAGTCAGGCCAGAGAAGGAACTAGGAAGTTCTGAAACTTTTCCTGGTGGAAAACTAGTTAGTTTTCTGAGGTCCAGGATTAACCATACCATACAAAGAAAGTGTGAAAAGAAAGAAGCAAGTCAGAGAGCCAGTTCTCTGGTTCTACTTCAGGCATGGAAGTGTATACATATATTTGGGTAAGATATGTAAGTATGTGTTACTTTTTATCTAACTTTCCCTGAATGACTCAGCTGACTAAGAAAACACCTCTGGCATTTTGGGAAAAAGCCAGAACTTTTGCTTATAAAATCTGTGCCGGTTTTCAGTTTGTCATCACATTCCCGTCACCGGGGCCGGAGTTCATTTCCATCTCAGTGGACACAGCGCCTCCCCAGCAGCTCCGCGGGCTGGGGCACAGCTGAGTAAACACGCAGCACCCCCGTGACCCTCACGCCCGTGGTCAGAGTTTCAGCTCGTCCCCACCGTCCCCATGCTGCCTTTCCACACATCCTAGACAGCGCCCTGCACGTGGGAATATGCCCCACAGGGTACTGTTAACGGTTTCTGGGAAATAGGGAGGGAGGCAGGGAGGGGAAGAGAGACAGAGGAAGAGAGAGGGAATTGAATGTCTAGAATTTCCAACTCTGAGACACTTATATTTCTGAGAATATGGGAGACTTTTTCCTAACATGGCAGCAGGAAAGAGCCAGATAAATGAGTTTATACACATACATATACTCAGCCCTGCACATTTATAGGGATCAGGTAACAGTATTAAGTACAGTTAGCAGAGAATCAGAAGCAGCTGAGGGTAGGTGGTTAGGTGTCACTGTATCTGGTCTAAGAGGCAAACACAGCCTGGAAAGACGGCGGGCCTGGCTGTGTGTATCTGATGGGTTTCTCTTGTCCGCAGCCTCTGTAGGAAAACCAGAGAGAGCACAGCTGCCCCACCCCTTATGCCAAACCCCCTTCTAGGGTGCCGAGCCTCAGTGAAGATTTGGCCGACTTAGGAAAGATAGTTTATTCTTCTGATTCATCTGCAGGTGTCACCTCTGCCTTCCAAGGAGTTATATGGGTTTTGGTTTCTGTTTCGTTTGGTCTTGGCTTCTCTTTGGGGGCATGTATGCTGTTTGGAGCGTCCTTTCTTGTAGGTTTTTGAGGTGCGGTGCAGAAAAGGAGCAATTCAAATGGGTTTCAGGTTGGAGCCTCGGGGGCCAAGCCCACACCAGCGCCCTCGCTCAGCACCTTTCTTCAAATACTGGCTCTAACAGAATTTGAGATAGCTGACTGGATCAGGTTTCAGGAAAACTGTCCCACGGCAGAACTGAGGAGGTGTCATAGGCTAACCATGCTTTTTCACTGAGAGTTCTTAATTTCACACAACATCTCATTAGGTTGGAGTTTGTGAACGGTTGATATTGACTGTCACTGATCCCCAAACCAGCAGTTTTATGGTTCAACCCAATGAATTAATATTTAAGGCCCTTGGCTGAACTGGGTCCTTCTTTACAGGCCTCAAAAATCAGGGGAGGAACAGTCTTTTAATCCCTAAATAGTATTCACTGAAGTCTCTCTCCAGCACCAAAAAGCCAAAATCCCCTTCTCACCAAATCTGAAGCCTACAGCCTGTGGGGGTGCTGGGGGCAGATGTTATCATGAAATCGCCTATGGAAAATGCAAACTCAAACATCCTCTCTTTCCCCGTAAACAGGAACACGAAGAGCTGGTGACATGACATGGAAACACCTAATGTTCCGACAAAGGAAGTCGCAGAGGAAGGCCCCCGGTGGATGAGTGAGGAAGAGGGGTCTAGTGTGAGCACTGACTTGTCCTAACGCCCACCTGGAGAGTGAATTACGCACCCCCGCCCGCCCCCAGGTGAACACCGCCGAGCCAGGCCCGCACTCAGCCCTAATGGCGAACGGGGGTCACACACGAGGAGAAAGCTCCCCGGGCGGCTGCCTGTAATGCAGGACTGAAAGTCAGGGTTGGGAAGCGTGGACCGCGGCCCGGCGCCGAGCGCGGACGCGATGGCATGCGGACGGATAGACTGTGACTCGGGGAGAGAGGGCGGGCCAGGTGCTTAGTACCCTACAGCTAGGCCCGCAGAGCGGGACCCGCGCCCAGGGCGGCGGCAGCGGCTGCCCGGCCGTTCCGTTCGCCCGCGCGGAGCTCCGACCACACAGACCCGGGCAGACGGCCGCCCGCCCGCGGGGACCGCGCTGGGGTCACAAGTTCAGCCGGGAGCGGGAGCGCGCTCCCGCCGACCCACCCCTTTCTCTGGAGAGCCGGCGGGCGGGTGCGAGCCGAGCGGCGCGAGAGCGAAAGCCGCTCTGGGCACAAGTGAGGTCTGATTGCGCACCCGGCCCGAGTCCGGGCGGAGTGATGCAGGGCTGCTGAGCGGGAACAGCTGCCCAAGCGAGCGCGCATGGAGAGCCCGGTGGTCCCCTGCGTCCTCTACCCGGGCGACGGGGCGTGCGGCCAGGCCGGGGGCCGGGGCGGCGCTCCCGAGGCTCCGGGAGAGGGCAGCCTGCAGCCGCCGGACGCGGCCGAGGGGGAGGGCGCGGCGTCCCCGGCGCAGACACCCTGCAGCCTCAGCGCGTCCCTGTGCTTCAGCTCCGGGGACGACTCCCCGCCGCAGTCTCGCGCCTCCTCCGCGGCGGAGGACGCAGCGGCCTCACCGCCCTCGTGTTGCAGCGGCCGGCGGGTGGTGGAGAGGCAGTGGGGCGTCGGCAGCGCGGGCGCCGCGTCCCCGGAGGAGCCAGTGTCCCCGGAAGACTCCGCGTCGCCCGAGGAGCCCGCGTTCCCCGGGGAGCGCCCGCCGACCGAGGAGCCCGCGTCCCCGGAGGACCCCGCGCCCGTGCCGCCCGGCGTCGGCCCGGAGCACGGCGAGCCCGACCTGCTCATTGAGGTCTCAGGCCGCCGGCTGCGGGCGCACAAGGCGGTGCTGGCGGCGCGCAGCGACTACTTCCGCGCGCGCGCGTCCCGGGACGTGCTGCGGGTGCAGGGCGTGGGCTGGGCGGCGCTGCGGCTGCTGCTGGCCTACGCGTACAGCGGGCGCATGGCGGGCGTGCGCCCCGACAACGTGGCCGACGTGGTGGCCGGCGCGCGCCGCCTGCAGCTACCCTGCGCCGCGCAGCGCGCCACCGACGCCGTGGCGCCGCAGCTGAGCCTGGCCAACTGCTTCGAGGTGCTGAGCGCGGCCAAGCGGCAGCGGCTGGCCGAGCTGCGCGAGGCCGCCTACCGCTTCATGAGCGACCACTACCTGGAGGTGCTGCGCGAGCCCGCCGTCTTCGGGCGCCTGTCGGGAGCCGAACGCGACCTGCTGCTGCGCCGCCGCCTACGCGCCGGCCGCACCCGCCTGCTGGCTGCCGCTCTTGGGCCGGCCGGGGACCGCGCGGGCAGCCGGCCGCAGAGCCCGTCAGGGGACGCGGAGGGCCGCGGCGAGGCCGCCGTCTACTGCTTCCACGAGGCGGCCGGCGAGTGGCGTGAGCTGACACGCCTGCCGGAGGGCGCGCCGGCGCGGGGCTGCGGTCTCTGCGTGCTCTACAACTACCTCTTCGTGGCTGGAGGCGTGGGGCCCGCGGGCCCCGACGGCCGCGCCAGGCCCTCCGACCGGGTCTTCTGCTACAACCCGGCCACTGATCGCTGGAGCACCGTGCGGCCGCTGCGCCAGGCGCGCTCGCAGCTGCAACTGCTGGCCCTGGACGGCCACCTGTACGCTGTGGGCGGCGAGTGCCTGCTCAGCGTGGAGCGCTACGACCCGCGCGCCGACCGCTGGGCCGCCGTGGCCCCGCTGCCCCGGGGCGCCTTCGCCGTGGCCCACGAGGCCACCACGTGCAACGGCGAGATCTACGTGTCCGGGGGCTCACTCTTCTACCGCCTGCTCAAGTACGACCCGCGGCGCGACGAGTGGCAGGAGTGCCCGTTCAGCAGCAGCCGCGAGCGCTCGGCCGGCATGGTGGCCCTGGACGGCTTCATCTACCGCTTCGACCTGTGTGGGGCCCGCGGCGACGCGCCGGCGGCCGTGCCGCCCGGGGGGGTCAGTGTGCTCCGCTACCACTGCCTGGCCAAGCAGTGGAGCCGCTGCGCCTCGCACCTGCGGCCCCCGGGCGCGCCCTCGGGCCTGCAGCCCTTCCGCTGCGCCGCGCTGGAGGGCACCATCTACTGCGTGAGCCGCGCCGGCACCTGGCGCTTCGTGCCGCCGGGTGAGGGTGAGCCCGGCGCCGGCGACGCGGGCCCCGAAGGCAGCTTTGAGCTCCAGTCGCTCCAAACCCCGGCGGACGCCCGGGGCCTGCTCTTCCCCTTCGTGCTCAACTTGCCGGAGGAGAGGCCGGACCGAGGGGAGGAGGGTGCTGTATAGGATGGGCCAGGTGGTCACCTGGCGTGTCCCTCCGCAGCCCGAGACAGGGAATGCGCCGTGGGCCGCGGTCCCAACTGGGAACCCGGAAGGGCGCAAGGGGAGCGGAGGCCGGGGGAGAGGGTTGGGGGTGGGCTCTGCCCACGGGGATAACTTAGGAAGTAGTGCTTGTCACTACCGGGCCTGGCAAACCGTGTGCAACGCTGCCTTAAGGCCCCCTTTCTGCTCTGCATTCCTTCAGCTTTGTTTTGCTTTGCTTAAGGCGGGGTCGATGGCTTAAGATGCAGGATATAAGCAAATAACTTTGCAAATAAGATACAACATACCTGAGAAAGAAGGAAACAGAATCAGAGACTGCGCTTCCGGGTGCAGTGGGTGGGCCCTGTGTACCCGGGACGCTGTGGCTTAGCCGGGAGGCAGGCTTGAGTGCTTCGGGGTGCCAGCCCCCTTGTTACTGCATGCTGAGAAGGCCCTGGGAAACACGGGGGGCTCCCAGACTGGAGTCCTAAATGAGGCCAGTGTGAACCATATTCCTGGAAACCCCTGAAAGAAGGTCATACTTTTTTTTAGCTTGGAGTTTAAAATTATAACCGATAAATCAAGCTCTTAAAGCTTTTCTAATTTAGTTTAAAAGTCCTGCCCTATGTGCCAAGTCCAAATGTAAGAAGTATTAAAGATGAAATCTTTGATTCCCAATAAGGTCTCCTGTCCAGTAAGCACGGGAGATATTTCCTGTCACCCCAGGGGCCCCAGACGGGGTCAGAGGTCCACACACCTGAGAGCAGGTCCCTCTCATCACCTAACTAAAGTGGGTTTAATACTTTCAATTTCAAGAATGTTCATCATTATGTTCAAAGTGTGGCAATGATTGACTGTTGCTCGGGTTTTAGATCTTTGGTGACTGTTTGCCAAAGAGCGTATCATCCGTAGGCGAGGCTGACAGCGGCCGTGGTAGTCACCTGCTTTGAAAGCAGGGCCAAGTGTGCCCAGCCGCTGTGATGTTTTATAGTGGGCTTGAAGAGAGTAGTATTCCCCCTGAAAGAGTACTAAAATCCTTTCTTCTTTGAGAGTTCTAAAGAAAAACATAGGTATAGTTTGAACCCACTAATGGTGATGTTTTAAGCTGAAACTCCAGTACTTTGGCCACCTCATGTGAAGAGTTGACTCATTGGAAAAGACTGATGTTGGGAGAGGTTGGGGGCAGGAGGAGAAGGGGACGACAGAGGATGAGATGGCTGGATGGCATCACCGACTCGATGGACGTGAGTCTGAGTGATCTCTGGGAGTTGATGATGGACAGGGAGGCCTGGCGTGCTGCGATTCATGGGGTCTCAAAGAGTCGGACACGACTGAGTGACTGAACTGAAATATTAATTGCGTAACTCTGAGGGAAATTTATTTTTACAACTATTATTCTAAGAAAGTGTGGCAGAGTGACAGCATATTGACACGAGGGGGAGCATATGTTTATAAGGTAGTTTGGGGCTTTCCCGGTGGCTCTGCGGTAAAGAATCTTCCTGACAATATGGGAGACTCGAGTGAGGAAGAGCCCCTGGAGAAGGAAATGGCAACCCACTCTAGTATTCTTACCTGGGAAATGCCATGGACAGAGGACCCTGGGGGGCTGCAGTCTATGGGGTTGCAAAAGAGTGGGACATGAATTAGCACCTAAACAACGGCAACATAATGTAGTTTAGCAAATGAACTACTTTTGTCTAATTGTGAACTCCAAAATACCATTAATAAAACTAACATGAAATTTCACTACTGTGATAGGGCACAAGGATTAAAAGGCAGGGTCTACTATTTATTAAACGTTTAAGGATAAAACATATGTTCATAAAGGGAAGCCAACTGACTTGGATTCTGAATCCAATCCACTTTTTTTTTATGACAGGAAAAGTGCCCATTGAAGGTTACTGGCACAGAAGTCAATGGAGTCATGTGTAGCTTATTGTGATTTCCTCATGAATCAGTGATGGGAGGGAGCCTCCCTGTGCGATCTGTGGGTGTGCAGGGAATAGGTTATGCTTCCTAAAGAGGCAGTGGTTGTTAAAGTGGTCAGTTAAGCATGCTTAGAAATTCAGCATGACTCATGCATGTCCTGAGGACAGGGGTCTGTCGTCTCAGCTGGTGTGTTCTGGGAACTTGTGTGCCTGCCCGTGACCGCTCCTGACATGACAGGATGTCTTGGCAATTCGGGTTAGCATCTTAGGAAAAACCAGGCTCCAGACTGCCTGACTTTGTAGGAGCAGACTGGAGACATGGCAGGAGAAGAAGTGAGGTCCAAAAGAAACACACTGTTCTCGTAAAGACACGAGCGTCTCACATGACAGTACATTTTTCTCCAGACTTTCTTTCTTTATGCTCAATTTTTATTTGAAATGGAACCGAGGTGATATTTTCATTCCTTCAATATCAAACTCATGAGATATGATCACTGTGATTTTACTTGAGAAATCATTCCTAGGATGCTTACCATTGAAAAACACAAATCCTAAAGTGGGCTTCCAAAGTCAACTCTCCCCATTGGAGATGGGAGACAACCTAGCTGTCAGACACGGACAGCCAGACGATGACACACCCTGCTGGAGTGTTTGGATATTATTTCATTCTTGAATGAAGGGACACCTGGCTGAGATGCAGCACCGCTTCCTGTGGGAGCTGGCCCCGAGCCCCAGGGAGTTGTCAGGGCGAGATCCCGGAGGATACCTAAGGAGGGTGGTGGGCTTAGAACCTTGTAGACCACGTTTCTCCTGGCAGCATCACTGAGAACAGGTGCCAGAGGACCTGTGTGCTGCGAAGTCCAGTTTATTTTGTTTGGGGGCCAGTACCTGGGGTGTGGGGCCAGTCAGGCGGTGCGCCAAGTACACGAATGGAAAAGCCCACCGCCCAGGATCCTTCTGCGCAGGAGGCCTGGGCGAGGGGCAGGCCTCCAGGTGACATTCCAGGGCCAGGGCTTGTCCCATTGCTGAGCCCGTGTCCAGCTCTCTGTAGAGAACCAGTTGGTGCAAAAGGATCCCTGCTTTTCTGTCGCTTGAATCAAATGAAGGCAGTGCATATACAACATCCGTAATTCTCATGAAATTAAGAAACCCCCAAACACTGACATTCCCAGACATTTGAAAGAGCAGCGCAGCATTTTCAGGGGAAACGTAATTCGTGGAAGCTTAATCTTTTGGTTAGTTGACAGTAATGACTTCTGTGTTGTGAATCAAGGTTCGTTTGGAACCCGAAGGATTGGGGTGAAGTCATCTTCATTTCCTTTCTGTTTTTCCTGCTGGTCAGGGAGAGCCCTGGTGCCAGCGCCAGCGTGGACTCTGGCCGCTTTATGGGGCTGGCCTGGGACCACAGTGACTTTATTTCTGTACCAGTTTACTTTCCTTTCAGAGAAGGAATGCTGCAGAAATTCTTTGGCTGCTTAGTGACAACAACTCCCTGTATCACTTTGCTACAAATACTTAAATCACCTGGTCCACTTTTGTTACTTTCTGGTGTCAATTTAGTGATTCCGGTAGCCACTGTTTAATTTGTTGGTCTCTTGGGTGACTTCCTCTGAAATGTTTTGAAATGAAATGTGTTTTTAAGTCTTTGCCTTTTCCTTTTAAGATGGTTTCAGAACATTATCTGTTGTAACACCTTCCTGGGTCGAAATGTAAACAAAAGTGCTCTTTTGCATTCTGTCTTATTGTAGACGATTTCCTAGCTTTCATTTTTCATTTTTGGTGTCTTTAAAAAAAAATCAGTGTTCTCCTTTTCCCCTTTCCTCTGCGACATCATTATTCACGGGAAGATAACAGGGACTAAGGATGGGAACACGTTGTGTTCGGGCTGCATCTGAGTGTGCATCAGAGCCGCGTTCTCTTTGCTTCCCCGCGTCCTGGAAGGCACCGCGAGGCTCTGGCTCCTAGTGTGGGGAGTGTCATGGGTGAGAGCCTCCTACCTGCTTGGTGAACTGGTGTGAAATGAAACGAAAGACTAGATTTGGCCTCCTGTGAGACTCAAGCTCCTCTGAGGCTTTTGAAAGCGCTAAGCAGTGCCGTGATGTTGCTGGGTGTTGAAGACAAACAGCCATCTTGAGGACACAGCTTTGCCCAGCTGATGCTATACTGATCAGCGCTCGTGTTCGAGTCCTGAGTGCCAACCTGTAAACCCTGTCCATCTGCCTGTTTATGCCAAGATGAAATAAATCACTGGGCGATGCTAGCTCTCCTGCAGTCTTCGAGGCTGTCCTTGTGTCTTCTCGCCGGAGCAGAGCCCTGGTGGCAGGCCTCTCCTGGGAATGAGCTTCGGGGCTGGAAGATTCAGGCCTGACCTGCAAGGGGTGGGGGGCGGGAGGCGACCCCTCTGTGAATGAGTGTGGAGGGGCTTCCAGCGACCAGATCCAGGCATGGGGTCTCTTCATACTCCACAGGTGCCTGAGGAGTATGA
>SJYT01056775.1:78673-90352 GCA_006410635.1 Cephalophus harveyi
GGCAGCCTGGGTGGGGGGCTGCGGGGCTGGGGTGTGGGTGAGAGACGGACAGGGGCCTTGGTACAGGGAGAGGAAGCCCGCGCCCTGGAGGGAGGCCCTCCTGGGTCAAAACCTCCCGAGAAAGCAAGAAGCCAGGTGGGCATAGCTGTGGTCTGCGGCTCAGCCCCGCCAAGGGTCTGTGGCCCAGGGGCGTCGGGCAAAGCTCAGGGCACAGTCCCTGCTCCCTGGGATCCTCCTCCTTCCCTGAGAAGCATCTGATGCCACTCAAATCCAGAGAACAGAGTGCCCAGGGTTTCCCCCCCGCTCCCCTCTCTGCCCAGCGAAGTCACCCCCAAATGAGAAAGAGGCTCAGGGGTCAGAGCACACTTTCACCAGCACAGGAGGGGAGGGGAAGTGGGGCTTGGGTTACTTGGCCAAGAGTGGCTGGTACCCGCCTCGTGAATCACTACCCGGGATGCAGGCCTGCAGACCCTCGGAAGTGGGTGGGCTGTATCCATTTAAAGTTGTCTCCTGTGATGTTCTGAGAGCTGAAATCCTGCCTGGCGGGCATATACCCCCCCACCTGCCAAGGGCCCAGGAACTGCCTGGGACCTGTGCCAACCCCCCGGGCAGGCCCTGCCCCTGGAGGCGACACTCCTCTGCCCGAGTCACCCTGGCCCAGTGCCCGGCAGCTCGGAACACCCCAAAGCCCAGCAAAATCACGAGAACAGGCCAGTCTCATGTTCACCCCACCCTGCCTGCCATTTCCTGCAAACCCCAGGACAGGCCGTGGCCTCCGTCTGCCCTCTGTCCTGTCCTCTGCCCCCTGACCCCTGACCCCCTGCACACACCCCGTGCCCGGCAGCTAGGGACACCCCTGTGGCCCAAAGCCCATCAACATCACGACAACCGGCCAGCCCCGCGCCTCATCTCTAGGGCTCTGCAAGGAGCCTGGCATTTCCTTCATCAGCTTCTCTGTGCTACCACCATCCCCTCTGCAGGCTGAGACCTGATGTGGGCATTAGGCACAGACGGGAGCTGGCCCTGGCAGGGGCAGGACCCACAGAGGGAGCTCAGGGTGTGACGGGCAGGGCCTGCCCCCGATCCAGCACTCAGCACCCCTCCCCTGGGCGAAGGGGGCAAAGAGCAGACAGACCCCAGGCGTGCCCCTGGAGACGCCCTCTGCGCAGAAGAGGCATGGAGAGGACCGTCCACCCGCAGCCGTCTCCCGGGTGTGCTGGGAGGAGGAGCCTTTCAGAGGTTGTCCACGGCGCTCTGCCTGATTTCAGGCTGGAGTCGGATGGGTGCACCAGACACGGGCCGGGTGGACGAGGTCGCTGTCTCTCTTGGCTCTGACCCGACTGCTAGGAAGCTCCAACACACCCCAAAGTGCCCCAACTGCAGCCTGGCCCCGCTCTGCACAGGCTGCCCCTCACCCCGCGTGCCAGCCCCACTGCCCCGCCATGCTTCCGGGCACCGGGCCCACCTCGCCGGGCCTCCCCTGGGCCTGGCGGGCCCACCCTACAGCGTCCGCGCTGTCCCCTCTCTCCTTCCCCGGCCCGTTCACCTCTTTCTCTTTCTCCTGCCCCGGGACGGCCTTCCAACGCCTCCTTCCAACTTTCGCCCCCTCCACCCCGGCCACTGTTCCCTCTATATGCTCTGCTTTTCTTGACGGCTGTTGTAGATATCTAGCTCAGCTGTGTCTTTATTATTATTGCCCATCTGTCTTGCCCTTATTGTTACTCTCCAGTGTATCACATGCTTATTGTTATCACGCTGTTCTATCAGACCCTTATTACTGCTCGGATCGAGTCTTCGTTGTTAGCATCCATCATGTCGTGTCTTTCTTTTTGTCCACTTGCGTCTCTGGTCTTAGCCTTTTAGAGAGCGTTTCTGTTGTTAACGCCCAGTCAGAGCAGTTCTCTATCTGTTTCGTCCTCACTGGAAACCAAGCTCTGTGAAGACATGGATGGGCCTGGTTGTCAGGACCCTTGGCTTCCAGATTCATGGTCAGCGCCGGGGACGGTGGCCACTCAGCTGAGTCCCCTCGTGAGCTGTGGGCACCGCAGGCGGGCGCAGTATTGTCTGCAGGACCGCGCCTCCCGTCTAGGAACCCCCACCTCCAGGCCCAAGGTCGCAGGGTTCAAGGCCACTGCCTGGATGGTGGTGAAAATATTGGGGCCCCAGCAGGGACACAGCACTGACCGGCAATTCCTCTCTGGAGATCCGCGTTCGTGTGAGCCCCTAGAGGCTGTGGTCTGAGTGAACAGCCCCGGGGTGTTCTGTAGGAGGATCCACCAAACCTCAAACTCACAGAGACACGTGGCCACACAGCGTTTTCCTCTGCCATCTCCTTTTACCTGTTGGTCCTCCAGGTCTGCACTCCCGGGCCTGTGTCCACGCTGTCCTGGCCCAAGACTCCTGCATCTGCGGCCTCTGACACCCACAAAGCCGCCGAGCCGCTCACCACCCCCGAGTGTCATCAGGACGTCGCGGGGGCCGCTGTCCCTCCTCCACATCAAGGCTCAGGCACGATGGGTGCCCGAGCAAGTTTCCTGGCCTTTGGAGGCAGTCGAAGACAAACGCAGCTGGACGTCCATTAAAGTGGATTCTGCTCAGCGCCGCCCACGGCGAGAGGAGTCAGCGTGGGGCTCAGCTAGGTGACCGCGCCTTCGAGGGGGCGGGAGCGGGCAGCAGACAGCGCCGGGGCCGGTCCCTGGACTGCGATGGGGCCGCGCCTAAAGCTGGCAGCTGCTGGGTTAGGGCTCCGCCTCCCCCAGGGCCGGGGGCCCAGCCTGCCTTCCGCAAGCTCCCTCCGGAAGGCGTGGCTCACAGGCCCCTGAGAAGGATCCCCCGAACGGTGGGAGCACGCGAGGGTCTCAGAGGAACAGAGGATGGGCCCACGCGTGTCAGCCCTTCTTAGTGAAAGCTCTGGAAGGTCAAGGCCCGGCCGGGCACAGAGGGAGCAGACAGCGCACCCCTCACTGCAGCCTGGAGCTTCCCGGGAGGCGCGTGCCCGCAGGACCTCCTGGTGGGCGGGAGGCCCTGCTTGGGTTAGACCCGGGTCCTGGTGCTGAGCTTGGACGGGGCGGTGGGTGCCCGGGGCCCCGGCCTTCAGACAGACAGGGCCGCACAGTGACACCCGCCGCGGTGAGAGCCGAGTCCAAGCCACTGCTGTCTCTGCGGGTTTCTGACGCACTCTGGAGACATTTTCTTCTGCTTCTGGGGCTTAATTTGAGAACTCGCTGGAATTGAGCAGCAGTCGTGTAACTTGAACTGCACACACGATGGGAGGAAAAGTCTGATGCATCAGAAGGATGCATCCTGCCCATGTCCGCGGCCACAGGGGTGTGTGATGCTTTCAACAGACCGCCCGGTTTCCGCTGAGGTTTAGACTACAGGCTCCTGCGGAGCCCCTATGAGTAACCTGATTACTGAGGCCGCTGCGTCCCAAGGGTGCTTCCCCTCTGCGGATCAGGGGACTGGAGTCTGGGCCTGCCCCTGCTCCAGCCCCGTCTGCCCCATAGCTGCTGCCCCTCACAGCCCAGCCTGTCTGCCCTTCAGATGAGCTGTGGCTCTGTGGTGGCTCACACACGGCTGTGGGCAAAACGCCCTGCATGCTGCACGGTGCAGGCGCCTGTGGAGTGGGCAGGCAGTGGTCAGGGAATGCGTGGCTGAGAATCCGGGGCTGGCCTGGGGCCCCCGAGGTGCACCGTCCTGGAAGGAGGTCGGGGGACAGGCGGGCCGGGCACCTGCAGCCAGCCCGGGCCTTGGGGCGGGCAGGGGAGCTCTGTCCACCTCCAGGACGGTGGCCGGATGCCCCACCAGCTGTCTCGGTGCTTCTGTGCACTTTTCCCCACAGGCTCTGTGCCACCCTGGTGCCCGCTGAGCCTGCCCCTCCCCTCTGTAAACAGCAGAGCAGTGTCCGCAGCCCTTTGTGACACAGCGGCTGTGGGAACTGGCCCTCGGGCAGACAAAGGCTCTTTCTATCCGCCGCTTGCTCTGAATCTCCTCTTGTCCCCGGGCCGGCGGGTTGGCGTCCCAGCAGTGTCCTCGGCAGCTAAAGTCTCTGCGTTCTTTTCAGAAGATCGTGGCCCGGGGGTCTGTGTCCGGGTCAGGGAGGCCACTCTCTGACCTTGGCCCTGAGGAATGGACGGGCCCCCTGGCCCCCACCCACCCTGTCCAGTTACTAATCATTTACTTGGCACAATTCAGATGCATTAAACCTGAACAGAGTTCAGGATCTAGGGAAGGATGGATAATAGAGACGTGTAAGTAGGAAGGGATGGATCATAGGAAATCCTAAGTGGCAGCTGTGACTGGGGCAGCAGATGGAACGAGGGCAGCTGGCGGGTGGCAGGGGTTGGCCCGCCCCCCGTCTTTTCAGCCACCACCAGCCTGTCACAGCCCAGTTCTGGAATGCTAACTCAGTAACCTGACTTGGGCCATTGTTTCCCCATCTATTTGCCATGATGGGACCAGATGCCATGATCTTTGTTTTCTGAATGTTGAGTTTTAAGCCAACTTTTTCACTATCCTCTTTCACTTTCATTAAGAAGCTCTTTAGTTCCTCTTTGCTTTCTGCCATAAAGGTGGTATTATCTGCATATCTGAGGTTATTGATATTTCTCCCTGCAATCACCTCATGGCAAATAGATGGGGCAACAGTGGAAACAGTGAGAGACTTGATTTTGGGGGGGCTCCAAAATCACTGCAGATAGTGACTGCAGCCATGAAATTAAAAGACGCTTGCTCCATGGAAGAAAAGTTACTATCAATTTACACAGCATATTAAAAAGCAGAGACTTTACTTTGTCAACAAAGGTCCGTCTAGTCAAGGCTATGGTTTTTCCAGTAGTTGTGTGTTGATGTGAGAGTTGGACTATAAAGAAAGCTGAGCGCCGAAGAATTGATGCTTTTGAACTGTGGTGTCGAGAAGACTCTTGAGAGTCCCTTGGACAGCAAAGAGATCCAACCAGTCCATCCTAAAAGAGATCAGTCCTGAATATTCATTGGAAGGATTGATGCTGAAGCTGAAACTCCAATACTTTGGCCACCTGATAGAAAGAGCTGACTCATTTGTAAAGACCTTGATGCTGGGAAAGATTGAAGTCGGGAGGAGAAGGGGACGACAGAGGATCAGATGGCTGGATGGCATCACCCACTCAATGGACACGAGTTTGGGTAGACTCCGGGAGTTGGTGATGGACAGGGAGGCCTGGCATGCTGCAGTTCATGGGGTTGCAAAGGGTCAGTCATGACTGAGTGACTGAACTGAACTGAACTGACTTGGTCACCCCTTCCTTTTCCTCCTGCTCTTTGCCCAGGGCCCCCCACACCCCCTTCTCCTTCACTGGGGCCCTGGCATCCACCCCGGTTCCTCACTTCCCTCTGGCCTCTGTGGGCACCTTCTCCTCTCAGCACAGCTTCGACCTTCCCACTCTCTCCCCACCTGCTGTCACTCCAAAGCACTGCCTACCAGAGCCAACGTTAAATTCATTCATGTCAAGAGGGGGCCGACCTTCTTTTCCCCTCTGTCCTGTTCTGAGTCCGTTTGTAAAGGTGACTGCATGATGGCAGGAAGTTGGTTGCATGTTACTCACAGTCCCCAGGAGAGAGGGAAACTGCTGGACGTGCGGACGCGCCGGGGATGGCCTGGGGTCGGGGGCAGAGACACAACAGAGGCAGGATGGAGGCCACGGGCTTCCCTGGGTTCCAGGATGGAGGGCAGGCGTCCATCCTCAAAGGACACAAGGGGACTCAGTCTCAGGGCTGCAACCCGCAGGGGGCCCGCGGTCCACGGAGGAGGGTTCCGAGCCGCTGCAGGACGCTGGGGGTGGGAGGGGCTGCCAGGACCCCCCCGCCACCTGCAGCTGCTGCTTCGTTTTGTTTCTCAATTCTGACAGTGAGTCCCTGGTCCCACCCCACACAGTCAGGCAGCTTCTATGAAACAGCAAAGCCGGCAGGAATCAGCTGTCTTTGGGATCAGTGTTCTCAAACCTCAGGCTGTGACTCACTTGTCAGGAAGTCCATGTGCTTGGATGCAGCTGCACACGTGAGTTGAAATAGAGCCGGATAACTAAAGTCAGAGCTCCTCTCTCCCCCTGGACCCACACACGTGCTCACACGTGTCCGAGACGGTGGGCAGGGGCGTTTGATTTCACACGTTCTCCTCTCCCCTTCTCTTTGGTGTCATACCCCCGGTGATCTTTCATCATCCATCATTTCTAGTGCGAGGACAAGGAGGCTGAATCAGAGAAACAGGAGCAGTAGCAGGTATAGAGATAGGTAGGGAGATACTGGACAGATGAATGGACGGATAGATAATGTTGATATCAATACAGACACATAGATGCACATTTGTGTCTGGGTATACATATATACCTGGGGCTTCCCTGGTGGCTCAGTGGTAAAGAAACTGCCTGTGGTGTAGGAGCTGCAGGAGGCATGGGTTCGATCCCTTGGAGGAGAGCATGGCAACCCGCTCCAGTATCCTTGCCTGGAGAATCCCAGGGACAGAGGAGCCTGGTGGGCTACAGTCCATGGGGTCGCAAAGAGTTGGACACAGCTGAAACTACTTAGCATATACATATCTCTATCTATTTCTAGAAAGATCCATCATAAGGTGTTTGCTCATGTGAGGCTGGAAGCTTAGGAGACGGCAATGAGCCCTCTGGGAGCCGGTGGCCAGCGTGGCCGATGGTGCAGCCTGGGGCCTGAGTGGGGCGCTGCCGGGCAGACCCCAGTCTGAATGCGAGGCCAGGCACCTGGGGAGCCCAGGACAGAGGCTGGGCACGGGCAGAAAGGCAGAGAGGCGCACCCACCCTGCTCCGTCCACACAGGGGGTGGGATGATGCCTCCTAGACACACCCGGAAACACTGCTTAATCTGACATCAGAGTGGCCACAGGCCCATGGAGGTGACACTTGAGACCACCCGTCACAGGGGCAAGTACATTTAACACAAGGGATGCAGCCCTGGAGGCAGAGAACCCGGGCAGTTTCACTGGCAGACCGGGCCACCACAGGGCAGCTGGTCTGCTGCTGCTGTTCTGTTTAGAAAGACCATTTATACCCATTCCCACGTGGGTCTCTACAAACCTGCACGTCTTTGGAGCCTCACTTAACTCTCAAGTGGGTGACAGTTTTGTTTGGTTTCTTCTGATTTGGGCCGTGGTTTACGGCACCCCGAGTCCACTGCACCCCCTGAATTTCTGGACCTGGACTCTCTCAGTGGACCGAGCAGGGGTCGACGCCCAGGCCTCCTCTCAGACCTGCGACTGGACGGTTCCAGGGTCTGCGGGTCTGCCTCGGATCCCGGGCCTGAGCCCAGACTGTGATGGGCAGCGCTGCCGCCATCTGGTGGAAAACTGCAGACATTACACTTTAGCCCAGCGTGAACTAAATACTCAGTACATTGAATTGGGGAAAGATCAGAAGGTTCTAAATTATACAGCTACTATAACATAGATCAGGGCACAAAAGATACTTGTGAAGCCCTTTTATGTACATCCAATATTATTTAAAGTGAATTCACACAATAGATGGTTGCTAATTAAAGGACTGACATGCATCTCTACTTTCAAAGGTGACACACATCCCAGGACAAATTAAATCCTCCAGCGACACGTATTTCTGATCGTAACGTGACACACGATTGGCCCCTTCATGCATGTGTGCTGTGGTGTGTGAAAGCCACCCTAAGGGGTGAACAAATGAGGATTCTTGCTGTAGTAGGCACCTTTAGGAAAATCCCAAATAACCGCCGAGAGTTACTAAAGAGGCCAGAAAAGTTATATCTAGCATTCAGAATATAAGACACCAGGAACCTTAAGTGGAAGACTCTTGGAAATGCTAACATTTGCAACCACAAGTTCATGTAACATTGAGAAAGGATGTCTAATTTCTTCTGACCTGGCCCTCCCCTCCTCCATCACCGTGTCCAAGACGGCAGCCCAGCCCGGCTCCAGGCCTCTCCCTGCTCGGCCCTCAGAGTGCAGCCAGCACCAGCGTGTTCCCGTGGGCCCCCCGGTCCTGGCCTAGTGTGGTCTCTGCAGGCAGGGGCTCTGGCATTTGAACACAAGCATACATAGCACCTGCCCAGGGGAGGTGCATGGTTCAAGGGCTGGGGGCGGGTGTGGGCTTCGAAAGGCCCCGGTGGCTCCCAGGGCCGGTCAGCAGAACCAACAGGATGTAACACAGAAAATCACCGTAAGAGCCAAGCTAGGGTAGGAAGCCAGCTGACACCACTGCAGGCCGGCAAGCCCCAAATCTGCAGGTGGGTGGCGGTAGAACCCAGGCGAGGGTTGCAGTTCGGGTCTGAAGATGGTATGCTGACAGAATTCTCTTTCTGGGACCTCGGTCTTTCCCTATGGAGGCCATCAACTGATCGGGCAAGGCCCACCCACACTGTGGATAATCTGCTTCCCTCGGAGCCCACGGATTTAAATCTTAATCCTTTCCAGAAAGGACCTTCACAGGAACAGCTGCGTGGGTGTTTGACCAAATATTTAGGTGCCATGGCTTAGTTGAGTTGACAAATAAAATTAACTGTCCCAGTGTGTGTACATACACATGCACACACATCTTCAGATTTTTTTAAAAACATATTTTCAGTGTAAGAGTTACTATAAATAACTAACCTGACGTTACTCAACTTGGAGATTTTTTTACACTGATATGCTTTTGGTTAGATAAAATTACTGTGACTAGCTGGAAGCATGTTAGGATTACTATAATTTGTCTCAACACTGAAAAAGATTATTGGTAATACAATTATTTAAATTTGCATTTAGTGTTTTTCCTCTTAGAAAACGCTTTCAAATTTCTTGAAGGAACTGGTAATCTTTGGATGGTTCTGCCAGTTTGGTGCGCCCTCTAGTGGATGTAAGTTGAATGTGCACTTGGTAAAGATTTCAATGGATATTTTGCGGCTTTAGCACTTCTGAGCGTGGTCCGGGGTCACCTGGAGGTTTCTGATGCCGCTTACAGAGCCTGGGCGTCAAGAATTGTTCTCATAACACTGATGAGGTTGTTGGGTGTATCAACAGTGTGAGCTGTTGCTCCTGTATGATGGAATTTGGAAGATCTGTGTAAATTCAGGGAACTCTTATTTTCCGAGTGGCCAACACAGGATGTCACAAACTGTGGGGTGTAGATGATGTGTCCAAGCTGCAAGGGAGATCACAGGATGCAACAGGAGTGGAAGGTGATGGCTGTGGTTTCAGGTTCCCTGTTGTAAAGAAGCTTTAAGAAATTACCAGAGAGTATCTGACTGCAGTAAAGGAAAAAACTGTCCGCTTCTGAAAAGGCTGTGAAGATTGCCCTCTCCTGTGCTGTGTGTCTACGAGAGCCTGGATCTTCTCCACATATTCCAGCCAAGAACCAGACTGCAACAAACTGAACGCAGGAGCAGCCCCAGGTGATTTTTTCTTAAACCAAACGTCAGAGAGAGTCTTAAAAATATAAAGAAGTGCCACTCTATTTTTTGTTTTTAAAATATATTTATTTTATGTAAATCTGTTATTTGTGTTAACATAAAATGGGTTAGATTTCGTTGCCTTAAAGTGAACTAAATTTCTCATGTGGTAAATATAGGTAGACATAACCTATGTAAGAACTGTTTGGGATATTTTTAAGGGCACATGGGGGTCCAAAAAGTTTGATTAAAGTGTTCAAGAAATCTTGGGCTCAAGGAGTACTTGATAATCTGCAGATAATCAATAGTCAAACATAATGTTGAATTTATAAACTAGAATGTAGTAATGACTGATGTCTATATGTTGACACAGATAGTAATGATGTCTACATGTTGTTACTTTTTTATACTTTAATATTATTTCATTTGTACCTCTAACAAGTCAAGAGTTGATACTTGTATCTTTACTTTTCACAGGATTAAAGCAGGTTCCACTCCTGCCTTGACCACATCTCTTAACTCAGTTCATTTAATTTTCTTCTAAACAACCAAATCAAGGAATATTTATCAAACATCTGTTCTTGCAAAACATGTCTTTATTGAGCTGGGACGATGTGGAGGCCAGATTCAGTCAGAGGGAGGGCGCAGGTGCCAACCAGCTCCCGTCCTGGGGGTGGTCCTTGGGTGCTGGGGGCAGTGGGTTAGGAGAAGGCCCACAGGGTACAGTTCTGCTGGTCAGAGGGCAGCTTTCAGTTTAAAAACACAACCACGAATACTGCATTCAGGATTGAATTATAATTTTGAGCTTTACCAAGATGTAGAAATCTGTGGTTGCCTTGACAACCATAACCCACTTCAAGGCAGCCCTTCCCCTCCCACTTGGGTCTGTGGGGCCTCTCTGGGTTTCCTACCTGCCGAGACAACTTTTATTCTCTAGCTGGTTGGGAAGAACCTCCTGAGTCAGGAAACGTCAGCTACTTGGGGGAGCTGGGCTGCAGGCCACCTGAGGCCCCAGGGGCTCCGACACCCCCATCTCGGGGAGGGCGCGGTGGAGGTCACACTGAACAGAATGTACACACGACCCTGAAGAGATACGGCCGGGAGCTGGTGCCAGGTTTCCTAGGATTAGTTCTGATTTACAAAATATGGAAAAACTCCAGGCTCCATTACAGACGCACTGAGGAATGCTCCAGGCACCCGCTCTTTGATGTCAGGGAGAGCGCGGGTCGGGTCACCCCTCCGTGTCTTGCTAATGTTGAAGGAGGCCTGTTAGCTAGTTTGGTGCATTCATCAGGAAGCAGCTCTCTGTTGAGCGTATTTTCCCTGCGGGCCTAGAGCTGTTTTCACGGCCAGCTGGGTACCCGGTGCTCAGAGGCTGGAGGGTAGATGGACGGGCCAGACCATCGCCCCGGTTACCACACATGTACGTTTACAAACCACGGTGAGGGCTCTCAGGGGACGTGACAGAGGAACCCGACTTAGACAGGGTCAGGGAGATGTGCCTGAAAACTGGAGCTTGAGGTGGAGTCTGGATGGGGTTAGCTAAGCGGAAGGAGGGGGCAGCCTGGGGCCTTCCAGCTGGGACGCTTTAAGGCGTGACGGGCTCTCAGAGGTTGGGGTGACGGCTCAGGTTCCACCCCGAGGCTGTTGCTTGGGACGGGGCCTGGGGAAGCCAGGGCAGTGTGGGTGCAGACAGTGGTGGTTCTGGCAGAAGGGCCCAGCTCTGCCCTGGAGGGGGACAGAGGCGTGGAGGGGGCTGTCGAGGAGGACTGTGCAGGGCCAGGTGGGCCTGCGGGAGGCGCCCAGGGTCCCTGCCTTGTGCTGCTCGTGGAGCGGGGACCGCTGGACATGGAGACCCGCGGGAGCAGCGGGGGCCTGGGCTCAGTCGTCACCTCACGGAGGTTATGGCTGCATCCACTCTGCAGAGGAGGACGGGCGTCCACATCGGGTACCCGCCCCCAGGCACCTGCTCCCAGGGGGGGCAGGGATGGGGAGAGACGGGCTGTGGCTGGGCC
Source organism: Cephalophus harveyi (assembly GCA_006410635.1). Classification (NCBI taxonomy): domain Eukaryota; kingdom Metazoa; phylum Chordata; class Mammalia; order Artiodactyla; family Bovidae; genus Cephalophus; species Cephalophus harveyi. The sequence goes on from SJYT01056775.1 coordinate 90,085, forward strand.
CCAGGGCATCGGCGATGTCTCTTCATGGTGGTCCCTGGGGTCAGACGTGGTGGAGGTGGCGGCTCACAGCCCCTGGAGGTGGTGACATGGGGTCGGGGGACTGAGGGCTATTCTGGAGAGTGACGTGATGGCAGTGGAAGGTGGACAGAGAGGCCCAAGGGCGGTGGAAAGTGGATAAATGGGGAATGTGGCCACGTGCGGCCGAGAGCGGGGGAGGGCAAGGCCATCAGAGCGCCTGGGGGCTGGGGGCCACTGTAGAGATGCCGGG
>SJYT01056775.1:95864-130076 GCA_006410635.1 Cephalophus harveyi
TGGACTCTGGCCACTTTAGCTGCACAGACCACACTTTCCTTTACTACACTTTCTTTTACGTGGATTAAAGTCCTTCTAGGGACACGGGTGATGACTCCAGTCTGTTCTCATGGGACGGGACCAGGGCGGAGCCTGTCACGGAGGCACGTCCCTATGCCCGAGGACAGGCTCGTGTTTCATTTCGGGGTCACGATCCCCAAACGTGTCAGGGGCACCCGTGGGTAGAGAGTGGCGGCTCCAGGTCAGACGGACGCTCGGCTCTGCTGCCGGGAGCCCGGGAGCAGGCGGCTTATTTTCATCACCTGAGATGGCTTCCTCGCAGGAAAGGTCGAGACTCAGACCAGGACAGAAGGAGAGCACACAGCTCGAGTTGTGTAAATTCACTCACAGTTGAAAACAGCGAACCCCGTGTGCTTTGACCACGGTTGACTGGTTGACTGTGTGCCTTCGGTATGGAGGACCGTCAGCGGTCAGAGTGGGGTGTTGTCTCTGGCGATCACAGAGTCAGCCCCGCTGGTGTGCCCAATGTCCCTTGCCCCCTCCCCCAGCCCCTCTGTTCTCTGTAAAGGACGCTGACCCGGGTGGGCAGTGGGGTTAGAGCTGGAATCTGGCCCCAGTGCCTCCTCTCCCAGGACTCACTCCCCTAGGCTGAGCTGGGGGCTGCTGAGGGGTCAGTGGGGGGATTGTTTTCCTAAAGAGGAGAAAGCGGAGGGAGGTCTGTGCGGACAGCCCATCACCCCTTCCTCTTGGGGGGTCCCTAGAGGGCAGCTGGCTGTGTCCCTGTGGTCCCCTGAGACCCCGGGGCCACAACTCTGGAGCAGGCACTGGGCCTGCAGGGCTCTTTTCCATGGGCATCCTCCCCCTGTCTACAGGCCCCGGGCGGGCAGGGACGGGCACAGTCGGTTAGGCTGTAGAACCCGAGGTTCACTGAGCGGCGCCCACGCGGGGCCTGGTGTAGGCTCTGGCTGTGTGGCAGTCAGAGGCACAGGTCGCATGCACAAAGGTAGGAGTTCGCTGCCAGCCGGGAGCAGGCATCCCCAAGGCCTCTGCATCCTCCAGACGCAACAGGCCGGGGTCGAGGCTTGGCTGGCACGGGCAGGTGCAGGCGCTCTCACCTGCTGTTCTCATGGACTCTGGCCACTTTAGCTGCACAGACCACACTTTCCTTTACTACACTTTCTTTTACACGGATTAAAGTCCTTCTAGGGACACGGGTGATGACTCCAGTCTGTTCTCATGGGACGGGACCAGGGCGGAGCCTGTCACGGAGGCACGTCCCTATGCCCGAGGACAGGCTCGTGTTTCATTTCGGGGTCACGATCCCCAAACGTGTCAGGGGCACCCGTGGGTAGAGAGTGGCGGCTCCAGGTCAGACGGACGCTCGGCTTTGCTGCTGGGAGCCCGGGAGCAGGCGGCTTATTTTCATCACCTGAGATGGCTTCCTCGCAGGAAAGGTCGAGACTCAAACCAGGACAGAAGGAGAGCACGCAGCTCGAGTTGTGTAAATTCACTCACAGTTGAAAACAGCGAACCCCGTGTGCTTTGACCACGGTTGACTGGTTGACTGTGTGCCTTCAGTATGGAGGACTGTCAGCAGTTAGAGTGGGGTGTTGTCTCTGGCAATCACAGAGCCAGCCCCGCTGGTGTGCCCAATGTCCCTTGCCCCCTCCCCCATCCCCTCTGTTCTCCATGAAGGACGCTGACCCGGGTGGGCAGTGGGGTTAGAGCTGGAATCTGGCCCCAGTGCCTCCCCTCCCGGGACTCACTCCCCTAGGCTGTGCTGGGGGCTGCTGAGGGGTCAGTGGGGGGATTGTTTTCCTAAAGAGGAGAAAGTGGAGGGAGGTCTGTGCAGATAGCCCGTCACCCCTTCCTCTTGGGGGGTCCCCAGAGGGCAGCTGGCTGTGTCTCTGTGGTCCCCTGAGACCCCGGGGTCACAACTCTGGAGCAGGCACTGGGCCTGCAGGGCTCTTTTCCATGGGCATCCTCCCCCTGTCTACAGGCCCCGGGTGGGCAGGGACGGGCACAGTCGGTTAGGTTGTAGAACCCGAGGTCCACTGAGCGGCGCCCACGCGGGGCCTGGTGAAGGCTCTGGCTGTGTGGCAGTCAGAGGCACAGGTCGCGTGCACAAAGGTAGGAGTTCGCTGCCAGCCAGGAGCAGGCATCCCCAAGGCCTCTGCATCCTCCAGACGCAACAGGCCGGGGTCGAGGCTTGGCTGGCACGGGCAGGTGCACCCGCTGTGGGCGGGGTGGATGCGGGGAAGTCTCCTGGATCTCTGGGCAGGATGTCTACTCAGTGAGTGGAGAAGCACGTGGGCTGGGGGCTGGGTATTGCCGGGCCCCCAACGTCCTGGGGGACGCATCTCCAGCAAGTCCACGGTCAGAGCAGGGGAAGGGCAAGTACTCCATTCCAGCCCTGAGTCCCCATCACCGCAGAGGGCTTGCCTGCAGCAGGAGAGGGTGGGCTCGCCAGCCACCTATCAGCCCAGCACAAGCCGGGCGCCCACTGCACGTAGAGCCCGTGGGGCGCTGGCTCTGAACAGGACTGGAGTCCCGCCAAGGGCTGGCTGCCTCTTTGGGGCGCTAGCTGCCACACTCTGAACACATCCTGACAGCTTATTCTCCCCTGTCACCTTGGCCATTTTTGGACTCTTCCCTCTGCCAAGAAAGGCGACAGATTTGACGGGTGGCTCGGAAGAGACACGTACATATCACGATGGGACAGGACACCAGTGCATCCGCAGCCGCAGGGCGTCCTGGGCTTCTCTGCTGTAGGATTCTTCCCCACGAGTACATGGTCCATGGGAGAAGGTGTCTCGGAGATGAAACTGGCTCTGAGTAGTGACCCCGGCCCCCAACACATGGACTCAGCGACCCATTTCCAGAGAATGTGTGCCTTATTAGAGGGGAAACTTTCCCTGAAGATTCGCTCTGAGTCACTCCCTGGAAAATCCCAGGGAGCAGTTGAGGGACTGCAGATATTAAAATGATAAGTGCGTGCTTTCAGATGCCCCGTCCTGCCTACAGAATTAAGCTCGATGACAACAGACACCAGTGTGCCAGGCACAGATGGCCACCGGTGTCGGTGTGCGCTCCTCCTTGCGGAGCATGCACGTTCTGCTGGAAGTCCGGGTTAGAGACAGAACAAGAGCGCCAAGGCCACGCCGAGCGCTGGACGGTCGAGTCCCTCCCAGGGCTGCAGGTGTCGGAACCTGCGCACTTGACCTCAGCGTCACGGCACCTCTTTCAGAGCTGGGTGGGATGGAGTGGCTTCGTCTGCATCGGCTCCCTTAGGCGGAAGTTTCCGTTGTGTGTTTACAGTCAGACATATGCCACATGCCACACGCTGGACCCCAGGGATCCGTGGTGGTTGGTTGACTAGCTGGCCTTTAGGAGGGAATTTGGAGATGAGTTAGTGTAGAAAAGTATAAAAGGTCTAGGAAGAGCAGTCTGGTGGCGTCTGGACCGGGTCTTATGTGTGCACAGAGGGCATTTCTGTTTGCTTTTGGGAAATCACCGCTTTCTCTGACCATGGGGGTGCCTGCCCATCCTCCCCCAAGGGCAGGAGCTTGGCTAACCCCCAAGGACCTTTCCAAGCTCTGCAGTTCTGCAATTCTGGAGATCACAGTCTAAAGGGACCTGATTGTGAGTCACAGACGAGTAACAAACCCTGTGTTTGGAATGCTTCCTAGCCTCTGCTCAGGACTGTCGGTGGTGGTGTGGAGTGGGGGGCCCTCTGCAGGCAGGACCCCGCGATTGCCCCTTGCCTTTCACCCTGTCCTGTAGGCTGTGCTCTGGGCCAGATCACTCCAGTTTGAACACAGAAGATGAGAGTGGACTGGGGTTTAGGGGGTCCTTGAGCCCCTCTGTCTGGAGGTCAGCAACCACAGGCCCTGGGGGGATGCTGTCTGTACCCCTCAGAGAGGCAGGCAGCTGGGAAGCTGGTGGGCTATCGGCTTGGCTTGCACGTGCAGCATACACCGCTAACATGCCCTGCCTCAGACCCCCACATTCTCGCTGCAGGGGGGCCCCTGTCTCTGGGATCTAATGTTTGATAATCTGAAGAGCTGATCATAGGTATAAAGTGCACAATAAATCTAATGCACTTGAATCATCCCCACCCTGCCCCCTCCAGTCTGTGGGAAAACTGTCCTCTTCAAAACTGGTCCCTGGTGTCAAAAAGGTTGGGGACCGCTGCTCTAGCAGACTTCTTGCTTGGGGAGAATTTAGCCAAAACACGCTCACTTTCCTGCACCCCGCAGGCTTTGAGCTGGGCTCCGTCCCCAGGCCTGCTCTCCCCATGAAGTGAGCTGACAGGTCGCCTGTGAGTGGGCCGGGCCGTTGGAGGGGTGGGCCTGGGTGTGTCCTGGAGACACGATCCTTTCCCAAGGCCCCTTCAATCAGGAGTGGCTTCAGCCCCTGCACAGATGCTGAATGCTCCACATGTGGCTGTGGTCTTTGCAGAATGAAAGCTCTCTTGTTGGGACCCTGTGTCCTGCCTCAACTTGCTCCAGGGATGCCCTCACCAGCCCTGCGGCCACCGTCACCTCCCCACCCAGTGAGGCTCCTTTCAAACGGCTCCTTCTTGGGGGCCGCTGGCTGCCGCGCTCCAGGGCGACGTGCCCCTCTCCTGCAACCACCCACTTCCCGGAGGGTTTCGTGCCTCTCTCTGCTTTGTCTCCTCCTTATGCGGGTTCTAAGTGTTTGTGTACTTCTTTGACCTGTGCTTCTGTTATTTTTATCCTTATCACTTGCTTTGCTTCCCACGTTGCCTGAACAAACTAGGTCGTCTGTAGACACTGGGTGAGTTTATTAATTAAGTGGAAAGTGTAGCTCAGTCTTCTGATTTTTTATGGACTCAAACAGGAAAGGCAGTCAGGGGCCGGGGGACCTAATAGGTGTCCAACACCATTTCCTCTTATAGAATCTTCCTTTTGTTCCCTTCTTTTCTTTTAGGAAGGGTTTAGTTAGTTGGAGTTGACTTTCGTGCAGGAATTGCAGCAGCCTGGTCAGTGGAAACGCAGGGCCTCAGCTCTGCCTGTCGCTCTTTCCTGCAGGAGTCGCCAAGATGTCGCTTGTTGCGGTGCCCTTCTACCAAAAGAGACACAAGCACTTTGACCAGTCGTACCGCAACATCCAAACAAGGTACCTTCTGGATGAATACGCAGCGAAAAAAAAGTAAGTTGAAAGTCACTGATGAGGCGGCCGATCTCGAGTATGAGCTGTGTCTGATCTTGGAGGCTTCCTAAAGCCCAGAGATGAACTGGTTTGGGGGTTCAGGGATGGTTGTGATCCCCGATGCTCATGTCCAGAGCAGAGAGGGAAAGTGGCTGACCCAGCTGCACAGAAAGCTTTGGGGCTACTGCATGACATCCTGGCAGGTCCCAGCAGGTCCTCTTAGATTGGCTCTGAGCCCCAAGTTTAGCTCATGAGGCAGGGGGCTTCCTTCACACGCCTTCCAGAACTAGAATCTAAAAGCTCACCCAGAAGCAAGGACCATGAGAAGGAAATCCGTGGAAGGGAATGCCGGTGGGACCGAGGTGTGTAGTGGCAAAGTGATAATTGGATGGAAGCTGATCTCAGAGAGAATACTGCTACGTTAATGACAAAGGTAGCAGAAGGTAGATTGCTCTCGGTCTGATGGGCTGGTGTCAGGCTGCAGCTCCATCAGTGAGCTCCTGCGGCGATAATTTAGGAGATGGACACTGGCGCTGGCTCTGGCCTCAGCTCTGCGGCCCCTATATTTAGAGCTGCCCATGGCCCTTGTGGTCGGCTGCCATCTCAGGAACAAACAGAGCCAAACATTCACTGCCCCTCCCCTCAGCCTTGGGGAGCTTCAAATCTCTTAAGATAGACATCACTGTGGCCTCAGGCCAGAAGGGGCTGGCGAGCACCTGCTGGCTCCAGAGGGCAGGCGGGGGTGGCAGGGAGCTGAGTCTTGGGAGAGGGGGCACCCCTGGGGGTGGGCACAGGCAGACGGGGCGGAGGTCACACACGGGCTTGTGTGTGTTTGCGCACGCGAGCAGGTGGGTGTGTACACACATGCGTGCCCACAGGTGTGGATGCCCGTACATTCCGAGGAGAGGCTGGGGGTATGGAAAGAGTGATGCTGTTTGTAACTACATGTTCACGCTTCTCCCCTGCATCAAGGCGCACTTCTGCCCAGTCGTCTTTGCAGAGATCAGTCACTCGGAAGTCATCCTCGCAGAGGGAGTCCAGCCGGGCAGCGTTGGGAGAGAGCACCCTGGGGGAGACTACACTGGGGGAGACAACCTTGGGGGAGACCACCCTGGGGAGGACCACCTGCCGGCTGTGCGCCAAGAGGATGAGCAGTGCACTGGAAGAGGAGGCACAGGAGAGGAAGCGCAGGTAACCCCCAACCCGCCACCGCCACACTCAGCGCCCTGGCCTGGGACGGGGGCTATGCAGTCAGAGAGCGGGGGCAGAGCCGGAGGGGCCTGGGAGACGCGGTGGCGGGGGGTTTCCTGCGGCAGCAAAAGCCACGAGCGGCTGCTTTCGGCTCGTCTTACTCTGTACCCCCGTCGTCTCCACTGGTCCCTGCAAGGAAGCGACTGGGGTGGCTTTTCTGCACCCTTGGGCAGAAGGGAGTGCTGTGGTCCAGGGGACTCACATCCACTTCCCTGTGACAGAGCTGGGCTGGCCTCAGGCCTCTGTCCCCTCCCTGCTAAATGCACTTCCCCACCCAGGGAACATGACTACCACACTTGGAAACACAGAGACCTAAAGGTGTGAAGTGGAGTTTTCAAATTTCCATCAACAACCTCTCGGGCTACTAACCAGCTGTGAGGCCTGTGCTCAAGCAGGGGACCTTCCAGAGACGGGCCAGGATGCCAGCCGGCTGTCCATGTGGACACGGAGCTGCAGGGAGGGGTCTGTGGACCCTCGTGCTTCACATTTCTACTGGCTCAGCTCACGGGGAGAAGCTGCTGGAATGGGGCGGGCGACTGAGAAAGCCGGGCTTAAAATTATCCCAGATCACAAGAAGCCGGTGGTCAGCTTACTCGAATCTTCTAAAAACAGAGTGCTTACGCATCTTGAGAATGCTTTGTATCTGCTCTATTTTTCCTCCTCACCTTCTTATTTCTAGAAATTTCTCCCTATATCTCTAAAACATTCAAAACCAGAAGGAAAAATGGGATTTAGATCAATATGTTTCAGTCTGAAAGCTGCACTATGGCTAAGGAATCTGTTTAATGAAAATACTGTATAGCTGAAAAGATTGGCCTTTATTTTTGAAAATTTGAATTATCTTTAAATGCCTTATGGGAATGTTGTCCTGTAAATTAATTTTATTGTCAAGTGAAGACTTATTTTGTCAAAGAATCAATTCAAAATGTGTACATTAAGAAATTGGGTTTTTATGTGTTGGATTATTGCAGAAAGAGTTCTCCTCTACTTAAAGTTTTGGCACAGCAAGTGACAAGACCAGAGCCTTATCACTTCCTCTTTATTTGAACCATCAGTTATATTAATAACTTGGCGTGATCTTGTCCCATAAGTTCCCATTCCTCAGTTTCCTGAGGTGAAATGGATGAGGAAGGTAAACTGATATTGATTTGAACAGTTAGGGAGTCGGTTACTGTGATCCATGTGGTTTCAGCAAAAAATGACTTTTGAGACAGTTCTGGCTGTTGGAAGTTTTCCTAAAACATTTGAAGCTGCTCTCTTGCAGTAGCAAATTTGACTCAAGAATGTATTTTGATTCTCGGTGTCTGATTATAATCTTACTGTGTCCCTGGAGCTCAGGGTGAAAGTCAGTCCGTCTGAGCGGGCGCAGTGTGGACAGGGCTCGGCTGTGCCTGCTCTCCACGAAGCCCGGCACCCAGGCTTTGGGCGCTGCATTTAGGGCCTTCACAGGGTTTTACTCTCCCAACCTGTGTGCACATCTCCCCCGTGAAAGATCCTACAAGGTCTTTCCCCCCTTCAAAGTGAGCCTGAGTACAACTGGAGGTTTTGGTGAGCTGAGCCAGATTCATGGAGATTTTGTAGCAATTCCTGCTCTGTCCTGGCCACAGAGGGGAGCGGGTGTAGGGGGATTTGAGGAGTTAGATGAATTCCAGTCCTGGTGATGATTTACTACTCTTGCTGGCCTCAAGCGTTTCTGAAAGCACATATTTATTCCTTATTCCTGTGGCAGACAGGAGTTTAATCTATAGGACAAATCAGTCTTTGGTGAAAGACGAAATTGTGGCTCCATCAGTGTGAGTTAAGCTGTGAGATCTTCATGTGAGATAAAAGCCAACGCGGCACCAGTGTGCTCTGAAGGGTCTGGGTGTGTCCTCCCGAAAGATACAGCCAATTAGCAGTGTCGCTTTGATGCCTGTCTGTCTGTCCTGGGCAAAGTGGGCCTCCCAGTCTCACTCAGCTGTCCAAGGGGTGTGTCGTTAGGGCAGAAGCTCAGACACTGACATTACTCGGCGCAGGAGGGTGGGGTCCTGGCCTCCTGGACAGGGACCAGCAGGGACACTTGGTCAGTGACCTGAGTGAGGGTGTTTGGGGCGAGGGGCAATTCCAGTTCAATTATAAATCACTAGGGGCTGGTGGTGCCATCAACAAGCCCCATACTCGTAGTTTGTACACAGGTCAAGGTGGGACTTCCGATCCTTCAGTCTTGTCAGGACAGTCTGCGGCATGCGGAGAGATCCGTCACTGCTGTGACTGTAACTTCGTGGGATCCCTGCAGACAAGAAGGCTCCATTTCTGGGAGCCCGCTTAGCAGGCCCCTGCTGTTTCCAGCACAGACCCGCAGAACAACTTGCGTGGGCGAGTCTCCGGGAGTGAAGGGGAGCCGGGCAGCCAGGATCAGGGTGTGCGGAGCCGGCCTGGAGCCTGGACGCCCGCTGGGCAGGGATGTCGGGGGTCATCTGTGGGCCCACGGGAGGCGGCCGTGGCAGAAGGAGTGGGCCCATCACTTCTCCGCCCCTACAGACCAAGAAGCTGCCGGCTGTGTGCTCTGGAATACAGACTATTTAACACTGAATTCGCTAGTTCAGAAGGCTTTACCTGGGTCTGAAATTCACTCAGACATGGCAGCCTCGGGTGTAGACGAATGGGTTTTGTGTGACGCCGGGATCTCGGAACAAGCGAGCGGAGGGGAACAAGCGGAGGGGAGCTCTCGGAACAAGCTCTCCTCCCCAGGAGATCCTGGGGAGGCGGGGTCTGGCCTTGCCCGCGGTAAGCGCGCCCCCTTCTCCGCGGCTCGCACAGGTACCAGTCAATGGTGGCTGCCTACGGGGAGGCCAAGCGGGAGCGCTACCTGAGCGAGCTGGCCCAGCTGGAGGAGGACGTGCACGTGGCCCGCACCCACGCCCGGGACCAGCTGGACAGGCTGGCCCTGCAGCACGCGGGCAGGCACGGCCTGCACCACGCGGTAGGAGCGCGCACTGGGAGCGTCCGGGGGCGGTGGGGTGCTTTGGGGCCCGGGGCGCCCCCCAGTGCCCTGACCGTGCCCCGCACCGGACAGGTGGACGACAGGCTGGCCTGGGAGCGGCACTCGTTCGAGGAGCGAATAAGCCGGGCGCCCGAGATCCTGGTGCGGCTGCGCTCGCACACCGTCTGGGAGCGGATGTCAGTCAAGCTGTGCTTCACGGTGCAGGGGTTCCCCACCCCCGTGGTGCAGTGGTGAGTGGATGCCCTTCGGGGCGGCCCGGCTGCTCCCCTCTGAAGGCTCTGCAGCCTTCTGCTTACCTGGGTGGATGGAGAAGGTCTGCGTGCAGGGCGCCCGGCACCCGCTCCAGGGAACAACACACACACGACCCACCCACCGGGAAAGGCAGCTGTAAACGCGCCCAGGGGCCTGGGCAGGCGGTTTCATTTCACTGCAATTGAGCCAACTGATTGTCCAGAGGACTGTTATGTAAAACCTGGGAATTCCCTGGAGGTCCCCTGGTCAGGACTCTGAGCTCTTGCTGTGGCAGCCTGGGGTTCCAATCCGAGTCGAGGAACTAAGATCCTGCAAGCAGCACAATGCAGCCGGGAAAATACAATAAAGCAAAATAAAACCAGGTTCCCTGAAATGACCAGCGTTGACACCCACGGTTCTGCTTTTACTCTGTGAGTGGAGACGCTAAACTCCAAGCCCTGCAACCACAGGGCAGGGTTTCTGGAGCCTTGAGATATTGACAGATGAAGTCTCTAAGCCCATCGACACTTGGTTTTGAAGTGCATTGCTAAGCTGACATATCTGTCCATTTCCTTCCCACTTGCTCATGCCGGGTCCCTGGAGTCTGTCTGGCCACAGAAGACATTTTGCTCATGTCCCGGGTTGGGTCTCTTGGCAGCAGAGGAGACAAGTGTCACCTGGCGCCTCTGGCTGCTTGATAGGCAGGCTAGGGAGACTGGGAGCTGCCCGCCCTTGGTCTCGGGGAGCTGTGGTCCTGCTGTCCTGAGGCACCACTGGTCCAGCCTCCTCCCAGGGAGACCAGAGTGTCTGGGTCTCTCCACGTGAGTCCCAGTGACCCTGTGGCTTCCAGAGGCCGTACCAGGGCCTGACCAACCTTGGCTACACTTTTTCTTGGAATGACGTAACCTGAGTTTCTAGCAAGTTCCAGGGGACCTTGGCCCATGCTCTGTTGCAGGTTGAGGGTTGCCCAGGTCGTCCGAGCCTAGTGAGAGCCGCTCCCTCTTAAATTGTTGAGGGGGGGTGCTGGACCTTTCTTGAAGCTGCTCCCCTTGCCCATCCACCTGAGATGTGAGCGGTGACTCAGGCGGAAGCAGGGCGATGATGCCTGTGTGTGTGTGCATGCGTGTGTGTGTGCACACATGTGTGTGTGAGTGTGGGGCCAGGCAGGGGCAGGGATGGAAAACGAGCAAGGTTGGGACACGTGCCAAACTTCCACCTGCCTTCACACTCAGGTGCTTCCCTTGTTCAGGTATAAAGACGGCAGCTTGATCTGCCAGGCCGGGGAACCGGGCAAGTACAGAATTGACAGCAAGTATGGCGTGCACACACTGGAGATCAACAGGTAAGCGCCCAGATGCCTGCCCAGGTGGTCAGGCCCCAAACACGGGAGCAGAGGCCAGCTCACTCCACATTCTGCACGACGCTCCTGGAGCTTCTGAGTTAACTATTGGCGGGAGACACAAGTGTCCCTCCATCTCCCTGGTGGCAGCTGAGGGGTGTGGACCTGAGCTCTGCCCAGGCTTCTGCTTTGGACACGAAGGGATTAGGTGGTTTAGACGATTTATTGAAGGACGAAGGCAGCCAGTCCAGGTGTGAGGCCACGGGGAAAGCTGAGACGCCCTCATGCCTGCCCACCAGCCGGGCTGAAGCTTCTCCCAGGTTTGGGCCACAATCCCTAAGCTCCACTCTTCAAGGAAACGTGACTTTTTTTTTTTTTTTTCTCACAACAAATTGGAAACATGTAAGAAATACAGGTGGGCTTCCCAGGCGGTTCTGGTGGTAAAGAATCCACCTGCCAATGCAGGAGACCTAACAGGCTCAAGTTCGATCCCTGGGTTGGGAAGATTCCCCTGGAGGAGCACAGGGCAGCCCGCCCCGGAGCTCTTGCTGGCGAATCCGTGGGCAGAGGAGCCTGGCGGGCTAGGGTCCGTGGGGTCACAAAGTCAGACATGACTGAAGTGACTAAGCATGCACACGTACGCAATAAACAGATAAGCAAAAGATAACGGAGTTCACCCCTGCTTCCAGCGTCTGGGGTCGGTATTCTGGCATATTTACAGCACTGCTCTTTCTTTTATGCGACACTCACCCTCCATGCATACTTCAGTTTTTTTTTTAAACAAAAAGTGAAATTCTGCTATTCATTTTCTTTCTGCTTTTCTGAATACATAGCTTTCATTTTTTACAAAAAGATCATAACATTATGCAGGTTAATGAGGACACAGGCTAACAGGCTACAGTTAAGATTAAAGTCTGTGTTGAGTCATGACTTTGTTTCTCTGAAGTAAAGCTGAGGCTGCTTAGAACAGCTGGAGGCCCCACTGGCACTGTTGACTGAGAACCTACCGTGTGCCCCACACTGGGAGCTTGGGATAAAGCAACCAGAAGCTGGCTTCCTGACTTGGAGGTCCAGCACATGGAGGTGAGCCGTGCACGTCAGGAAAGGAGAATCAGGCCAGGGTGACGGTGCTGGGCACCCAGATCCAGATGTGCAGCCTGGCCCTGGAGCAGGTGTGAGCTGAAGGGGCACGTCTTTGGGGAGAAGCCATCTAAGGGCCAGGCCCACAGGTGATGGAAGAGGGATGGGGGCTCCCAGGAGGGGCACTGCCCCCAGGCTGCAGCAGTTGGCAGGCATTGCAGGGCAGGAAGGCAGAGACGACCGCCCCCACCTGAAGCCATCCTGCTGGGACCGTGGCTGTTGTTGGGCACAGTGGGGAGGGCAGATCTGACGGGTCCCCGAGAGTCACCGCTGCGAGTGGCAGGAGGGTGGGTGGGCAGTTTGGCTAGAACGTAAAGAAGATGGTGGCCCGTGGGCAGGTGGACAGGGAGTGAGGAAAGCTTTCGAGAGTGGAGCAGGAGGGTTTGTGATGGAGTGGCCAGGCAGTCCCGTGTCCGCTGGGGTGTGGGCGGCTGAGGGACGGTGGAGGCCGGGCCTCCATGCTCCTTCGAGTCCTAGAGTTTCCGGAAGTGTCCACAGGCAGTGAGCCATGCAGTTTATGAACAGGGAGACGGGCCAGCCACTGTTTAGAAGAGTGCTTTAATTTGAGGTGACTTTTCTCACCTGGGGTGCCCTGGGACTGCTCAGGGTGAGCTTGAGGGAGCAACTGCTTCATTTCAAAGCTGTATTTTAATCATTTTGAAAAGAGAAACAAATTCCCTTTCTCAAGTATGTGTGTGTTAGTTAATCAGTTGTGTCCGACCCTGTGGGACCCCCTGGACTGTAGCCCACCAGGCTCCTCTGTCCATGGGATTCTCCAGCAAGAATACTGGAGTGGGTGGCCTTTCCCTCCTCCAGGGGATCTTCCCGACCCAGGGATGACACCTGGGTCTCCTGCATTGCAGGTGGATTCTTTATCATCTGAGCCCCTGGGGAAGCTCTTAAGTATGAAAAGGTCCCACTCACCCTCGTGCGGCAACTTTTCATGGTGATTTGGGAATAAGAGAAGCTTTGAATCAGGGGAGTTAAATCAGTTAAATCCCCTGGTATACCCGGGGATCCTCAGATAGACTTGGTGTTGGTGTCAGCTTGCAAGTAGCCAAAGAACTGGGGACAAGGACATTCCTGAGACTAACGTTTTTCTCAGTATTCTTACCCATGTGGGGACATTCTTAGCAGCTGAAATGAGCATATTCTCCAGAAGAAGGGCCGGGAGGTCCCACACACGACAGCTGCGCTCAGCTGTTCATTCCAAACTGCTGAGCTCCCATCATCTGATCCGCGCCCTGTAGGTGTGGGAGAATGTGCCCGCTCCTCGCTGCCCCACCCGGAGCCAGCCCCGCCTTCTCTTACCCAGTGACATTTGCTCCTATGAATATTTTTTGGCTGCTGCTGCCAGATTCTTGAAGTGCCGAAAAGGAAGCTTCGTCCCCTTCGGTACTGTTCGAATTGAAGCTGTAATTGACACGGTTTTGCATGCTCATAAGACTTTCTCTTGGGACTCCCAGGGTGAGTTCTGTTTCTTCAAAGAATTTTCATGCTGCTGCCGTTTTGGTAAAGGCGCTCCGAACATCACGTATTGTGTTTCAGTCTGACCCCAACGCGCCCCACTCCTTGTAGGGTGACTCCAGGGCTGGCCTCTTCTCGCACTTTATTTTTAGACTTTGATATTCAAATTCTACTTTGAGTGAAAATTTAAATCCCATGTCAACACCGCTTAGAGTTTGAGGACATGGGCCCTGATGACCCAGAAGAAATTCATGTCCTGCTTAAACGTTTATCTGCCCCTCTTTTAAAATAGACAAGGGACTTCCCTGGTGGTCCAGTGGCTGAGATCCCACACTCCCAATGCTGCGAGCCTAGGTTCAATCCCTGGTCAGGAAAATAGATCCCAGGTGCCGCAACTAGGAGTTTGGATGCCACAACCAAAGATCCCATGTGCCGCAGCTGAGACCTGGCACAGCCAAGTGAATAAGTAAATATTCAAGTAAAACAAAATGGATCACGTTGGACTTCCTGGTGATCCAGTGGGCTTCCATTGCAGGGGGCACGGCTTTGGTCTCTGGCTGCGCAAGTTCCACATGCCACTTGGAGCGACCCCCCTCAAAAAAAATTAAAATAGATAAGGTTTCTCGCCTGGGGTGGCTTTGGGAACACTTCAGATCGAGGCTTTGGGATGCAAAAGTGCCCCCACGGACACTTGAAACAACTGAGATGGAAGGAACCCCCCTCTGTGTGCCCTGGGATGTCGTCCAGATAGAACGGAAGCTTCTCTGCCCCTTCATCACTTCTGACAGTCTCGAATTAAGACTCTGGGCTTCCCCTGGTGCAGCCTCGGGAAGGAGAGAAAGACTGGAGGCCCCTGGCTGTGGTCAGGCGTGCAGGTCTCCAGGTGACCTGTGAACGAAATTTCAAGTGGTCCCCTCTGAACACTCCGTCCAGCATGCCCTGGCCCTGCTGTCTGCTCCTTCGCGTGGTGCCGCCGTGTTCGAGGCTTCCTGCGGCCCACCCCTGCATCAGAGCCAACAAATACATATGGGCACCCCCACACGCCCGTGTGTTACTTATCATCTGTATACGTTCCAGTGTTTCATGGAGGTGAAGCGTTTACAGAGACACGTCTAAGAAGAAAGAGATGAAAGTAACGAGAGTTCCGCCCTGCCCCGTGTGCCCTCAGCGGGCGTGCCTGCCCAGGGCCCTCTACACTGAGTCAGCAGGTCTGGGCACTTGCAGGGGGCATGGGCTTCTGTCCACATCACACGGTCCGTGGAGCCTCTGTACTGGATAGGTCCATGCGAGTGGGTACACAGGCCTTCTGTGCCCCAGGACCCTGGGTCCCAGGCGCCCTCTCCCCGGCCCAGTCCCTCCTGCTAAGCGCCAAGTGCTGGTGGGTTACTTGACCTGCATTGCTGCTAATGTGTTAGGGAGCTCTGCCCCGGGTCCTAATTCTGTGAATCAGCCGAGGAAGAGCTTAGACTCTGGCAGGAGACGCTGTTGTCCAGGTGGGCTTGGCACCTGGGGCTGGACTGGAACCTCGTGGGGGTGGGCCAGGGTTCCTCCGAGTGTTCTGAAATACGCTCTCCTTTTGTCGGTGAAGAATCTGCCTGCAGTGCAGGAGACCCAGGTTCAATCCCTGGGTTGGGAAGATCCCATGGAGAAGGAAATGGTAACCCAGTCCAGTATCCTTGCTTGGTAAATCTCATGGACAGAGGAGCCTGGTGGGCTGCAGTCCATGGGGGTTGCAAAGAGTCGGGCACGACTGGGCGACTAACACTTACTTACTTACTGTTGGAGACACTGTGTACTTTTTGGTCAAAGAAACTATTTTCAGCCACAGGTGGAATAGAACATGCAATAAAGTTAAAAGACTTCTGAAGGACCGGTTTGTCTCTGGGTCGCTGGATGCTTGAAGCATGTAAACGTGACACTGGAGTGAATGTTCTCCGTACTTCTGTCACTGTGCGTGTGACGTGCACGCTTGGAGAGGCGGCAGAAGGCAGAAAGCTGCAGATTTCAGGATTTTGTGTGTGTTTACCTGCCTTCTTAGAGACTCTGCTTTCCCTTCGTATTAGGGTAACAGGACTCTCTTGCCTGGCACTGGAGACTTTTATACAAGATAGCTGATGAAAAATGAACAGCAGAGTGTGTATATGCTAAGTTGCTTCAGTCATGTCCAACTCTTTGTGACTCTGTCCATGGGATTCTTTAGGCAAGAATATTGGAGTGGGTTGCCATGCCCTCCTCTAGGGGATCTTCCCGACCCAGAGATAGAACCTGTATCTCTGGTGTCTCCTGCATTGGCAGGTGGGTTCTTTACCACTGGCACCACCTGGGAATCCCAACCAGCAGAGTCTGCATTTAGTTTAAGTCCTTGCCTCCTCTCGACTCTGATGTTTCTGGGGGAAGCTGGTGGGAAGACAGTGCACATCCAGAAAATAAGCTTCAACTTGTGTGAAATGGACATGGGGTGAGGAGCCCTTCCCTGATAAACTGGGGTCTGTGGTGCCTGGGTCACTGTCCTTCGCTGAGCACACGTTCCCGTGATTCTTCAGACCCCAAGGCGTTGGGCAGGTTCAGTTCAGGCACCCTGGTTTCACCCGCCAGTGGGTGCTTTGGGGTCTACACAGGGGCCCCCTGGTGGGGAGGGAGAGGGGGTGATTCTCCCAGAGGCTGAGGCTATTGGAGCTGCCCCATAACAAGACAAAACCACGGACGCAGCAAGTAGGAAAACAGAACCAGAGGAAACACAGGCTCCTCCTCGAGGGTGAAACTCGGGGTTTTAGGAAGGGCCAGTACATATTTTTCCCTGCAAAGCCAAGGCATAGTGTGTGTAATTAATACCTCATTCCGAGGACAAGCTGGCATTGTTCTTAAACAAATAGCTCACGGACGAGGGATCCAGGTCACCCGAGCCGCTTTCGAGGAAGGCTGTGCTTGCGTCCGGGGCCGAGCAGGGCGGCCCCAGGGCACTGTCAGGACCGCGTCTGGCTCTTCCCCCAGGGCCGACTTTGACGACACCGCGACCTACTCGGCGGTGGCCACGAACGTGCATGGACAGGTGTCCACCAACGCGGCAGTGGTGGTGAGAAGTGAGTGTGCCCTCGGGGTGGGTGGGGGCTGCTCCCGCCTTCTCTCCCCTTTCTCCGCCCGCCGTGACCGCCCGGCTGTCTTGCAGGGTTCCGGGGTGACGAGGAGCCGTTCCATTCGGTGGGGCTCCCGATTGGATGTAAGTTGATTATTTTCCTGTTTGTGCAGAAAAATGTGTCCAGATATTTTTTAAGCATCAGATGTTTTCTAAAACTGTGTTCCAAAAGGCCCTTTCTCCCGGCTGGGGTCCGGGGGCTGACAGTTGCTGCAGGGACCCGGGGCTCAGGGCGCTATGACTTGATGGGAGCCGCACGTCTCAGGGCTGGTGCAGGGTTTAGACCCCTTATTCTTACACGGTGCTCAGAGCACACACACCCTGCACACTCTGATTCTCCCTCCTCCTTTGGCACAAATGTCCAGATGTGACTCCACGCTGCTTTTCTGGTTCTTCAGAGGTGGCTGAGTCCATGCAGGCATTGTAATGAACATCACACATGGGCTTGAACATCAGACTCTTCCTTCCCCTGGTGCCGGAGGCTGGAGGTCCCAGGTCGAGGTGCCCACCGAGTGGGTGAGGGATACTGCATCCTCCCTGAGAGGAGACAGCGGGCTCTGGTCTCATCCTCTTCTTCAAAGGCACGGATCCTGTCCAGGGCCCCACCCTCATGACCTCATCACCCACAGATCCCCAGTATCGTCACACAGCAGCTCCCCCACATAAGACCTGGGGACACAGGCGTTCTGTCCACTGCTGTCTGTTAGAGGCAGAGGGCGTGGGGTGTTGGGGGACCCGCCCTGCCTGCTGGCCTGGCCGTGACCGTGCCCGCTGCTCTGTGCAGTGCCCCTGTCGTCCGTGATCCCGTACACGCACTTTGACGTCCAGTTCATTGAGAAATTCGGAGTCACCTTCCGGCGGGAGGGCGAGACCCTGACTCTCAAGTGCACACTGCTGGTGACGCCAGACCTGAAGCGCGTGCAGCCCAGGGCCGAGTGGTACCGAGATGGTGAGTGGCCGTGGGCTCCTCCTGGGCCTCGAGGGCAGACATGAGCTCCGAACCTGGCGCTGATGTGGCGCTGTCTCCGCCTCCGTGACAGCTGTCGGGGGCAGAGCGGGCGAGCCTGGGCAGAGCCTGGGCCTGGCGTGACCTTGACCTTCCCCGGAATGCGGTTCACGGGCCTGGAAGAGATGAGGCATCAGGACTCTTCTCGGTCCACAGAGAGGGTCTCGTGTGATTAGAGGGAGAGAGCGAGTTGTCTGTTTCCGTATGTTTTTCCTCGGCTACAGCAGTTGTGAACAGTCACTAGAGCTGACTGTGTGTCCAACTCTTCTGAGGCTGATGACCCAGTTCATTTCATCAGGACTTTTGGAGGGACTCTGGTCAACCCCTTATGGGTGGGTAGCTGAGGCAAGGAACCGCTGACCTCTCCTCCCTCCCTCTGGGAGCCGGCAGGACGGGGAGTGGGACCCAGGCAGCCTGGCCCCAGTCTCCATGGCCCCAGCACCCTGCCCCATGCTGCTGCCAGCACAGGCGGCCCTGTGCAGCTGTGTGCGTGTGTATGTGAGTTTGCACATATGTGCAAACTCGTGTGTGTATATGTATGTGACTATGTTTGAGCTCCTGTGTATGTGTGTATGTGCAAGCTCACGCATGTGTGTATGTGTGTGACTATGTGTGAGCTCTATGTGTGAATGAGCTCCCGTGTGTATATGTGTGTGTGTGAGAGCTCCTGAGTGCATGTGTGTGTGTTCGAGCAGAGTGTGTGACTATGTGAGAGCTCCTGTGTGCATGTGTGTGTGTTTGAGCAGACTGTGTGACTATGTGTGAGCTCTTATGTGTGTGAGTGAGCTCCCGTGTGTGTCTGTGTGTGACAAAGCTCCTGTGTGCTTGTGTGTGTATCGGCAGAGTGTGTGACTATGTGAGAGCTCCTGTGTGCATGTGTGTGTATGAGCAATGTGTGACTATGTGAGAGCTCCTGTGTGCATATGTGTGTGTATGAGCAGAGTGTGTGACTATGTGAGAGCTCCTGTGTGTGTGTGTGTATGAGCAGAGTGTGTGACTATGTGAGAGCTCCTGTGTGCGTGAGAGCTCCTGTGTGCGTGTGTGTGTGTATGAGCAGAGTGTGTGACTATGTGAGAGCTCCTCTGTGCATGTGTGTGTATGAGCAGCGTGTGACTATGTGAGAGCTCCTGTGTGCGTGTGTGTGTGTATGAGCAGAGTGTGTGACTATGTGAGAGCTCCTGTGTGTGTGTGTGTGTGTGTGTGTGTATGAGCAGAGTGTGTGACTATGTGAGAGCTCCTGTGTGCGTGTGTGTGTGTGAGCAGAGTGTGACTATGTGAGAGCTCCTGTGTGCACGTGTGTGTGTATGAGCAGAGTGTGACTATGTGAGAGCACCTGTGTGCGTGTGTGTGTATGAGCAGAGTGTGACTATGTGAGAGCACCTGTGTGCGTGTGTGTGTATGAGCAGAGTGTGACTATGTGAGAGCACCTGTGTGCGTGTGTGTGTATGAGCAGAGTGTGACTATGTGAGAGCTCCTGTGCACGTGTGTGTGTATGAGCAGAGTGTGACTATGTGAGAGCACCTGTGTGCGTGTGTGTGTATGAGCAGAGTGTGACTATGTGAGAGCACCTGTGTGCGTGTGTGTGTATGAGCAGAGTGTGACTATGTGAGAGCACCTGTGTGCGTGTGTGTGTATGAGCAGAGTGTGACTATGTGAGAGCTCCTGTGCACGTGTGTGTGTATGAGCAGAGTGTGACTATGTGAGAGCACCTGTGTGCGTGTGTGTGTATGAGCAGAGTGTGACTATGTGAGAGCACCTGTGTGCGTGTGTGTGTATGAGCAGAGTGTGACTATGTGAGAGCACCTGTGTGCGTGTGTGTGTATGAGCAGAGTGTGACTATGTGAGAGCTCCTGTGCACGTGTGTGTGTATGAGCAGAGTGTGACTATGTGAGAGCACCTGTGTGCGTGTGTGTGTATGAGCAGAGTGTGACTATGTGAGAGCTCCTGTGTGCGTGTGTGTGTATGAGCAGTGTGTGACTATGTGAGAGCTCCTGTGTGCGTGTGTGTGTGTATGAGCAGAGTGTGACTATGTGAGAGCTCCTGTGTGCGTGTGTGTGTATGAGCAGAGTGTGACTATGTGAGAGCTCCTGTGTGCGTGTGTGTGTATGAGTAGACTGCAAGAGGAACCTTCTTCAGCTCTGGTGGCTGCTCGTTTCCTACGGATTTGGTCACAGAACCTCCTGCTTTTGTTGGTCCAGGACCTGACACAATGGGATATACCACAAAGGATCCTATGCCATTCCTGTCCATAAGGTAGTTTATAACCTAGCTGGGAAAATACACAAGATGTTAAATCGAGGTGTCTGTGAAATACAAGGAGTATCCCAGAAAAGCCTGTGACGGTTTGCCAAATGCCTGGTACTGGCCCCTGGTGCTGTCAAATGTAGCCAGAAAACCAGGCTCGTGGTGATGACGGAGAGCTTGATGGAATAAAGCTGCTGACAGATGAGGTGGCCCTGGGGGGGCGTGGGCAGAGGAGCTGCTGCTGACCTTGTGGCCACTGCGAGGGTGCTTTAGGTTTGAGGGTGTTGACAGCGGTGATCTTGGTTGGAAAAGGACAGTGTGTCTTATCTTCACGGCCCAGGAGGGCAAGGGGCGGGGAGAGACACGCTCTGTGGTGGCAGAGGAGATTAATCTACGCTTTGTAGTTCTGAGTTAGGATTTCAGGTCTCAGGTAAATCCTAAGGTTCTAATTTACCCTTTCTGGAGAGAAGTAACAGGGACGTGAGGAAGGGTCTCCTGATATTTCCAGAGGATGTTGGCCTGGATGCTAGGTGTTCCCGTGCCTAGGTTGTAAGTTCTGGGATCCCCAGACCACGTGGTGTCACAGTCTTGGCTGATTAGGGCGGAGCAGGCAGGCCCACTCTGCACTTTCTGGTTGTGGACGTTATGGAGTCAGCAGGTGAAAAATAATAGATAATTTCTCACTATTTTATCCTGTGTCTCCTTGATGCCCAGTGTCGATTTTTTTTTTTTTTTTTTTTTTATCATTTACATTTCTTCTCCTGAAATTCGGCTTTTTAGTTCTGTACCCTTTAGGCTGTGGTTTGTTGGCACGTTATTATTACTGTCTAAGGAACACCGTGGGGGCCTCGTGGTACATTTCCAAGGCTCAGGAGGGCTGTGTGGGACCATCCCGCCTTCCACATGCCGCCAGCCGCCCTCTACTGGCCCCGCGTGCCGCTCATCCTGCCGTGCGCGCTGTCCTCCCCCCGCCCTGCCGTGCGCGCTGTCCTCCGCTGGACACTGTCCTCCCCTCGCCCTGCCGTGCGCGCTGTCCTCCCCTCGCCCTGCCGTACGCGCGGTCCTCCCCTCGCCTTGCCGTGCGCGCGGTCCTCCGCACGTCCTGGTATGCACACTGTCCTCCGGACGCGCCTGGGCCCTGCGTGTCCCTGAGGCCCGTCTCCTTGCCCGTCTTGCAGATGTGCTGCTGAAGGAGTCCAAGTGGACCAAGATGTTCTTCGGAGAAGGCCAGGCCTCACTGTCCTTCAGCCACCTCAACAAGGATGACGAGGGGCTCTACACCCTGAGGATCGTGTCCAGGGGGGGAATCACCGACCACAGCGCCTTCCTGTTTGTCCGAGGTGCGCGGGCTCCCGGGGGCGGGGAGCAGCGTGATACTTAGTATGAGTGGCACTGGGGCGGAGGCAGGGCTCGCTACCTGGATGCCGATGAGCCGCTGGAATCCGGGGGATGAGTCCTGGGGTGAGCACCTGCGGTTCAGGGGCCACGCCGGGCCGGGGTCTGGTGGGGAGGCCAGTTCCGGGCACCTCCCTCCTTCCCCTCTGCCACCCCTGAGGCTCGTGACAGCTGAGGATGTTCGCAGGAGGAACCAACCTCAGCACAGGGCAGCTGCATCCTGGTGTGTTCACAAAGGACACACTCATGTTGTCTTCTTTCATTCTCACAGCAGCTCGCGGGAGGGCCTCACCCACCCAGGTGTGGAAGGCGGGACAGAGCTCAGGACTCTGCATGCACAGTGAGCGAGGCTGTGTCTAAAAGAGCATTTACCTTTAGACACAAGTGTAATGTATGCATTTATATATCATATACACATGCCTATCCTCATAGGCTTATAGGTATACATTCATGTGTGCATGAAGTATAGGTCATATATACATATTTTATATACATTTACATGTAAAATGGATAAAGGGATATACAAAATGGATAAAATTGTATATAATGTGCATATATATGTATACACACACATATATATGTATTGTGTATATATATATATACACACACGTATGTTCATATACCATATGTAATCTAAACTTCATAACAGTTTTGTAAGGAATATTCTTCTGTTTTGTGTGGCAGGCAGAGGCCTGGGCCCTTCTCCAGGGAGGGGGCCCTGGGTGTCTAAGCTGGGGAGGGTCCCCTGTGCTGTGTTGGGGGCCTTGTTCCCCCTGCCGAGCCCTCACCCTGCATGGCCTCTGGGTGCACAGGGACCTCACGCACAGAGCCCCACCTGGCCAAGGCACAACTGACCACCCTCACCTAGGACACCCGCATGGTCTATTCTGGGTGGCCGGTGGCCACTGTCCTAACCGGGTCCCCCCACTCCGTGGCCCTGGATGCTCAGCCCACCACCCCCCAACCCCATCCTGAGCTCCTGTCTCCTCCACGTTTAGCTCACTTGGGCTCCAGTTTCTGTGTGCCTGGAGTAACCCTCTCCTTACATTATGTTTCCAAACCAGATCAGTTAGATCCATGCATGAAGGAAGGGCTGTACCATCAGAGAATATTTTAGTTTAAAAAAAAAAAAGTAAAACAAGTACAGACACCCACCCTCCCCACCCCCTCAAGACAGTGAGGCTGGGGTTTCAGACACTTCCACAGAGCTTTGCCATTTTTATGAGGATGCCATTAAAATGTCCCTTGCATTCTCTGGGGAGACCTTCCAGCAAGATGTTTCGCGTCATCAAAGTGCGATACGTACAGTGGAGCTGCGATTTCTAGCTTGTGCAGCAGTGCCAGCAGAAAGAAAAGAGTGCGCATCCCGTGGGGGCAGGGCTGGGGGGCTGACTGTTCTGATGACTCTCTGAGGAGTTTGAATGTGAGAGAGAATATTTGGCTGAGTGTCAAGAAATCCTTAGATTTCAATGTGCTGAGGAGACAGAACAAGAAACTGTACACCTGACACTGTTAAGAGGTCCAGTGGCCACAGGTCCCAAGTAAATAGGCACGCCGCACCAGGAGATTAAATGCTCAGGGTATTAATTAATACTGCTAAACAGCTCTGTTGGCCTTCAGAGCTGCTGTAATTAACATTTGGAAACAAATGCAATTGCACTATGGTCATAAATGGCTGAGGAAGGGACACAGGAGTACAGACTCAAATGTGGTCACGACTCGCAGGGAAAAATATAAGTCTTCAAATCTTGTGAGGGCTCTGAAACACACGAGTGTCTAAGGTACTGTGTCTCCAGTGTTCAAAATGCCTCCTGATAATAGTAATATTTCATCGGTCAGTTTTTGACGACTTGACATTGTGTGACAATAGGCCATCAGGAGAAGGTGAGCTTCAACTTTGGAGTCAGTTATGGAAAATCATAGACGGAATGTGTGATGGAGGACAGAACGTTTTGAGTTTAAAAATCACACGTACGGGCACCTCTCTGGTTACCAGGGGTCACAGTCGAGTCATCTGGGTGTCAGGGTTAAGCTGGGGAGCAGAGCGAGCAGGGGGGACTCTGGGTTTAGGGGCTGTCAGAGCCTCAGCTGCCCCCAGGCCCCGGCCACGTTCCTCTCCCCGTCCCCCCAGAGGCCGACCCTCTGGCCACTGTCCCCTCCCCTGCCCCTGCAGACGCTGACCCCTGGTCCCTGTCCCCTCATCTCCCCCACCAGATGCTGGCCCCTGGTCCCTGTCCCCTCCTCCCAGACGCTGACCCCTGGTCCCTGTCCCCTCCCTTCCTCCTCTGATACTGAACCCTGGTCCAAGATGTGTATAAGAGACAGCCCCTGGTCCCTGCCCCCTCCCCCCCCAGATGCTGACCCCTGGTCCCTGTCCCCTCCCCTCCCCTTAGACGCTGACCCCCTGGTCACTGGGGCTCCAGGCGCGCCCATGGACGTGCATTGCCATGACGCGAACCGGGACTACGTCATCGTGACCTGGAAGCCCCCCAACACGACCAAGGAGAGCCCCGTCATCGGCTACTTCATCGACCGGTGAGTGTCCTGCTCCTCCAGGGCTGGAACGTGCCCGAGGCGAGTCTCCTCCTGGACAGTGGGCGTGGGTATCTTTCTCATCTGAAGCGCGTGATGCCCTCTGTGGGTGTAGGTGCTTCAGGATGCAGTTGCTTATGGCTCCTGGCTGGGTGGTTGGAAAGCATCACGTCCTTGGCAGGGCCTGGTGAGCCCTTGATTCCTCTGTGTGCTGATGGGGCTCCGTGTGCCTGACCAACACTAATCCCAGCCCACCCTAGGCCGCTTGAGCCGCCTCAGGCTCTGCTCAGGTCTAGCCAGGGATGCCGTGAGTCCAGGTGAAGGTCCCTGCCCAGCCCCTGTCCCTCCCTCTGGGGCTAGAGCCCGGCACGGTGACATGTAGACGAGGACGCCAGCTCGTTCACACCCAAGGCACGTCTTCTTCTTGCTGCTGCTGCTAAGTTGCTTCAGTCGTGTCCGACTCTGTGTGACCCCATAGACGGCAGCCCACCAGGCTCCCCCATCCCTGGGATTCTCCAGGCAAGAATACTGGAGTGAGTTGCCATTTCCTTCTCCAATGAGTGAAAGTGAAGTCGCTCAGTCGTGTCCGACTCTTAGCGACCTCATGGACTGCAGTCCACCAGGCTCCTCCATCCATGGGATTTTCCAGGCAAGAGTACTGGAGTGGGGTGCCATTGCCTTCTCCGGTCTTCTTCTTGGTTAAATAGTATTTTCTTCTTGTTTCCAAGTAGAACATATTGATGTTCTAATGCACAAAATATTGGGATTTGTCTTTGAGTAATAACATGATGATAGGTCATTTCTGATCCGAAAGGAGTTTCAACTTTCTTGTTCCTTTACCTGGAACGGAGCTCTGATCCTGGGAGGGAGACCAAGGGAAGCTGCGAATTTACTGGAAATGCAATTTATCATCCATTCGCATCAGTGGATAAAATTACAGTCAAAGATCATGAATTCAGAAGTAAGAGAGAAGGGTATAAGCTATTTGGTTATAAGAGGATGGTTCTGGGTAGGAATTTAAGGTTTCGTGTGTGTAAAATGCATTAGCATAAGGGGGTTATTTCAGAAAAGAACAAGCAGCTCTTTTTTTTTTTTTTGCTTAATATTGGTTAAATTCTCTTCCTCATCCAACATGTATGTCTTGGTCCTTATGTATTGGTTCCATCCTTTGACTTGTTTTCTACATGAAAGCTAAATGGATATAGGCATTCCAGGTCTTTTATCCATATAATGCACACCCTATAGCAAAAGAGATTTTCACTAGTTAGTCTAGCCATGGGGTTTTGAAGGGTCGGACACAGCTGAGTGACTTCACTTTCACTTTTCACTTTCCTGCATTGGAGAAGGCAATGGCACCCTACTCCAGTACTCTTGCCTGGAAAATCCCATGGATGGAAGAGCCTGGTAGAGTGCAGTCCATGGGGTCGCGAAGAGTCGGACATGACTGAGTGACTTCTCTTTCACTTTTCACTTTCACACATTGGAGAAGGAAATGGTAACCCACTCCAGTGTTCTTGCCTGGAGAATCTCAGGGACGGGGGAGCCTGGTGGGCTGCCATCTATGGGGTCGCACAGAGTCGGACATGACTGAAGCAACTTAGCAGCAGTGGCAGCATCCAACAAAGCTATGTGTTTACGTAAAACATGCACCATCAGGGCAAAAATTTGATATGCTAGGGTCATACTTGCATTGTTCAGGGTTTACGCTGAATTAATAACAGAAACCAAAACAAATTGGGAGACTGTTGTAAATGTTGTATAGGTGTGTATAATGTATGCTGTTGTTGTTATTCCGTTGCCAAGTCATGTCTGACTCTCTGCGCCCCCATGAACTCCAGCACACCAGCCTTCCCTGTCCTTCACTATCTCCCTGCTGCTGCTGCTAAGTCACTTCAGTCGTGTACAACTCTGTGCGACCCTATAGATGGCAGCCTATCAGGCTCCCCCATCCCTGGGATTCTCCAGGCAAGAACAATGGAGTGGGTTGCCATTTCCTTCTCCAATGCATGAAAGTGAAAAGTGAAAGGGAAGTCGCTCAGTCGTGTCTGACTCTTCGCGACCCCATGGACTGCAGCCCACCAGGCTTCTCCATCCATGGGATTTTCCAGGCAAGAGGACTGGAGTGGGGTGCCATTGCCTTCTCTGCACTATCTCCCTAAGTTTGCTCAAGCTAATGTCCATTGAGTCAGTGATGCCATCCAACCGTCTCATCCTCTGTCGTTCCCTTTTCCTTCTGTCCTCAATGTTTCCCAGCATCAAGGTCTTTTCCAGTGAATCGGCTCTTCACATCAGGTGGCCAAAGTACTGGAGCTTCAGCTTCAGCATCAGTCCTTCCCATGAATATTCAGGGTTGATTTCCTTTAGGATTGACTGGCTTGATCTCCTTGCATACATGTATTAGACTGATGCAGTTGTTACTCTCTGTTCTTTTTTGTAATCTGAAGATGCGAGGTGGGAACTGACAACTGGGTACAGTGCAATGATGCCCCCGTGAAGATCTGTAAATACCCCGTGACTGGACTCTTTGAGGGAAGGTCTTACATATTCCGTGTGCGGGCTGTCAACAGCGCAGGGATCAGCCGGCCTTCCAGAGTCTCCGAGGCCGTGGCTGCCCTCGACCCTGTTGACCTCAGAAGGTTACAAGGTAGGTCCGTTGGAGTTCAAGATCTGGCAGGTTTGTGTGGCTTATTCTTTCTCTTTCTCCCAACTTGGCTCTGAGCCTTAAGAGAATCCTCAGGGCTGAGCATGGCACCACTGTGGCCCGTGGGCTCTGGGCAACCCTCAAAGTCATGTTAGGAGTGTGGACACCAGACTGACGTTTACACCTCGAAAGGAAGGTTCTTCACCATCCTAAGGCTCTTCACTGAAATCAGTTAAACTGGTTCAGAATTAGACTTTTCTTTGTCCACTGGTTGTATCAATTCAGTGCATAATGAGAGTTGGAAGGCATTGAAGCCAAGCCCCTCTCTTTCTGGATTTTAATTTCATGTGGCTTAGATTCCTCAGCAAGATTGTGTCCTTAATGATGCTCCTTAATGACGTTTGAAGTGGTCACTGCGTTGTCCTGAGCTGCATGGTGTCTTGAATCCGGTACAAAGAGCTGAGAAACACTGGCTCTCCTTAAGCCCACTTCCAAAACACCAACTCAGACCACCTCAGCCTAGTGCAGATGCTGTCATCGTAATGCAGAGGCTTTCTGGATTCAGATTCAGCACCGACCTTTCTCTCTGCAGCCGTCCACTTGGAGGGAGAGAAAGACATCGTGATCTACCAGGAGGACCTTGAAGGTGAGGCGCTTGGCACCACTTCCTTTTGGCTGTTTTTGGCCGAGGGGTTTAGGGCTGTGATTAGAGAGTGGAGGGTATGCTCTTCACGTGTAAAAATAAAGCCTTTGGGCCCAGCTTAAGGTCATTGAATCAGGAAGATGAGCAGGCAGAGGCTAGGGCTGAGAGAGGAGGTCAGCAGAGTCCTGGCTTCATGTGGGTCATTCCAGCGTCTGCAGGGGCCATGGAGTGGCCTGAGCCCTGATTCCTGGCCAAAGAGGCAGTTCTTTACCCAGGACTACATGCATGAACAGTATTCTTTTTTTTTCTTTCAAAGCACAAATTTTATTTCTAGCATTGTAACTAAGAGGGACTAGTTTTCCCATCACATAACGTCCCTGTGATTTGAAAGTTTGCGTTTCCTTTTGTATACTGGCTTTTCTGAACACTTCTCCTAGATATTCCTGCCTGCTATAGGAAGATCGATTCACTGAGGAGGAGAATCCTGCATCATTAACCTGGGATCCAAAGATTTTGATTGGAATTATGATTACTGTCCACAGAGGACAATGAATGAAAATTTAAACATGAAAACACTAGCTTAATTTGGAGCTTCTGTCCAGGGGGATATACTTCTGAGCTCTTTTTAAAAACAGCCCAGGTTCTTTCCCTGGAGAGCTGCAGAGTCAGAAAGTCAGAGGTTGATTTTCATATTTGCTCCTCAATCTGCCCCCCAAACACTGTATCTTCTACCCCATAAAAATTTTCCTTTAGTGTCTCAAAATGAACATGTGTCTCTCAGAGGAACTCCTTGATGAATTTTGGTTAATCCCATGGTAACATTAACATCTCCATTAAAACCTCTTCTTCCAGAAAAATGCAGAAACTGAGAAGGAAGCCCAATAAATAAATAACAAAAGAAAATAACTTAGGAGAGGCTGACAAAATGACCCCCAATACAACCGAGAGGGGTTTTTTTTGGTGGCTCAATGGTAAAGGATCTGCCTGCCAATGGGGTCACAGAGTCGGACCCGACTTAACAATTAGGCACCACCACCAAACAACTGATGAAAACATAGGTCTTTGAATTAATAAAAATGACCCTGACGATATTAAAACAGATGTTTCGTAGAACACCAACCTGTACAAAATATGCGTTTTTGACCTGAGAGAGGAAAAAGAAGCTCTTTTTCTTCTAAAGGTATCAGTGATGGGAGGACTGATCTTAGTTACCCTGAGTGGACACTTCAGAGTTCAAATAAGGTAAAAATAACCTAAAATGAAGGGGTGTAAGTTGACCGGATGGCATCACTGACTCGATGGACATGAGTCTGAGTGAACTCCGAGAGTTGGTGATGGACAGGGAGGCCTGGCATGCTGCGATTCATGGGGTCGCAAAGAGTCGGACATGACTGAGCGACTGAACTGAACTGAACTGAACTGTAGTTGTTATATAAAGTGAAAGTGAAAGTCGCTCAGTCGTGTCCAACTCTGCAATTCCATGGACCATACAGTCCATGGGATTCTCCAGGCTAGAATACTGGAGTGGGAGCCTTTCCCTTCTCCAGGGGATCTTCCCATTCCAGGGATCCAACCCAGGTCTCCTGCATTGCAGGCGGTTTCTTTACCAGTTGAGGCACCAGGGAATCCCATATAAGTTGCTACAAAGATGCTGGATATCCAGGATGAAATCTGCACTGTGTAAAGGTCACTGTGAAAAGCAGGTGTGTGTGTGTGAAGTAATATTTCCTGACACACTTTCCAAGGCAGGACTGTGCCCCTCAGGGCAGAACAGCTACCTCTTGAAACATAGATATGCATGTTCTGGAGTTGAAACATCCAGTGATTCACTAAGCACCAAATGAAGAGAAAACCCATTTCCAAAGACTTGCTTTTCCAGCTGATTCCATGGGCATGTGTTACAGACACAGTAGGTCTTCTAAAGTTACAGAAAACACGGTTCGTGTTTTGTCTCCTGCTTCTTCGTAAGAAGGCAGGGTTTCATACCAGCTGGTTATGAAGGGCTGAGGCTCAGACACTCAGAGAATCGTTGGAGTCAGTACGTTGATAGGGCCTGGAGTTCAAACTCAGGGGCCTCAGCTGTTATGTGAGGCTTTGCATGTGGGGCACAGGCCGTGTCCATGGTCTAGAACAAACCAAGTGTGAAACGAAGACACTTACACAGGGATCGGAGAGTTCATTTGCTTACCTTTCTCGTTTTAAACAACGAATACCTCTTCCAATCTATGTCTTTAGCGAGAGAAAGAAACGCCATGATGTCTTCAAGGAAACCATTTCTGGGTTCAGAATGGGCTATGAGGAACTTCTTCCTTTTCTACCCGTATCTCTTTTCTTCATCTTAGCTGAACTTTCTTGGCATTGCTTTAACTAGAAAAATGCTGGCAAATGCCATTTGTTTTAATGAAAAAAAAAAAAAGTTATTTTTGTTGGCTAACAAAGTGCTCTTCTGTTAGTTCAGGGTATTTTTTATGTTTATTGTTTTGCTATTTTTTTCCTAATCATTTTAATGTTGGTTAGTGTCTTCCTGCAAACATTTAAATTAATATCTACGCTCTTCTCTTAATATCATCTAGCTTTTGCAACCTTTCTTGAGTGGTTCCATGGAAGAATAGGTACTTCATTCTTAGAAAGATGAGAAGAGGCTCTTGGAGAAATAATGAGATTGTTTCCGTCCTGCTAATTATACGTCCAAGGATTCACTGTACTGTCTTGGGCCAGGTCATCTGTAGCCAACAAGCTGAGCTCATCGTTTGCTCTGGATGCTGCAGACTCATTTACAGTCGTTCATTCCTGAATCCTATCTTCTTGGGTGTTCTAAAACTTCCCAGTAAACTTTATGTTTCACTGACTTAGCTGAGAGTCTCCTGGGCGGGCTGTGGAGGGTGGGGCTTCCTTGGGTCTACAGAATGGAAAGCCAGAGTTGGAGTCAGGAGACCCGGGCTGGGCCACTGGGGGGCTGTGTGATCCCAGGGAGGCGCTGGGTTTTCCTGCGTCCCTTCCTGGGCCGCCTTTGCACATCGCATGTCTGCGTTCACTGGCTCACGTGGCTCCAAACCGCCCAAGAGCAGGCTGTGATGCTGAGGCGGGGCTGCGGGCGGAGCTCACCACCATCCCCACTGCGAGCACACCTCCTTTTCTGTTTTGCCTCCATCCGCTTCTCTCTCTCTGAGGCACCTCTCTGCGGTCAGGGGGTCAGTAACAGACCTCAGCTTCTGTCCATGGTGCCCCCCTTGCCTCGGGAGCCATGTAGAGACCCCTCCTTCTCTGCTGGTCTCAGGGGCTCAGGCTAGTGCCAGGGGCCTGGATGACAAAGTGTGCTGCCCCGATCGGGGATTCCCTGCTGACAGGGAGGGTTCTTCCTTCTTGTGGGCTCAGATCGCGTGCTTCTCACTGCACTTTCCTCTGGGCCCTCGGGTCTGCCCATGCGGGAGAGGCCAGTCTGCACAGTCTCCCATGCTCCCGCTGCGGCGTCATCTGCGTGGCTTCCATCTGTCCTGCAGTTTGTCCCTGTGTTGTCTAGTGCCTCTGAGACGAGCCAGGACTCAGTTTGGAAGCGAGGCTGCATTGCCGGGTTCGGGGTCTCTCTGGGTGAGGATGCGGCAGGTGGGCCTGGGGACCCTGCTCTGCCTGCATACTTGGCATCTTTCTGGACACACTCTGGCTCCTTGTCTGAAACCCAGCCCACTTGCCAGATGCTGCCAGGTAAGACCAGGTTGTGCCTTGGCGTCCTGTAAAATGTACTATTTTTTTCCTAATCATTTTAATGTTGGTTAGTGTCTTCCTGCAAACATTTAAATTAATATCTACGCTCTTCTCTTAATATCATCTAGCTTTTGCAACCTTTCTTGAGTGGTTCCATGGAAGAATAGGTACTTCATTCTTAGAAAGATGAGAAGAGGCTCTTGGAGAAATAATGAGATTGTTTCCGTCCTGCTAATTATACGTCCAAGGATTCACTGTACTGTCTTGGGCCAGGTCATCTGTAGCCAACAAGCTGAGCTCATCGTTTGCTCTGGATGCTGCAGACTCATTTACAGTCGTTCATTCCTGAATCCTATCTTCTTGGGTGTTCTAAAACTTCCCAGTAAACTTTATGTTTCACTGACTTAGCTGAGAGTCTCCTGGGCGGGCTGTGGAGGGTGGGGCTTCCTTGGGTCTACAGAATGGAAAGCCAGAGTTGGAGTCAGGAGACCCGGGCTGGGCCACTGGGGGGCTGTGTGATCCCAGGGAGGCGCTGGGTTTTCCTGCGTCCCTTCCTGGGCCGCCTTTGCACATCGCATGTCTGCGTTCACTGGCTCACGTGGCTCCAAACCGCCCAAGAGCAGGCTGTGATGCTGAGGCGGGGCTGCGGGCGGAGCTCACCACCATCCCCACTGCGAGCACACCTCCTTTTCTGTTTTGCCTCCATCCGCTTCTCTCTCTCTGAGGCACCTCTCTGCGGTCAGGGGGTCAGTAACAGACCTCAGCTTCTGTCCATGGTGCCCCCCTTGCCTCGGGAGCCATGTAGAGACCCCTCCTTCTCTGCTGGTCTCAGGGGCTCAGGCTAGTGCCAGGGGCCTGGATGACAAAGTGTGCTGCCCCGATCGGGGATTCCCTGCTGACAGGGAGGGTTCTTCCTTCTTGTGGGCTCAGATCGCGTGCTTCTCACTGCACTTTCCTCTGGGCCCTCGGGTCTGCCCATGCGGGAGAGGCCAGTCTGCACAGTCTCCCATGCTCCCGCTGCGGCGTCATCTGCGTGGCTTCCATCTGTCCTGCAGTTTGTCCCTGTGTTGTCTAGTGCCTCTGAGACGAGCCAGGACTCAGTTTGGAAGCGAGGCTGCATTGCCGGGTTCGGAGTCTCTCTGGGTGAGGATGCGGCAGGTGGGCCTGGGGACCCTGCTCTGCCTGCATACTTGGCATCTTTCTGGACACACTCTGGCTCCTTGTCTGAAACCCAGCCCACTTGCCAGATGCTGCCAGGTAAGACCAGGTTGTGCCTTGGCGTCCTGTAAAATGTGATGAGCTCGGTCTCAGGGCTCTTGATGAAACAAACCCAGGCTTATGTGTGCTGTTTCCATGCAGCCGGGCAGCTCCCTGCCGGCAGCAGAGTCTGGAGGGAGCAACTGGATACTGAGCAGGGCTCCGAGATGTCCCCGGGGATGTCTGAACCTTTTTAATCATGTGCTAATCTAATCAGAAGCTCGTAATATTTTGTATCGCAGTGACTGGGACTGTGGGTCTGGAGAGCCTCCACTCCTTACGAGAAGTTCTCACATCCAAACATAATACCGCTGGCACCTAACATTTTATTTGAGAGAGACATGTGGCAGAAGAGAGGTAGCGGGCTGCTCTGATGCAACTTCCGTTATGGCTGCTTGCTAATGGATATCACATGGGAATGTCAAGTATACAGACCTGGAAGGCAGTGCCTGTGGTGTGGACCACACCTACCCTGGAAGGTGGGGGGAAACCACATGCTTTGCTAGTTGATGTATAGTCTCAGTGCTCTGAGGGCGTCATGCAAGGAAACCAGTGGAGA
This sequence comes from Cephalophus harveyi, assembly GCA_006410635.1. NCBI lineage: Eukaryota > Metazoa > Chordata > Mammalia > Artiodactyla > Bovidae > Cephalophus > Cephalophus harveyi. The sequence continues at coordinate 128,563 of SJYT01056775.1, forward strand.
GGCCCCCACTCTCTGCTGCAGAGCATGGTTGCTCATACCTTTTCTGCATAGACTCCCCTCCCAGTTAGAGCTGCATGTCTGGTTAAATGCTCTATTTCTTGGGCTTCTCAGGTGGCGCTAGTGGTAAAGAATCTGCCTGCCAATGCAGGAGACAGACACAGGTTCGATCCCTGGGTCAGGAAGATCCCCTGGAGGAGGGCATGGCAACCCACTCCAGTATTCTTGCCTGGAGAACCCCATGGACAGAGGAGCCTGGTGGGCTACAGCCCATGGTTCCAAAGAGCTGGACTCGACTGAGCGACGGAGCACGCACGCACGCCCTGTTTCTTCTGGGTGAACCCTCCCCCTCCCACGTCCAGTTGAAACTCTGGATGAGCTTTGGATTAGATTATGTTCTTACACACTGGCTTATGCTGGGAACAAAAGTACTTGGATGATCTTCACCTGTTCATTACACTTTGGCTCTGGAGAAACAGTTCTTGCCATTTACTGACTTTCCCAAAATAGAAATGGAGCAAAAGCTGACACTGACACTTGAGTCCTTCAGGGCCTGTGAAGCAGCTGAGGGGCCGGCTCCAGGATGGGCAGGGGGAACGGGGCACCTGCTCCAGGATGGGCAGGGGGAACGGGGCACCTGCTCCAGGATGGGCAGGGGGAGCAGGGCACCTGCTCCAGGATGGGCAGGGGGAACGGGGCACCTGCTCCAGGATGGGCAGGGGGAGCGGGGCGCCTGCTCCAGGATGGGCAGGGGGAGCGGGGCACCTGCTCCAGGATGGGCAGGGGGAGCGGGGCGCCTGCTCCAGGATGGGCAGGGGGAACGGGGCGCCTGGTCCAGGATGGGCAGGGGGAGCGGGGCGCCTGCTCCAGGATGGGCAGGGGGAACGGGGCGCCTGGTCCAGGATGGGCAGGGGGAGCGGGGCGCCTGCTCCAGGATGGGCAGGGGGAACGGGGCGCCTGGTCCAGGATGGGCAGGGGGAGCGGGGCGCCTGCTCCAGGATGGGCAGGGGGAACGGGGCGCCTGGTCCAGGATGGGCAGGGGGAGCGGGGCGCCTGCTCCAGGATGGGCAGGGGGAACGGGGCGCCTGGTCCAGGATGGGCAGGGGGAGCGGGGCGCCTGCTCCAGGATGGGCAGGGGGAACGGGGCGCCTGGTCCAGGATGGGCAGGGGGAGCGGGGCGCCTGCTCCAGGATGGGCAGGGGGAACGGGGCGCCTGGTCCAGGATGGGCAGGGGGAGCGGGGCGCCTGCTCCAGGATGGGCAGGGGGAACGGGGCGCCTGGTCCAGGATGGGCAGGGGGAGCGGGGCGCCTGCTCCAGGATGGGCAGGGGGAACGGGGCGCCTGGTCCAGGATGGGCAGGGGGAGCGGGGCGCCTGCTCCAGGATGGGCAGGGGGAACGGGGCGCCTGGTCCAGGATGGGCAGGGGGAGCGGGGCGCCTGCTCCAGGATGGGCAGGGGGAACGGGGCGCCTGGTCCAGGATGGGCAGGGGGAGCGGGGCGCCTGCTCCAGGATGGGC
>SJYT01056775.1:131022-165856 GCA_006410635.1 Cephalophus harveyi
GGGATGGGCCAGGGGAGAGGGGCATCTGCTCCGGGATGGGCCTGGGGAGAGGGGCGCCTGCTCCGGGATGGGCCGGGGGAATGGGGGACGGGCTTCGGCCAGTGCTCATGGTGTGGACTCGTCCTCCAGGTGAAGTCCAGATCCCGGGACCTCCCACCAACGTGCACGCCTCGGAAACCAGCAAGACATACGTGGTCCTCAGCTGGGACCCCCCTGAGCCCCGGGGCAAGGAGCCGCTGATGTACTTCATTGAGAAGGTAGGCACGCACCGGCCGGGTTTCCAGGAGCAGCGAGTCTGTTGGGTCTGCCCAGGCTCTGGGTCGTGGGTTCTCAGGGTGGGCGGCTCTCGGATCGATCATCTCAGAGACTCCACGTGGTTTTCCATCGAGAAGCTGCAGGCAGTGGCTGAGCCAGCAATGCCTGAGCAGTGCCGTGGTGGACGTGGCCTCGGGAACATGGCGGGCTCAAGCTGTGCGGTCTTCGTGCGGGCCAGTCAGCCCCCCGGGTCCCCGCTGCACACGAGGGCCTTCTGCTGAGGGAGCCTGCAGTGTGCTTCCTGCTGGAACATTCTGGGCCCCAGATTCTGAGGATTTGGGACATAGAGGGACAGGGGCCCCTGCTCTCAGTTTGCTTATAAGCTGAGTAACTACTCAGTGGTGGCGATCGCGTTGAGCAATTCACACTTCAGATGGTGAACAATTACACAGAGTCATTGCTTTTAGGTCTGGACTCACACAAAGAAAGAGTGTGTACACAGTAAATGTACACTCCCACCTAAACTCCAAACACGTGTCCTTACTGCATGCTACGTGCCCTCCCTCCAGCTTTGCTCGGCCAATCGCACTAAAATGCAGCTTGTAACCCATGCAAATCGCTGACCTGTGACTGGGTCGTGGGCTGTTGAAAAACCCCATGTAGCCAGGTGAATCCTGTAACTGTGGTTTCATGATACTGACTTTATATTACAATATAACATACAATCCAGTACACATAACATACACGTACAGTCTCTAACACTTACATGAGCAAATGTCTCACCCAGTAATGACGTAAAATACTACAAGGTGAAGTGAAGCAGAGTGAATATGAACAGTTTTCAGGCTCCAGCAGGTATAATGACCCTCAGCTTTCCCTGCTTATCTGCAAGACTTTCTTGTGTTGCAGAGTCGTGTTAACCTCTTTCTTCTGAGTCTAACTTATGTTCTTGCCTCATGAAAATCCCAGATGAAGGGCTGGCAGAGGAGGAAAGGTGTTTTTTCTCCCCCTCTTCAGGGATATTTCCGTATCTACTTACCCAGAGCTGGAAAGGTCAAGTTTACCAGTAATGACGTAAAATACTACAAGGTGAAGTGAAGCAGAGTGAATATGAACAGTTTTCAGGCTCCAGCAGGTATAATGACCCTCAGCTTTCCCTGCTTATCTGCAAGACTTTCTTGTGTTGCAGAGTCGTGTTAACCTCTTTCTTCTGAGTCTAACTTATGTTCTTGCCTCATGAAAATCCCAGATGAAGGGCTGGCAGAGGAGGAAAGGTGTTTTTTCTCCCCCTCTTCAGGGATATTTCCGTATCTACTTACCCAGAGCTGGAAAGGTCAAGTTTCAGCAAACATATTTAAAAATCTTAAAAAATTTTTAATTATATTAAACTGAAATATAGTTTATGTATCATATCATGTTCTTTTTTGGAAAGGAAGGCACATCTCCAGAGGGGGGATATTACATTAGGCATGCAATCCTGGTTTTTAAAGTAATTATCAGTGATAAAAATTAAACACACTATAAAATATTTGGAAAATGCATAGATGTTATATAGGACAAAATGAAAATCACCAACAATTTGATCCTGTAAAATAGTCATTATTAACATGGCACATGTTTAGTNTGGAAAGGAAGGCACATCTCCAGAGGGGGGATATTACATTAGGCATGCAATCCTGGTTTTTAAAGTAATTATCAGTGATAAAAATTAAACACACTATAAAATATTTGGAAAATGCATAGATGTTATATAGGACAAAATGAAAATCACCAACAATTTGATCCTGTAAAATAGTCATTATTAACATGGCACATGTTTAGTCCTTTCCTCTGCAGGTATTTGTATCTTGGTATACTGAGCCCATAGACAAGGGCTTCTCAGGTGGTGCTAGTGGTAAAGAATTTGCCTGCCAGAGACACAAGAGACTCGGGTTCAGTCCCTGGGTCAGGAAGATCTCCTGGAGGATGGCATGGCAACCCACTGCAATATTCTTGCTTGGAGAATCCCATGGACAGAGGAGCCTGGTGGGCTACAATCCATGGGGTGGCAGAGAGTCAGACGCGACTGGAGTGACTTAGCACATACATGCACACATATTGTAGATGTGGTTGGCATGCTGTATTACGTTTAACAAAATGATACACTTTCTCTCACCCCAGTGAAGGTCTTTATACAGTGACTGAAGTGGCCACATTTAATACATATGTGTCATTTTGAATCATAATGTATCTACACTACTGCGTTATTTAGGGAGGTGTCACTTTGTGACTACTATAGTAGCTGGGAAACTGAAAATTTTAAACTGAAGTGTGAGAAGTTATGATGGAATTTTCTGCATCTACTCCAAGAATTGATGATCTCTCTGCCTTGTTTTGGTCAACATTTCTCCCAAGTTCCATATTCTTTTTATGAAGCCAATAAATGGGTTAGAAATATTTTAAATCAACAATACAACCCTACATGCACTAGGGTTCTGGTCTGAGTTGCTTGAGGTTCTGTCTCTGAAGATGTCTAGTATGGGTTAGAGGGATTCTGACTTGCACCAGGCGAGAGGTCCAGGGTTGCAACATTGTTTGATTTGAGGCCCCTGCTGAGTCTCTCCAATCTGCTGGAAATGTCCTGTTTCTTAAATGGCTAGCTTTACACCCCAGTTAAGAAAGCGCGTGTGTCACTGGAGGAGCACGCTGGAGGGTCTGGACCAGGGCTGGTGGAGGCGGGAGACTCTGTGATGGGGATTCTTTCTTGGGGAGCCAGGCTGGCATTTCGGGACAGAGCGCGAGGACTGCCTGGCGCCTCCTGGGCCCCTTTCTCTGCTCTGTCCTCATTGTCCAAACCTCACCGAAGCCTCCGGCCCTATAGATGAGGGGGCTGCGGGCCTCCGGTGTGGCCCCTGGCCCTGATGCCGCTGGGCCTGTGCGCCTGTCTCTGCAGTGGTGCCCTCGGCGCCTGGCCGCGTCCTCGCGTCCCGGAACACCAGGACCTCGGTGGTTGTGCAGTGGGATCGGCCGAAGCACGAAGAGGAGTTGCTGGGCTATTACGTGGACTGCTCTGTGGCTGGCTCCAACGTCTGGGAGCCCTGCAACCACAAGCCCATCGGCTACAACAGGTGCGGCCACCCGGCTCCCCCTGCCCCTGCCCCCGAGTGAGCAGGAGAGGCCCAGCCCGGGACCGGGGCCCTCGGCTCGGACCGGGGGGATGCTGCAGGCATCCACGCTGCAGGCATAAACTCTGGGCCCCCGTCAGAGTGCAGCTTCCTCCAGCCCTCAATCTGGGACCCACCAACGGTGACAGGAACTAATAAGCTATAACTGCAGATGAGAATGGATGGATGTTAGGTGCTCATGAGACACTCCAAAGAGTAAACTTCCTTCCAGTCCCAGTGACTATGTTTCTGGTGTGTTCAAGGCAATTTCTGTGTCTGTTCAGAAGGACAAAGGGCTGGCCTTGGCCATCACGCCCCTGATTCATGTTTTCCAGGTTCGTGGTGCATGGCCTCACCACCGGCGAGCAGTACATCTTCCGAGTTAAGGCCGTTAACGCTGTTGGCACCAGCGAGAACTCGCAGGAGTCGGACATCATCAAAGTCCAGGCTGCCCTCAGTAAGTCCTTCTCGGGCGGCTCTGCGCCAGCTCCTGGTTCTCCACTGTGTCTTCATTTCTGCAGGAGTCAACTGTGATGATGCTGTTTGAAGCATTACATGAGGGGAAGCGTGCTGTGAATTGTTGAGCAGAGAACATGCAGTTGCATGGAGCCCTCTCATTAGTTGCCTACTTGGCTTGCAAATGCCAGGGTGACAGGGGAAATGAGAACTTGCATTAAAAATAGGAAATGGTGTTGGAGATCACATTGGCTTCCAGGCACACGTGCCCACATTAAAATGCATGCTGTGGGGTGTGACTGTTTCCTTTCAAAATAAGATGCTAAAATAGAACATCAATGGCCTTTTCAGCTATTCTTAGTTCAAGGAACTTAGTCATTCCAGAAAATTTCAAATGTTTATGTAACTTTATGGCTTTGTTCATAAATGGTGATCTTTAGAAATTATTATATTGATCACACTGAACAATTTGGGTCTTAGCTTGTAGCTTTGTGCCCTAGGAAACTTGATCTGTGCAGCTCTGCATTTTATAATTGTTTATAATTATTTCTTACAAAGTGGAACACAAGGCTTAAAAGTACCTATGAACATTTTGAAACAAGATCATCTCTTATACACATTTTGAATCAGAGTATTGATAGTATTTTTACTTCAGAGAGACACATTTTGCTCTTTATTTCTGTCTCCATCTAAATCTAAAAGCATCTTCAGAAATTATGATCTCCCACCTAACAGTAAATAATGTTACTGGAATTTCCAAGGAGTCAAATCTGATAATACTTAGGTGGGCAATATCGTGAAACATTAACGCTCCTTTTATTTTATGGTCACTGTCTTAATCTGTCAGTTTTTCTCAGGAGGGACTTTCAGACATTACCACTTGCCTCTTCAAGTCATTCCTACTAAAGGAAAAGCAGTCATTTGTGTTTTAGTCCTATAATAGGGGCAGCTTATTCCCGGGCAGCCGTGTTTGGGTATCAGACGCTCCTTTTATTTTATGGTCACTGTCTTAATCTGTCAGTTTTTCTCAGGAGGGACTTTCAAACATTACCACTTGCCTCTTCAAGTCATTCCTACTAAAGGAAAAGCAGTCATTTGTGTTTTAGTCCTATAATAGGGGCAGCTTATTCCCGGGCAGCCGTGTTTGGGTATCAGTGTGGGGTGTGCCGTACTCAGAGTCAAATAGAGGCAGCGACATCCTTGCCAACCTGGTGGGAAAAGATGGTCCATTTCCAAACACGGCGGTCAAAGTGAAATGAACTCGTGCTCATGTGAACTAGTCTGAAGCTTCTGTAACTGTGTAGGAAGTTAAGGCTCACTGGCCTAAAGGTACTGGTCATCGCCGGCCACGGGAGGCTTGGCAGTCCTTCACAGGCACAATGAGAAAGCTGCTCTCTCAAGCTTTTCCTTAGAGGAGTCAGGAGAGTCTGTTACTTCACACGTCCAGGCCAGACTGAAATAATTCTTGGTCCTTGTNTCACTGGCCTAAAGGTACTGGTCATCGCCGGCCACGGGAGGCTTGGCAGTCCTTCACAGGCACAATGAGAAAGCTGCTCTCTCAAGCTTTTCCTTAGAGGAGTCAGGAGAGTCTGTTACTTCACATGTCCAGGCCAGACTGAAATAATTCTTGGTCCTTGTATTACTGAAATATTGGAAGATCTGTGTATGTATTGGAAGGTGTGTTTAGAGATTGCATGAACACGTATGAGAGGCTCTTACCCATATTTCTTAAGCCTCCTGTGTGGACGGTGGGTTCTTTACCACATGCTTCCCCTGGGAAGCCCTTTATAAAACCATTCTCTTTAAAGGAAGCAGCAGAGACGGGGCAGGGGGGCAGGGAGGGAGGAGGGTGCGGGGCCGGGGTGCCGCCCGTGGGGGAGAGGTGGCTGTGGGGGGCTCGGGCTGAGGCGCTGGGAGGCAGGTGACTTTCCCTCCGTGTTTCCTGCAGCTGTCCCTTCCCACCCTTACGGGATCACCCTCTTGAACTGTGACGGCCACTCCATGATCCTGGGTTGGAAGGTGCCCAAGTTCAGCGGCGGCTCCCCCATCCTTGGCTACTACATCGACAAGCGGGAGGCTCACCACAAAAACTGGCACGAGGTCAACTCCTCGCCGCTCAAAGAGAGGATTCTGACGGTGGGTGCTCGCGGGTTCAGTTCCTCTTGCCAGGCGACTTCTCCCCGGGGGCGGAGTCCCCCATCCAGTGTCTCAGGGTTCAGTGACATTAGAGAATTTGACACAGAAGGAAAGATGAATGAAAACAATTCAGTGTGAGACCCGAGGCCCTTAGGAAGCATCTTCTTCTGAGAAGCAAGGAGGAGAGCGAAGCGGTGGGCTGCTTCCCGGGGCTGGTGGGCTGGTAGCAGCGCTGGAGGCAGGAGGCTCCGTCCTCGGGGCAGGAAGGGCGGAGGCAGTGGAGAACGGCACTGCTGGGCCTGTGTGTGCCCGTTTCCCAGGCCTGCGTGTGTCCAGACCCCTCAGCAAGTCACTTGCTCAGGTGTACATTGCATCTGGGTGCAGGGAATCGGGGCCATGAGGAGTTAGGGTGAAATAAAGACCGAGAGTCAAGTCCCAGGCGAACCCTCGGCCACTGCTCTTGCTCCTGGAACCCTTCCTTGTGAGCCGCCGCTCAGGGTTTCTCGGAGAGAAATAAGCGAGGCGCGGTTTGCCCACCAGGATACCAGGGCGACACGGCCATGTGCCCCGCCCCCACCCCGCTCTGCCCCTGGCCCCTCGTGGCTCTCGTCTCTGAGTCCTGACTTCCCTACCGGGTCATCAAGTCGTCCCTGAGGGAGAGCGTATGGAATGCACAAGNTACCAGGGCGACACGGCCATGTGCCCCGCCCCCACCCCGCTCTGCCCCTGGCCCCTCGTGGCTCTCGTCTCTGAGTCCTGACTTCCCTACCGGGTCATCAAGTCGTCCCTGAGGGAGAGCGTATGGAATGCACAAGGCAACCATGTGAGAGGAAGGGTGGGGATGGCCCCGTGGCAGGCGGGCTGCACTCACTGACCAGCCCCTCGATCGCCCGGAAATGCTCGCTTCCCCTGATGGACGGTGGGCGGTAATGCAGCTTCGTTTCGCTTAATAATTAGAAGTTGAGTAGAGCGGATCTACACTGTTGTGTACAGCACGGTGATCCAGTCACACACACACATAGGCGTGTGTCTGTCCCTTTCCCTCAGAGGTTATTACAAGACGCTGAGTAGAGTCGCTGCGGTCGTTGTCGCTCACGGGTTTTACGCACAGGCGTGTGTGTGTCAGACGTTGATCCCAGTCTCCTGACTTACTCCTCCCTTTCCCCTTTGGTGACAGTAAGTTTGTCTTCTGTGTCTGTGGCTCAGTGTTAATGTAGACATCCTCTGAACAGGTGGAGGGCTTGACCGAAGGCTCGCTCTACGAATTCAAAATTGCCGCTGCCAACATGGCAGGGATCGGGCAGCCGTCGGACCCCAGCGAGCTGTTCAAGTGTGAGGCCTGGACGATGCCGGAACCAGGTAAGGGGGGGTCTCCTGGACACACAGGGCTGCCCAGAGGAAGCACCAGGGGAGAGGTCCAGGGTTGCAACACTGTTTGATTTGAGGCCCCTGCTGAGTCTCTCCAATCTGCTGGAAATGTCCTGTTTCTTAAATGGCTAGCTTTACACCCCAGTTAAGAAAGCGCGTGTGTCACTGGAGGAGCACGCTGGAGGGTCTGGACCAGGGCTGGTGGAGGCGGGAGACTCTGTGATGGGGATTCCTTCTTGGGGAGCCAGGCTGGCATTTCGGGACAGAGCGCGAGGACTGCCTGGCGCCTCCTGGGCCCCTTTCTCTGCTCTGTCCTCATTGTCCAAACCTCACCGAAGCCTCCGGCCCTATAGATGAGGGGGCTGCGGGCCTCCGGTGTGGCCCCTGGCCCTGATGCCGCTGGGCCTGTGCGCCTGTCTCTGCAGTGGTGCCCTCGGCGCCTGGCCGCGTCCTCGCGTCCCGGAACACCAGGACCTCGGTGGTTGTGCAGTGGGATCGGCCGAAGCACGAAGAGGAGTTGCTGGGCTATTACGTGGACTGCTCTGTGGCTGGCTCCAACGTCTGGGAGCCCTGCAACCACAAGCCCATTGGCTACAACAGGTGCGGCCACCTGGCTCCCCCTGCCCCTGCCCCCGAGTGAGCAGGAGAGGCCCAGCCTGGGACCGGGGCCCTCGGCTCGGACCGGGGGGATGCTGCAGGCATTCACGCTGCAGGCGTCAACTCTGGGCCCCCGTCAGAGTGAAGCTTCCTCCAGCCCTCAATCTGGGACCTACCAACGGTGACAGGAACTAATAAGCTACAACTGCAGATGAGAATGGATGGATGTTAGGTGCTCATGAGACACTCCAAAGAGTAAACTTCCTTCCAGTCCCAGTGACTATGTTTCTGGTGTGTTCAAGGCAATTTCTGTGTCTGTTCAGAAGGACAAAGGGCTGGCCTTTGCCATCACGCCCCTGATTCATGTTTTCCAGGTTCGTGGTGCATGGCCTCACCACCGGCGAGCAGTACATTTTCCGAGTTAAGGCCGTTAACGCTGTCGGCACCAGCGAGAACTCGCAGGAGTCGGACGTCATCAAAGTCCAGGCTGCCCTCAGTAAGTCCTTCTCGGGCGGCTCTGCGCCAGCTCCTGGTTCTCCACTGCGTCTTCATTTCTGCAGGAGTCAACTGTGATGATGCTGTTTGAAGCATTACATGAGGGGAAGCGTGCTGTGAATTGTTGAGCAGAGAACATGCAGTTGCATGGAGCCCTCTCATTAGTTGCCTACTTGGCTTGCAAATGCCAGGGTGACAGGGGAAATGAGAACTTGCATTAAAAATAGGAAATGGTGTTGGAGATCACATTGGTTTCCAGGCACACGTGCCCACATTAAAATGCATGCTGTGGGGTGTTACTGTTTCCTTTCAAAATAAGATGCTAAAATAGAACATCAATGGCCTTTTCAGCTATTCTTAGTTCAAGGAACTTAGTCATTCCAGAAAATTTCAAATGTTTATGTAACTTTGTGGCTTTGTTCATAAATGGTGATCTTTAGAAATTATTATATTGATCACACTGAACAATTTGGGTCTTAGCTTATAGCTTTGTGCCCTAGGAAACTTGATCTGTGCAGCTCTGCATTTTATAATTGTTTATAATTATTTCTTACAAAGTGGAACACAAGGCTTAAAAGTACCTATGAACATTTTGAAACAAGATCATCTCTTATACACATTTTGAATCAGAGTATTGATAGTATTTTTACTTCAGAGAGACACATTTTGCTCTTTATTTCTGTCTCCATCTAAATCTAAAAGCATCTTCAGAAATTATGATCTCCCGCCTAACAGTAAATAATGTTACTGGAATTTCCAAGGAGTCAAATCTGATAATACTTAGGTGGGCAATATCGTGAAACATTAATGCTCCTTTTATTTTATGGTCACTGTCTTAATCTGTCAGTTTTTCTCAGGAGGGACTTTCAGACATTACCACTTGCCTCTTCAAGTCATTCCTACTAAAGGAAAAGCAGTCATTTGTGTTTTAGTCCCATAATAGGGGCAGCTTATTCCCGGGCAGCTGTGTTTGGGTATCAGTGTGGGGTGTGCCGTACTCAGAGTCAAATAGAGGCAGCGACATCCTTGCCAACCTGGTGGGAAAAGATGGTCCATTTCCAAACACAGCGGTCAAAGTGAAATGAACTCGTGCTCATGTGAACTAGTCTGAAGCTTCTGTAACTGTGTAGGAAGTTAAGGTTCACTGGCCTAAAGGTACTGGTCATCGCCGGCCACGGGAGGCTTGGCAGTCCTTCACAGGCACAATGAGAAAGCTGCTCTCTCAAGCTTTTCCTTAGAGGAGTCAGGAGAGTCTGTTACTTCACACGTCCAGGCCAGACTGAAATAATTCTTGGTCCTTGTATTACTGAAATATTGGAAGATCTGTGTATGTATTGGAAGGTGTGTTTAGAGATTGCATGAACACGTATGAGAGGCTCTTACCCATATTTCTTAAGCCTCCTGTGTGGACGGTGGGTTCTTTACCACATGCTTCCCCTGGGAAGCCCTTTATAAAACCGTTCTCTTTAAAGGAAGCAGCAGAGACGGGGCAGGGGGGCAGGGAGGGAGGAGGGTGCGGGGCCGGGGTGCCGCCCGTGGGGGAGAGGTGGCTGTGGGGGGCTCGGGCTGAGGCGCTGGGAGGCAGGTGACTTTCCCTCCGTGTTTCCTGCAGCTGTCCCTTCCCACCCTTACGGGATCACCCTCTTGAACTGTGACGGCCACTCCATGATCCTGGGTTGGAAGGTGCCCAAGTTCAGCGGCGGCTCCCCCATCCTTGGCTACTACATCGACAAACGGGAGGCTCACCACAAAAACTGGCACGAGGTCAACTCCTCACCGCTCAAAGAGAGGATTCTGACGGTGGGTGCTCGCGGGTTCAGTTCCTCTTGCTCGGAGACTTCTCCCCGGGGGCGGAGTCCCCCATCCAGTGTCTCAGAGTTCAGTGACGTTAGAGAATTTGAACAGAAGCAAAGATGAATGAAAACAATTCAGTGTGAGACCCGAGGCCCTTAGGAAGCATCTTCTTCTGAGAAGCAAGGAGGAAAGCGAGGCGGTGGGCTGCTTCCCGGGGCTGGTGGGCTGGTAGCGGCGCTGGAGGCAGGAGGCTCTGTCCTTGGGGCAGGAAGGGCGGAGGCAGTGGAGAACGGCACTGCTGGGCCTGTGTGTGCCCATTTCCCAGGCCCGCGTGTGTCCAGGCCCCTCAGCAAGTCACTTGCTCAGGTGTGCATCACATCCGGGTGCAGGGAATCGGGGCCACGAGGAGTTAGGGTGAGAAAGACCGAGAGTCAAGTCCCAGGCGAACCCTCGGCCACTGCTCTTGCTCCCGGAACCCTTCCTTGTGAGCCGCTGCTCAGGGTTTCTCGGAGAGAAATAAGCGAGGCGCGGTTTGCCCACCAGGATACCAGGGCGACACGGCCATGTGCCCCGCCCCCACCCCGCTCTGCCCCTGGCCCCTCGTGGCTCTCGTCTCTGAGTCCTGACTTCCCTACCGGGTCATCAAGTCGTCCCTGAGGGAGAGCGTATGGAATGCACAAGGCAGCCTTGTGAGAGGAAGGGTGGGGATGGCCCCGTGGCAGGCGGGCTGCACTCACTGACCAGCCCCTCGATCGCCCGGAAATGCTCGCTTCCCCTGATGGACGGTGGGCGGTAATGCAGCTTCGTTTCGCTTAATAATTAGAAGTTGAGTAGAGCGGATCTACACTGTTGTGTACAGCACGGTGATCCAGTCACACACACACATAGGCGTGTGTCTGTCCCTTTCCCTCAGAGGTTATTACAAGACGCTGAGTAGAGTCGCTGCGGTCGTTGTCGCTCACGGGTTTTACGCACAGGCGTGTGTGTGTCAGACGTTGATCCCAGTCTCCTGACTTACTCCTCCCTTTCCCCTTTGGTGACAGTAAGTTTGTCTTCTGTGTCTGTGGCTCAGTGTTAATGTAGACATCCTCTGAACAGGTGGAGGGCTTGACCGAAGGCTCGCTCTACGAATTCAAAATTGCCGCTGCCAACATGGCAGGGATCGGGCAGCCGTCGGACCCCAGCGAGCTGTTCAAGTGTGAGGCCTGGACGATGCCGGAACCAGGTAAGGGGGGGTCTCCTGGACACACAGGGCTGCCCAGAGGAGGGGCCTTTTGTGCTGCAGCCTCCCCAGCCAGCAGATGCTCAGTCCCCCTCACAGGTTCTGACACCACCGCCCCCATGGGCCAGGGCTGGGCCTCAGGTGACCTGCCCTGTGTCCGGGCAGTGGACACACAAGCCAGGCAGTGACAAGGGGCCATGTGAGGCGTGGGGCCACCCACCACTGCTGCAGAATGAGCCCAGCTCCCCTGAGTCAGAGACGCTGTGGCCAGAGGCTGGTCCAGGGTGGACCTGCTCCAGGGGTGGGGGGAGCCCAGCTCCTGCGAGGAGGTGGGAGCTGGGACCAGCGTGGGGCAGCCGGATGCCACTGGCTGTGCGTTTGTTCAGGACCCCCTCCCAGAGCACCCAGGAGCCTGGGGTCTCTGGTTCTGAAGGGCCTCGATGTCAAAGATCTGCATTTACTCAGGGCTCTACACGCACAGATGTGTTTTCACAAATTTGCAAGGACTGGGCTTATCCAGAGAAACTGATCCAGCCCATCAGGGTATCCAGTCCATCAGGGTCCCTAATGCAATGGTTAATATGCTCATGTTTTGAACAAAACCAAACAACATAAAACAATAAACCCAAAGTCGAAGGCTAAAATATCAGAAATTCTGAGGCTCAAAATTTTCAAATTTGGGGCCAAATTATATTGCTTTTTCCCTTCTTTTTTGGGCAGGGAGGGAGGGGAGTTGTTTTAGTGATATTAATTTTTGCCCCTTAGAAAAGTCAGTGGAAGAGAAAGCTGTGGAAATTCCCTGAGGCTGTGGGGGTTTAGAGTGATTAGCAGGGTGGGGCTGTGGCCCCTCCCGCTTTCACTGCTCAGGGCTCCTCTGGACCTGAGTGGGGGGTCAGCTGCAACCCAGCAGTGCTGTGGCAGTGGGAGGGGTCCCATGGTGGTGGAGCAGGTGCCTGGTCCCCGGGTGAGTCCTGTGATGGTTGGGTGTCCAGGCAGACGTGGGTGGGTACCGTCCTGCATGCCTTTCTCTCTGCGAGACGGGCCTGTGGGCCCTGGGCGAGCGTGCGGACTCCGGCGTCTGTGCATTTTCAGGCCCTGCCTACGACCTGACATTCTGTGAGGTCCGGGACACGTCCCTGGTGCTGCTCTGGAAACCCCCGGTGTATTCGGGCAGCAGCCCCGTCTCTGGCTACTTCGTGGACTATAAAGAAGAGGACTCCGGAGAATGGCTCACTGTCAATGAGGCCACCACGCCGCATCGCTACTTGAAGGTGACTCAGGCCCCTCAGGCCTTGTCTTCTGGGGAGCGGCTTCGTCAGGGTCTAGCTCGAGGCCCCCAGGGGCTGGCACATGTGACCGGGTACCCCTCCTGCTCGCTGGGGGTTCGGGACTGCCCACCCTCTCTGGACCTGTGCAGCAACTACGTGTGGGGGCCGTCTGCACAGGGCCAGCTTCCTCTCCCTGCCGCCGCGCGACCATCCCCGACGGTGCTGAGACCTCACGGTCCTGGCTGCCTGGATGTGCCTTCCACAGTGATGACTAGAATTATGTCTTTTCACACCGACTCCGTGTTTTATTTACTCGATTCATGTGATCACTGACGGATGTCTGTCTGATAAACACACACACATACACAGTGTGAACACATCTGAAGAGTTTGTTCTCCAAATGTTTCTATTTCTAGCTCCTGCAGTAGTCACTGGGGTCAGGTCAGTGGTGACGGGTTAGCAGTGACGGGTCAGGTCAGTGGCACCTGCTCAGCAGTGACAGGTCTGGTTATTGATGAGGGTTGGGTTAGTGGCTCAGACCCGAGGCCCTGCCCCTGGATCTCGTCTCCCTTCATGATCCCCTGACTTCTTCTGCATGGCTGGAAGAACATGATATTTATAAAAAGAAAGCATGTTTGTCATAAAAATGTGGCGAAGGATGAAGTCATTTTCGTTCATCAGTTCACGTGTGACCTTTCTTTCATCTCTCAAGGTGTGTGATCTTCACCAAGGAAAGACCTATGTGTTCCGCGTGCGGGCAGTAAACGCCAATGGGGTGGGGAGGCCCTCGGACACCTCGGAGCCAGTGCTGGTGGAGGCCAGGCCAGGTGAGACTCGCCCGCTCAGCTGGCAGCAGGCAAGACCTCTGGGTGGGGTGACCTGGGTGGGGGGACAAGCGGGCATGTGGAGGGTTGGCGGGAGGATGGCAGGACTGTCGTGAAAGGAGGTGGTTGATGCACGTGGTAAAGGATATCTTCAGAGACACACCACATGCTCTGACACCCCAGGCGGAGAGGGGCACGTGAGATCATCCCGAGGGGGTGGGGGTCTTCACTGGCAGCGGCAGAACAGCAGGCAAGCCGTGACGACGGTGTCTTACGACGGTGTCTTAGGTTACGGCTGAGTTTTGATCAGAAATTATAAAGCCTCTGATAATTGTCTTGGTTACAAGTAGTGAGAGCCTAGCGGAGGGGCCCTTGGTGGGGAAGTGGTTCCGAGGGTGGGGGGAGGTGAGCTCCCAGATCAGGAGACATGCCCGGAGGGGGCCCCTGCCTCCCAGAAGGGGTGGAACCGGGAACTGGAAGCCATGGCATCCCCGGGGGTCTCCCCTCCTTGAGACCAGCGAGGGTGGGCGTTCCGCCTCCGGCTCCACCGTCTTGGTGAGGAGGGTGTCTGCGAGCTCCCGGCTCAGCTGGCGTGTCTCCTCCGGCTCTGACCCCTAAGGGACAGCTGTGAGCGGCCTGTGTGGGGCCAGGTGTCCAGCTGTGTCCAGCACACCCTCCCTGACCCAGAGGAAGAGTGGGGACAGGAGAGCGGGTGTGGGGAGACTGTTGTGACTGTGCTGCCCGGGCCCAGGGGTGGAAGTGACCAGACCCCGGGGGAAGGACCAAGTGTCCGGATCTCAGCCCTAAGGGTTTCTTCAGGGGTGCCGGGTGCAGAAGGTGATGACGGGAGAGCAAACCTGCCCTTCTCTGCCCTCTGTCACTGCCGAGGGCGCGCTGGCCGATATCCTGGGCGGATGATCAGTGAAAACCGCTGATTCGATGTGCCACGCGCTCTCAGCCAGGCCACCCCTTCTCCAGAGAGAGCTCGGGGCGGACGCCACGTCCCTAAGTGCTCCCGGCTCCTCTGCAGGCACCAAGGAGGTCAGCGCGGGCGTGGACGAGGAGGGCAACGTCTACCTGAGCTTCGACTGCCCAGAGGTGACGGACGCCTCCCACTTCACCTGGTGCAAGTCCTACGAGGACATCGCGGACGACGACAGGTTCAAGGTCGAGACCGCAGGGGACCAGTAAGTTCCTCCCCGGGCCGGCGGCGTGGCCCGCTAGGAGCACCTTCCAGCAGAGCAACTCATGCCCCGGGCTCTCTCCCCTTCCAGCTCCAAGCTGTACTTCAAGAACCTGGACAAAGAGGACCTGGGCACCTACTCTGTGTCAGTCAGCGACACGGACGGCGTGTCCTCCAGCTTTGTCTTGGATGAGGAAGGTAACACCTGTGGGACACTGGCTTGCCTTTGGGGTTTTTACAACACTTTGAAAGAGAAAAGACTTGCTCAGAAAAGGGGTGTGTCTTTGCATGAGGCTATGGGTGGAAATCTTTTTAAATCCAAAAATTATTTTGGAAATTACACAAACTCTTGAGTTTCTACTCTAGCCACTAAGTAAATCACTGGTCCGGGAGTATTTTATTTATTGCTCTCTATATTGTATTTATTGCCTCCCACTTGTATTTTAGAGATGAGTTTTATTTACATTTCATTAGTTTGGCAAGTAGCAACTAGCATACTATAAATAAGTCCATAAAACTAATGAGAGGCATGCAAAGAAGCTTCCTTTCCTCCCAGCACTGACTAATTGGATAATCAGCTAATAAAAGAAAGCACACACATATGGATGTATGTATTTGTGTGCATGAGATAACATTTAATTGCTATTAAATGTTGCCATAGTTAAGATCCCTCACTGTCTTACAAATAGCAGACAGCAGAAAGGAGTGAAGGAAGTCAGCTCATCACGACCCGGTGAAGAGCAGCCCTTCTCTTAGGCTGGTCCTGAGGTCTGAGTCCCTAGTCACTGAGCCAGCCTTGGGAGAGGCTTCCCCCTGCCTGGGTTGATGTGATCTAGAGAGGACTGTGTAACTCTGAGTGGAAGCCTCAGATCTTTGTGTTGGGTCTTTAAAGGCTTCTGAGTGCCTGAGAGTCCTTAGTCAACAATGCCATAGCTTGCTCATCTAATCCTTTCCTTATCAGCTGGCAGTTTGTTTGCCACAGCCAAGGGGGTGGTCTCAGAAGAGGGATACAGTGGTTGGTGGGGGAGGCTAGGACGGGAGTTCTGATGATGGCAGGCATCTGAGGGTCCCATGCAGACATTGGGTAAGTTGGGGGGAGCCCCTGTGATCTGACGGCACCAGCAGGAGAACGGCAGAGGGGTGCACCGTCTCTGCTTCCTGGGGTCTCCAGCAAGCAGGAACAGGCTGGAATCTGCTCATAGGCCTTTTAAGCTGCCCTTTCAGACCCCTATGGGGAGGTCTTCTAACAGCCTTTTATTTGCAAAACATCTTTAAGAATTCTGATAAGTGGTGTACTCCTCTGCTCCATTTGAGAGTTTGAAGACATTTCACCTAAATTTTAAATCATTGCAAAGGACGAATGTTTCTAGTACCTTTTATATTGTGTATGGACATCAAGTATAGTCAGGCAAAACCTTGATGCTGAAGCTTTAGGTCATCTGATGTATGGAAGTTCCTGCTGTGAGACCCGCTGGGACACCCTCAAATCAGCTGTCCAGGCTGAGCTACTTCTGGTCACAAGAAGTCTGCTT
The DNA here is from genome assembly GCA_006410635.1 of Cephalophus harveyi. Taxonomy (NCBI): domain Eukaryota; kingdom Metazoa; phylum Chordata; class Mammalia; order Artiodactyla; family Bovidae; genus Cephalophus; species Cephalophus harveyi. Next base: position 147,296 of record SJYT01056775.1, read on the forward strand.
CCTTATTCAGGTCAAATGCTGCGCTGTGCCCAGTCATGTCTGACTCTTTCTGACCCCTGGGACTGTAGCCCACCAGGCTCCTCTGTCCATGGGATTCTCCAGGCAAGAATCCTGGAGTGGATTACCATTTCTTCCTCCAGGGGATCGTCCCCACTCAGGGATCGATCCAACCTGAATCTCCTGTACTGCAGGCAGATTGTTTACCCCTGAGCCATTGCTGCTGCTGCTAAGTCGCTTCAGTCGTGTCCGACTCTGTGCAACCCCAGAGACAGCAGCCCACCAGGCTCCCCCGTCCCTGGGATTCTCCAGGCATGAACACTGGAGTGGGTTGCCATTTCCTCCTCCAATGCATGAAAGTGAAAAGTGCTGAGCCATTGGGGAAGCCCAGAGGCTGGAGTGGATTTGCATACAGACCTTTGCAACCATGATCTCATTTCTAAATTCTAATTTTAAGTAGGAAGGTGAAATAAATTATTTAGAACCTTCAGTTTTTCTCAACTTATTCTTGAGACTCTTAGGAACAATGTATTCTATTTATTTATTTATTTCCTTAGTTTTTTTTTTACTTTACAATATTGTATTGGTTTTGCCATACATCCCAGTTTTTTAAAATTATTATTGTTTAGTTTATTATAATTTTTTTAAACTCATGAAAATACACCACAGTGAAATTCTGGGTAGGTGAGAGAGATGTTGAAGCAGGACAGTCTGAAAGCAGAAGGAAAATCACAGACCAGCATGTTCTCGGCGAGCCAGACTGATTTCATGAAAGAGTTTGTACGGAATGAGTGGATGTGTTACCCTGTGTTACCCTGCGCAGGTTGGCCTCTATCCGGTACAAAGCTGCCCTCCCAGCCCCGCACTCAGGACCACCACCCTAACCAGTCCTAATGCACCCCTTTAGAAAGTGGGTTGTTCAATGTGAGGCACCATTGACTTCCTGCGGGGCTTCCCCGGTGGTGCTACTGGTAAAGAACCTGCCTGCCAACGCAGGAGATGTAAGAGATGGGGGTTCAGTCCCTGATTCGGGAGGATCCTTGGAGGAGGGCATGGCCACCCACTCCAGGATTCTCGCCTGGAGAATCCCATGGACAGAGGGGCCCGGTGGGCTGCAGTCCATGGGGTGGCAGAGAGTCGGACACGACTGAAGCGACTGAGCTCACGTGCACTGATTCCCCAGAGGGAGTGTTCACAGCTCACGTTACCCCGTCTCCTTCTCGCTTCAGCTCTCATTTCTTTCACAGCTTCAGATGAAGTCCTGGTGACGTCGAATCTCTGTTTTGTCTAGCTTTGCTCTGGCTTAAAACTTCTGAATATACAGGCCAAAACCACTGATGCTATTTGTCTTAATTGCAGAGCTGGAACGTCTGAAGGCGCTGAGCAATGAGATCAAGAACCCCAGTAAGTGGGCCTGGATCGGAGCAGGGCCGTGTCTGACCCTGTGCAGCCCTGGCGGGCCTGGCTTCGTGTGGCAACTCGCATGCTTGTCACCGTGTGGCTTAGAACAAGTAGTGGCTGATACTGCAACCGGCAGTGATTTTCATTGCATACCATGTTTTGGATTTCGGGTTGAGTGTGTCTGCTTGATCCAAGTGAGAATTGCACCAGGTGGGATCTTCAGCTGTGGATTACGCTGAATTCAGATGGAATATGTCTGTGGTCCCTGGGTCCTCAGGGAAGCAGACCATGCCTGCTGAGGACCCACGGGTGTGAGGCTTTGATTGCAGTGCTGGGCTAACTAGAGTTATGTTTCTTAGTTTTGGTTTTCATAATCAAGTCAATGCTCAGGGGTTTTTTTACATTTTCAAAGAATGTAATAGTGAGGATTGATATTTTCCTACAACACGCAACTCTTCTTTCTCCCCGGGATTCATGCACTCTTGACTTGGGATTTCTTTTCTTCCACTAGCGATTCCTCTGAAGTCAGAATTAGCTTATGAGATTTTCGACAAGGGCCAGGTCCGCTTCTGGCTCCAGGCTGAGCACTTATCCCCAGACTCCAGCTTCCGCTTTATCATCAATGACAGAGAAGTTGCCGACAGTGAGGTGAGTGTGTATGAGTGTGGTCTCTGGCTTTGGAGGCTTCCAGGTGTGAATGAAGGTCAGTTCCTGAAAGTCAGCATTCTGGGTTTGTTTTCCTCCCTTTTGGGCGGTGGAAGGCTGACAAGGTGGGTGAGAGAAGGCTGAGGCTGGCACCGTTCAGAGCTTTGGTCTGGGTTACATGAGAGATGGGGAGGTCTTTAAACTCAAGCCTATTACAATTGAAAAGCAACAATCTACATTTTAGAGACATTAGCTTGGTGTTACAGAAAGGTTCTGGTTACACAGGGTGAGCGATATGCTCCACAGGTCCATTTATTTCCTTTTCATAGGGGTTTTGAAGGCGGATATTTTTGCCCTGATGGGAACAAGGCCTCCCTCACCCTGCCCCAGCCCCCAGAGCTCCTGTGGAAGGCGACACCAGGGAAATTAGTGTCTTGAGCTTGAGCTTTAGGCTGCCTCCAGGCGAATCTGGGCCAAGAAAATGCATAGGATGCTGTGATGCAATACTTTGTTTTTCTGCTGCTTTTATTTATATAGAATGAAGCTTATGAGTGTTAGAAGGTTCCTGTTTTGCTTGTGGAATACTGTGTTTCCATGTAAGTCATTCCGTCTAATTACTACAGCGCAACCAGGAACGTAGTTAAAAGCTGACCACTTGACTGGAGCCCTTCCTTACTGTTCAGTGGCGGCCTGGGGGTCTCCTGAGTTCCAGCGTCCTTACCTCCTCTGTCCTCCTTCCACTTGATACCCACTGCTTTGTATCTATTTAGCAATCCCGCTGAGCCTTACTCAGGTGCCTCAACCATTTGCTGCACATGTATGAATGGGATTGGCTGGGAGGCACGGTCACTCACTCTCTTTCTGAGATGGGCTCCTTATCCCTGGTGTGATGCCTATGTCTGACGGGTTTTAGTAAAGCTTGGTTAGATGGATGTCCCTCAGGGAGAGGTCGTGTGTAGACAAAGATCCTGTGAGTTCCTTTCCCAGTCCATGTTCCCCTTGAAAATAATGACATCCTCGAAGGACTGTACAAGCTGGGGGTTGGCTAGTAAGCAGAAAGCACACAGCTTCTGCTTGGCTGCAGAAGAGCCCACAGTATGGACACTGCATAGAAGAGGTCATGATCGAGGTGACTGGAGACATTTCTTATGAGCAGAGGTCATGTAGGCATGCAATGGAATTTAGTGTAATTGTGCTTTATCTGTAGAGTATATTTTGATTAACATTTCCTGCCTGCTGTGGATAGCTGGCTTTAAGAACGACATCTTCGCTACACAGCTCATCTTTTGCAAAAGGGCTGCTATTTCACTGCCTTAATTAACAATCCACAGGTGACTTTTCCGTGTGGAGATTGATGCTGTTTTGTGAAAGTCACATAGAAACCTATATTTATGGTCCCCATAAAATCACTGAACTTCATCTCACTGCATAATGGCAGTTGCCAGAAGGCTAATTTTTTCTCAAACCTGCCCAGACCCTGTGGTGTGGAAGCTAAGAGAATGTAGAAGGCTCTGGGTTGCTGAGGATCCAGTTGGTGAGAGAGGTTCCTTTTCACTTCTCAGGCCTAATTAGAGCAGGTTCCTGCAGGCTGCTCCTCACAGATGCTTGAAGGGAGTGAAAGTCTGACAGAATCAGAGCGGCTCCTTGAAATTTGCTCCTGGTTTGCAAAAGCAAATACTCAGAACTACAAAGACACTCACGGGCCCCACAAGGTACTCTGTTCGGCCCTGAGCCCACTGCCCTTCCTTGTCCAGCCCCCGAGAACCACCTGAGTCTCCGGGAAGGAGACAGGCCGCATGTGATCAGCACCATCTCCCAAAATGATCTCCCTCAAAAGTAATCTGAGCTCATGTGTCTCATTCATGTGTCTCTTACTTTATACACACCAATTTCCCATCGAGAAAAATACCTAAGCCATCCTCTACAAGAACACAGTGTATGCTTCACCTGTTAGAAATGGTATTGGAATTTCCAACTGTCATGGTGATTTTTTATGTTTACTGGAAGTTAAGGCCCATGGGCATGGGCTGGCTTGATTCAGTTAAAGCCCCAAAGTCATCTTTGGTCAAAGAGAACCTGAGGCATCACGTTAACCCCTGGGACCTCACACACTCATTCTCTTTTCCCCATGGTTGGCAGCTTATATTCTGCAAATTGCATTTGAGTGCCCTCTGTAGCCTAGAAAAATGATCTATAACCTTGCCCTCCTGGAGGTTATCCCAGAGTGGAAGAAACACAACTTGAGTCAGAGGATGATATAGAAAAAGTATAGAGCGTGTTAAAATAGTTATGTGTGAGCCAAGTCATTTAAGAGAGAAAGAAAGTGAAGTCACTTAATCGTGTCCGACTCTTTGCGACCCCACGGACTAGCCTACCAGGCTCCTCTGTCCATGGGATTTTCTAGGCAAGAGCACTGGAGTGGGTCACCATTCCCTTCTCCAGTGGATCTTCCTGATGCAGGGATTGGACACTCAAGTTTCCTGCATTGGCAGGTGGGTTCTTTACCACGAGCGCTATATACAGTGAGTGCTGATTTTGAGAAGGAGCTGTTAGAGGCTGGAGAATATGAAGGAGATTCCCAGAGTAGTGGGTTTCTGGGTTCTCCTCAGGAGGAATAGTTTGGGGAACAGGCATGCCCTGCAGCCTGCCCGCGGGAGAGCGGGCAAGGTGTGGACTGGAGACGAGGCGGGGTGGGCTGACTGAGGGGAGTGGCCATGGATGGGGCATCTTGGAAATGCACTTGGATGAAATGGAAGGAGGGAGAAGTCAGAGGGGCCTCCTCCAAAACCAAGGGGGGAATTTGGAGCCAACCCTTGATGCTGAGGAGGCTGAGTTTAGGGACGCTGAACAAAGGCACTCTTTCACTAACATTTATCTCGGCACTCTTGGGACGCTGGTATTTGGAATCCACAATATGAATGTCAGCTGAGAGAGGAAGAGGAGCATCCTGAAAATAGATGTGCATGATCTGTCAGGACATGGCTGATCTTACGCAGTTTCTATTAGTCACCTACAGACAGAAATGCATCCTGGTAGTGTCGTCAAGGTGAGGGTCGTGGGAGGAGGGTGTCTCTAACAAACAGAGTGGCCTCCCCTGGTCCCTGCACTGGGTGCTGATCACAGGTCCCGAGCGGCGACCCTGCTCACCTTGCTCCAGGCCGTGCTCTCCTGGGACAGGTCAGGTCTAGGCAGGGAAGCCTTTGCTTAAGTCCCAGCTGCCTGCCTCTGAAAGGAGGCAGGAACGCCTGCAGGAAGCGTTACCGGCAGAGGTGGCTGTGCCCTTGTTCGCTCTGGGCGTGGAGCAGGGTGAGGTCCAGGCTGGGGGATGCCCCGAGGAGCCCAGCCTGGCTCCTTGGTCCCCTTTCCCTGCCCAGCAGCTGCTCTGGAGATGGTCGTCTGTGTGCTTGTGCCCCTCCTGCCTCTGACGTGCTTGATGGTGACCTCAGACCCAGGGTGGAATAACACGTGGCCCATTAGCAACCACACGGGGTTGGAGCACCTGCGGCTCATCACAGGCGACGAGGGTGGAGTCTGCAGGATACTGAGCCCTGGGTGGGCTGCACTGGGAAGGGTCCCCCTGAGGCTGCCCAGATGGGGTTGCAGAGCCTGGAGACCCTCAGCCCTGGTGCCAGCGTGGTGATGGGGCAGAGGCGACCAGTCGGGATGGGCCCCGAGCCCCCGAGACTGAAGCCCTCGCGGTGTGGAGGTGCTTGTGTTGCCATTTCCGGTTCTGTGGTCACACGGGTCCCAGGGCATCCCGCTCTGCTCCCCACGTGCTGAGTTATCTCATGGCGGGTGCACGTTCTCAGGGAGTGTGCAGAGTTTCTGCTGGATTTGAGTGTAGGTAGCTCCCCACGTAGACCCAGGGCGTCATTACCAAATGTCCCTTATTTGATCTTTGCTTCACCAAGAAGTTCAGTGGGTGGAATTTCACTTTCTGGTTTTTGGGCAGCATATTAAGATATAATAGTTGAGTGACTGTCAGATCCCAGAGGGGAAGCTTCGGGAAGGCATTTTCCCTTTCGGGAAGGTGGGATTCTCACCTCCCTTGTGTGCTCCCAGGCACACAGAATCAAGTGTGACAAGTCCACTGGCGTCATCGAGATGGTGATGGATCGGTTCACCGTTGATAACGAAGGCACCTACACTGTGCAGATTCAAGACGGAAAAGCCAAAAGCCAGTCTTCTCTGGTTCTTATTGGAGACGGTACGCTATGTGGAAGATCCTTGCATGTCCATAAAAGAAAATTCAAAACAAATTCTTTTGATTTGAGAGAAGCATGTTTATGTCATTTCTGTTTTTTTCCCTTAAATATTGGATTTAGCATTCAAGGCTGTCCTGGAAGAGGCTGAATTTCAAAGAAAGGAGTTCCTCAGGAAACAAGGTAGGTGGTCGGCTGGCTCCCCCGCCACTGGCCTAGACGAAGGTTAGGATTTGAGTATTTGTTTGGAGCAGATCCTGTCAGGCCAGACGGCTAACTGCAATTTTAAAATGATGGAGAAGTCGGATCTCTTCTATTCTGTAGAAGTTTGGACCCTTNGTTTATCTCTGGGCTTTCTATTTTGTTCCATTGATCTATATTTCTGTCTTTGTGCCAATACCATACTGTCTTGATGACTGTGGCTTTGTAGTAGAGCCTGAAGTCAGGCAGGTTGATTCCTCCAGTTCCATTCTTCTTTCTCAAGATTGCTTTGGCTATTCAAAGTTTTTTGTATTTCCATACAAATTGTGAAATTATTTGTTCTAGCTCTGTGAAAAATAGCCTGATAGGGACTGCATTGAATCTATAGATTGCTTGGGTTAGTATGCTCATTTTCGCTATATTGATTCTTCCGATCCATGAACACGGTATATTTTTCCATTTATTAGTGTTCTCTTTGATTTCTTTCACCAGTGTTTTATAGTTTCCTATATATAGGTCTTGGAGAAGGCAATGGCACCCCGCTCCAGTACTCTTGCCTGGAAAATCCCATGGGTGGAGGAGCCTGGTAGGCTACAATCCATGGGGTCAGGAAGAGTCGGACACAACTGAGCAACTTCACTTTCACTTTTCACTTTCATGCATTGGAGAAGGAAATGGCAACCCACTCCAGTGTTCTTGCCTGGAGAATCCCAGGGATGGGGGGAGCCTGGTGGGCTTCCATCTATGGGGTCGCACAGAGTCGGACACAACTGAAGTGACTTAGCAATAGCAGCAGATATATAGGTCTTTTGTTTCTTTAAGAAGATATATTCCCAAGTATTTTATTCTTTTTGTTACAATGGTGAATGGAATTGTTTCCTTAATTTCTCTTTCTATTTTCTCATTATTAGTATATAGGAATGCAAGGGATTTCTGTGTGTTGATTTTATATCCTGCAACTTTACTATGTTCATTGATTAGCTCTAGTAATTTTCTGGTGGAGTCTTTAGGGTTTTCTATAGACGGCAGCCCACTAGGCTCCTTTGTCCCTGGGATTCTCCAGGCAAGAGTACTGGAGTGGGTTGCCATTGCCTTCTCCAATGCATGAAAGTGAAGTGAAAGTGAAGTTGCTCAGTTGTGCCCGACTCTTAGCGACCCCATGGACTGCAGCCAACCAGGCTCCTCCNAGACGGCAGCCCACTAGGCTCCTTTGTCCCTGGGATTCTCCAGGCAAGAGTACTGGAGTGGGTTGCCATTGCCTTCTCCAATGCATGAAAGTGAAGTGAAAGTGAAGTTGCTCAGTTGTGCCCGACTCTTAGCGACCCCATGGACTGCAGCCAACCAGGCTCCTCCGTCCATGGGATTTTCCAGGCAAGAGTACTAGAGTGGGTTGCCATTGACTTAGCAGCAGAGGATCATGTCATCTGCAAACAGTGAGAGTTTTACTTCTTTTCTAATTTGGATTCCTTTTATTTCTTTTTCTGCTCTAATTCCTTTTATTTCTTTTTCTGCCCTGATTGCTGTGGCCAAAACTTCCAGAACTATGTTGAATAGTAGCGGTGAAAGTGGGCACCCTTGTCTTGTTCCTGACTTTAGGGGAAATGCTTTCAATTTTTCACCATTGAGGATAATGTTTGCTGTGGGTTTGTCATATATAGCTTTTATTATGTTGAGGTATGTTCCTTCTATTCCTGCTTTCTGGAGAGTTTTTATCATAAATGGATGTTGAATTTTGTCAAAGGCTTTCTCTGCATCTATTGAGATAATCATATAGCTTTTATTTTTTAATCTGTTAATGTGGTGTATTACATTGATTGATTTGCAGATATTGAAGAATCCTTACATCCCTGGGATAAAGCCCACTTGGTCATGGTGTATGATCTTTTTAATGTGTTGTTGGATTCTGATTGCTAGAATTTTGTTAAGGAGTTTTGCATCTATGTTTATCAGTGATACTGGCCTGTAGTTTTCTTTTTTGGTGGCATCTTTGTCAGGTTTTGGTATTAGGGTGATGGTGGCCACATAGGATGAGTTCGGAAGTTTACCTTCCTCTGCAATTTTCTGGAAGAGTTTAAGTAGCATAGGCGTTAGCTCTTCTCTAAATTTTTGGTAGAATTCAGCTGTGAAACCGTCTGAACCTGGGCTTTTGTTTGCTGGAAGATTTCTGATTATAGTTTCAATTTCCGTGCTTGTGATGGGTCTGTTAAGATTTTCTATTTCTTCCTGGTTCAGTTTTGGGAAGTTGTACTTTTCTAAGAATTTGTCCATTTCTTCCACGTTGTCCATTTTATTGGCATATAATTGCTGATAGTAGTCTCTTATGATCCTTTGTATTTCTGTGTTGTCTGTTGTGATCTCTCCATTTTCATTTCTAATTTTATTGATTTGATTTTTCTCTCTTTGTTTCTTGATGAGTCTGGCTAATGGTTTGGCAATTTTATTTATCCTTTCAAAGAACCAGCTTTTTGCTTTATGCTTGTGATGGGTCTGTTAAGATTTTCTATTTCTTCCTGGTTCAGTTTTGGAAAGTTGTACTTTTCTAAGAATTTGTCCATTTCTTCCACGTTGTCCATTTTATTGGCATATAATTGCTGATAGTAGTCTCTTATGATCCTTTGTATTTCTGTGTTGTCTGTTGTGATCTCTTCATTTTCATTTCTAATTTTATTGATTTGATTTTTCTCCCTTTGTTTCTTGATGAGTCTGGCTAATGGTTTGTCAATTTTATTTATCCTTTCAAAGAACAAGCTTTTGGCTTTGTTGATTTTTGCTATGGTCTCTTTTGTTTCTTTTGCATTTATTTCTGCCCTAATTTTAAAGATTTCTTTCCTTCTACTAACCCTGGGGTTCTCCATTTCTTCCTTTTCTAGGTGCTCTAGGTGTAGAGTTAGGTTATTTATTTGACTTTTTTCTTGTTTCTTGAGGTATGCCTGTATTGCTATCAACTTTTCCCTTAGCATTGTTTTTACAGTGTCCCGCAGGTTTTGGGTTGTTGTGTTTTCATTTTCATTCGTTTTTATGCATATTTTGATTTCTTTTTTGACTTCTTCTGTGATTTGTTGGTTATTCAGCAGTGTGTTGTTCAGCCCCCATATGTTGGAATTTTTAATAGTTTTTCTCCTGTAATTGAGATCGAATCTTACTGCATTGTGGTCAGAAAAGATGCTTGGAGTGATTGCTTTGTATTTTTGTGTTGAATGTGTTATTAGCATATGACTTTTACATTTATATTAAGCAAAATGGTATTTTCTACAGATATATAAATTCATCTTTGATTTCAGATGCTATGTAAATAAAATATCACATGTTGATATGATTGCTAGGTCAAACTGCTTTTTCTTCATCATACTTAGATTAGTTCTCCTATTTCAAGGTTTTTATAGGCTATGCTGGTGGATGTTCAGTCAGACACGTACCTTGAGAAGAAATATAGTATGTCATTATTCTTCTTTCTAAAGGGCAGTAGCCGTTAGATGCCAGTAAGCAGGAGAGACTGGGCAACATTGTCCTGTTGGAAATAGAGATTTTTGTACCAGGACTGCACATGCTGAGGTCAAAGCCCTGAAGATTAGTTTTATTAAGCTATCTTGGTTTCAGACTGAACAACTACTTTCTTCTGCCCTGAATGCATTTATATGTATGTGTCTGTGTATACATTTTTCTGCTTTTTAAAAGCTTTTTCCCCCTTCTGCTCTTCAGGCCCGCATTTTGCCGAATATCTACACTGGGATGTTACAGAAGAGTGTGAGGTGCGGCTGGTGTGTAAGGTGAGAGATCGGTTCCACCCAGAAGCAGTGACGATCAAGGAGATGGTCAGATCACACTCGTGTGGTTTTATATTGTTTATAAATTTAAAATACACTGCTGACAACTTGCTTTATTATTAAAATTTTCTATGAACCAAAAGAAACTTACACCATCTAATTTCTTGGATTAGAAGAAAGAGGAGTCATTCATTCTTCCTGTCAGGGCTTAATTATTTCAGAAGCTGGGATTTAGAAATGTATTTACCACTGATAGAACAGATAGCTTTCCTGTGAGCTTCTGTCTGACACTGTCTATAATAAAAGTTTATTTACTTTTTTTAGGTCTGTGATTTGTAATCAGAAAAGACTTTTTTCTCATGAGCTCCAGCAATTCACATACTCGACATAAGACCCCTGTCTTGTAGGTTGCAAACACCAAGAAGGAAACTGTTTTCAAGTGGCTAAAGGATGATGTTCTGTATGAAACGGAGAAGATGCCTGACCTGGAGAAGGGTGTCTGTGAGCTGCTCATACCAAAGGTGTGTGTGTGTCTGTGTGTGTGCACGTGTGTGTGCCCTGTCATTTCAATCATGTCTGATTCTTTGTGACCTTCTGGCTCCTCTGCCCATGGGATTCTCCAGATAGGAATATTGGAGTGAGCTAAAGAAAACAGAAACAAGGAAGAAGAGTCTTTCAGATCTCTTGCGATTTCTGCCTTATCTCTCAATTTGCATGCTGAATTTCCATGGTTTGCAAAGGAAATGTATTAGCTTGTATTAGGTTTTATATTATGGCATCAGTTTTACATACATATGGGATGTGTTTCATTTGCAGTTGTCGAAGAAGGATCACGGTGAATACAAGGCGACCTTGAAAGACGACAGGGGTCAGGATGTGTCTACCCTTGAGATAGCTGGCAAAGGTAGATGAGAGCCTTCTCCCTCCTCCCAAGGGAAGTCCACCTGGCCTGCAGGATGGGTGTGAGATGCGAATGAGGCCTCCTGCATCCTTGGGCATATTGTGTCTTTGGTGGCAGCACAGTAGAGGGCAGGCTGTCTTCAGAGGTGTTTGAGTGAGTTGAGAAGGATGTTACTCTGGACTTCTCTGAAACGCCATCTTCGTCCTCCAACAGGAGCCAAATCCTGTCCCGTGATGAATGTGTTAAAATGATTGAACCCAGGATGAGGTAGTTCAATTAAATGCAAGGTCAGATGAATGTTGAGCAAAATGTCCTTGCTCCAGGTTTAAAAAGTGGAGAAATTAGGATTTATCTCCACATAAGCCTTTCACGGATACACATTGCCATTTTAATGTTTCATTTTCAACTGAACATCCTGCTTTCCAATATCAGTTTAATTAAACGTGAAAGCGCTGCTGATAAATTAGGCCTGTAACTGTGCATTTCCTCCTTCCTTTCAGTGTACGAGGATATGATTTTGGCGATGAGCAGAGTCTGTGGTAAGTAAATGCCTTTTAATTTTCAAGTCATTTCGGGGCTAGACTCTCTGTTTCCCGAGAAGGGCATTTTCCACAGCTGATGGAACCACAGCACATCTGTGAAAAGGCCCAGGTTCAGTGGCAGGACAGCGGCTTGTGGATGACAGAGGCATACGGAAGGGGGTTTCCTGTGCAGGGTCAGGCTAACGGCCCACGGAACAAGAGTCTATTAGTGTCCCCAGGGCTGAAGGCGATGTGCGGCTACAAAGCAAATCTGTTGTGATAGAGTTAGGGTCCCTCGACCTCCTCACCCTTGTGATAAGGCATCTGGAGGGGTGACTTTCAAGTTCTCATTCAGAGGTAAAATTCTGTAACTGTGGATACAAACAAACCTGTTATAAGAATTGATGCCAAAGTGACAGCTCTCTGCATGGAGGACGCTGTGTGTGTGAACACACACCTGAGAGCGTGCAGTTGACACTTTTTTGCATTTCCACCTGACTTCTGAGGCGGGAGGCAGAACCGGAGCCTCAGGCTCCGCAGTGAAGTCTCAGCATCTCATCACTGCCCACGAGGTGTGCTAAGGGACCCTGCATACTTCTGCAGCATCCTGGGAGAGACCACAGTATTGAGACGAGAACTCTGGTCCTGGGGAAACTGTGTGACCTGCTGTGACCTCCCCAGAGTCCTGGGGAGTGCCGGAGTCATCTCGTGTCACTAGTTCAGGAGTCCAGGCTTCCTTCTCATGTCCTTCAGCATTTCCTCCTCTCACGAGACATGTACTCTAAGATGTGACCCATCCATTTCTTTCACGTTGGTAATCCTCCAATTTCACAAAAATGTCTGAGGTGTATGTTCTCTAAAGGGGGCCAAACTTACAGTGTATCCCTTGACTTTTAATACTTACCGAACTCTGAAATGTCTAATCAAACACGAATCAAGTGTGAAACAGAAACACCAACGGCAGAACTTACTTTTTAGTGTGGCGACTGCAAAGATTAAATATGTATCTGGTTAAATTTTGTCTGATAAGACATAGATGCTCCTTAAAGCTTCAAAGTCAAGGCTTAGTCAGGACGCAGTTGAGATAAAGTGGAGGATAAGCACACGACTTCCTCGACGTGTTGCCCTGGTCAGCGTCAGCCCTGGAAGCCAGGGTCTTGTCGTCTGATTACCTGGGACTTGCATCCCGCCGTCCTTTCTCCCCGTGGTGGGCTCAGTTGCTTATCCTTAGGTTCCGGCTGAAGTGAGACCTGGCTGGTGGTATGGGGCAGAGTGTAACCTCGTGCAGGCTTGATGAGGAGCACAGGGACATACCAGCACCCGGATCTGAGCTGAGATATTTCCCGGAGCCGCTCTCCTGCCCGGCTGTCCCATGTGCGTGCTCAGTCACCGCAGTCAGACCCGACTGCTCTCCTCTGCTCCCGTGTCTTACAGACGGTACCAGTCCCCACTCCCTGCTTGACTGGAAACCCTTGTGGACACGCTATCATTTACTGACCCTAACTGTAGTCTGAAAAATGACCCTCCTCTTTATGCTCTTCTGTTAAGACTGCAGAGTTTCCGCATCTTCCGCATCTAGAGTTTCCATTCTAGGATGTGCAGCTTGCTGCCCTCTGTGGTTAGCCCACTGCACCCCCCGCCCCCACCACAGGGTGAAATGTGGGGAGAAGCACGATGCAGGAAGGGGTTTAGAAAAGCCGTTTTCTGGTTTATCTTTAGGCAGGAGCAGAGAGGACTCCAGAGGCCATGGGGTGGGGCGTTCGGGTAGCTGGCTCTGAGCTCAGAGCCCCGTGGAAGGACTCCCACCAGGGCATTGTTGATGCATTTCCACAAAACGTGTAGGTGACGGAATGCCCGGGGGTTCTTCCCTCCAGAGGGAAGGAAGAGGGAGGGGAGGGGTGTGAGAAGCTGAGTGTGGTCTTGCCCACCAGGCAGGCCCGTCGGCATGGGGCCCCGTCTGCACTGGGGGCTTGCCTGCGGTCTAGTTGTAAGTGGACGCTGTAGTAGTGGTTGCATGGACGTGGTCAGGGACGTGAGGAGCCCCTTGGGAACATTTTCTCGGGGCCATTTGAGTCCCTTCATGCCTCTGTCAAAGAGATTTTCAGGTACTTTCGGTGTAGATGTTAGAACACACCTGGGTGAGGATGTTTTTATGGGGACGTGGCTGGGCTTCCTGGCCCAGGGCCGGCCTGCTCTCACCCAGCGCAGACCGCTCCCCTCGGGTCTGAGTCTGCTCTGTCTTCTGCAGGAGCCTCTGCATCTCCACTGAAGATTCTCTGCACCCCAGAAGGAATAAGGCTCCAGTGCTTCATGAAATACTTCACTGAGGAAATGAAGGTGAACTGGTACCACAAGTAAGTGTCCACGTGCCGTGGGCCACGGCCCTGCGTGTCCACAGGGTGGTTCCTGGGGCCCATCGCTGGGACACGGGGCTCCTGGCCAAGTCCTCTCGAGACTTTGCAGTTTTGAGAAGTGATGACAGCCGTGGGCTCAGGGCAGGGCCATCTCAGAAATGGGGGGAGAAGGACCAAGAGAGAGAAGTGATGAAGGGGCTAGAGATTGAGTTCTCTGCTGGCTTGGTTTTGACAGGGTGGCTTTGCCGGTGACAGACGTGTTGTCGGAATCTGGCAGAGCTAATGGAAAAAGAATATTCAGAAACCATGCTCCAGATTTCCAGTCTGTTGCTTTTCCATTAGATCAATTAAAAAGAAAGGACCAAAACACACTTAATAGTACTTAAGAGAAGAAAGCAAGTGGACTCGAGCCCTGCACACAGCAGGTTTCTCTGTTTTCACATCTGCTGCGGTTGCCCGTCCAGGTGGCCATGCTCACAATTGAAACAATAGACTCCCACGACGCTCACGGCGGTGGGCCAGGGCCTGCCCCCAGCCCCGTGGGGTCTGCCCTTCCGACCTTCCTCCCCAGGCTTATCTCCAGCACACTCGTCAAAGCTTCAAGTCTGTCAGGAACAGGACCAAGTTCAGGGTTACCGTCTCCAGGCCTGGCCTCCTTCGGGCAGTAAGGGGGACTGTGGTTAGTCTGTGTCTAACCTGAGGACACGGGCAACCTTTCCAGACCACGTTTTCAGTGACGTCCACAAACCCAGACCTTCTGTTCCTCAGCGGACAGGACCCCAGCGTGTTCACCCGGGCCTTACAGAACCTCGGCTATATGTCACTGTTTAACGATCAAGTTCTTGTTAGACAATAATTGGAAACACAGAGAACAACAAGCATTTGTTGAAATACAGCCTGCCATTGGAAGCTACAGGGCCCACTTAACAGAGTCGGGGTGCCCCAGGGAGACTCGTCCTGGGGACCCAGGCATTCTGCGCCAGTGGGTGATGAGAAATCGATAGAGAATGATGAGGATTTGGTGAAACGTGCGCGTCAGCAGGGCCGATTCTTCTGTGAGGAAAATGCTGAGTAAGACATCAAGAGTCATTTAGAGGAAGGCGGAAACCTGCCCCTAAGGACTTAGAAACCCACAAAGTGGAGTTAGCAGAAACGTCCTCTGGTAGGGGATTTTTCTTTCTTGCTCGAAGGTGAAATGACTGTGATGGGGGAGGGCTAGACCTCTAAGTGCAAAGTACTGGCTGCTGAAGGCATCGAAGCAGCAGGGCTACTGAAGACTCCAGCGGCCTCTGTACAGAAGGAAACAGTTAACACTTTTAATCCCAGAGTGTGGACTTTAACTCAACTTTGGAGCTTTGCTCAGAGGCCCCTGAAGTCTCAGTGTGGCCTGGGGCTCCTGGGGGAGGGGAGGTTCGGGACGACCCTGCTGCCAGCCCAGCCCTGCAGGGACCAGCCTCCTGGT
The DNA here is from genome assembly GCA_006410635.1 of Cephalophus harveyi. Lineage (NCBI taxonomy): Eukaryota > Metazoa > Chordata > Mammalia > Artiodactyla > Bovidae > Cephalophus > Cephalophus harveyi. The sequence goes on from SJYT01056775.1 coordinate 162,744, forward strand.
TGCCTTCACACAAACGGGCAGACACGTGTTGGCTTTTGCACATCTGCCTCTTTCTCTCCTTGATGTAAGCTGTTTTAAGATTACTTAGGAATAAAGGGATTCAGTCAGGTTTTTTGAACAACTAATAAAACCAAGGAGGCGGTTTTATCCGATTTGGCCCATTTAAGTCCGCAAGCAGTAAGGAGCAGACAGTCCTTTGAGCCAAGGTCGCGGTCAGCGGGGTGACGGTGACGGTGAACTCTGCCGAGGCTGTGCTGCTCCAGCAGGATTCGTTTGCCTTCTTCTAAGCTGACAGGTTCCTGGAACTGCTGAGGCCGGTGTGGGCTGAGCGTGGGGCTGCTGGCCAGGGAAGGTTCTGGAGGCAAGGGTTCATCTGGGGATGGAGCCAGGCCGGGGGTGGTGGAGGGGTGGGTCTGCTGCAGACAGGGGGCTTCCTGTGTGTCTGGGGACAGAATGTGTCCCTGGTCCAACAAGTCGGCAGGGCTGTGACCATGGGGTGGGGGCAGAGGTCAAGTCTGGGCTTAGGATCGGAGACTGGAGCTGGTCTCAGGGTCACGCTGGGCTGGGGACGTGCTGGCCCAAGGGCTGGGGGTTCCTGCAGGAGACCCGGCGGGCGGCAGGGCTCCAGACATGTGCGGGCAGGCTGCGTGTGGTCTGGTGTTTGGTGGACGCCCCCTCCCTCAATGCTGTGTTCAGCCTTCATCATGGCTGAGTCAATGCTGGGTGTAGTTCTCCCTTCGTGATCAGGTTGTTTTACTCGGCATGATGTCCTTGAGGCCCATCTGTGCTGTAGCGGGTGTCAGAATTTCCTCCCATTCCATCGTGTGGATGGGCCACCGTTTGCCTATCCGTCGTCTGTCCGTGGACACTTGTTTCCATCTTTGGCTACTGAGCCGTGCCTTGTGGACTTTTGCTCCAGTCCCTGCTGCCCATCCTTCTGGTTACATATCCACTGGATCATACCGTGGATCATACGGTGATTCTGGTTTTAATTTTTAAGTTGAAAAATAAGTCATGGGCTAGAGGATTTGACAGTCTATGTGTGGCCAGCAAGCAGATGCTAAACTGCAGTGTATCTCTATGAAATAAGTATCAGATTTAATTTCGGAAGGTTTTCAGAGCTGAGCTGCCGATGTGGTTCGTAAATGTTCAATATCCAGAGACATCTATGATGACGACTCTACAGCTTAGAGGAGTCTCCCTCCGAAAGACGCCCAACATGCCCCAGAGGTGTCTCACGTGCAATGTAAGATTGTAAATCGAATGTGTCCTGTGACTTTTCAAAGGGATGCTAAGATCGCGTCGAGCGAGCACATGAGGATTGGCGGCAGTGAGGAGATGGCCTGGCTGCAGATCTGTGAGCCCACGGAGAAGGACAAGGGGAAGTACACCTTTGAGATTCTCGACGGCAAGAAGAACCACCAGCGCTCGCTCGACCTGTCTGGTCAGGGTAAGATCATTATTCTCTGGCCCCTGGTAATTTTGTACTAGGTGATCCGGGTAAGCTGGATGCTGAAAAGGAAACCACCAATTTTACGATTTTTATTCAGAGAGGAATACTTCTGAACCAGCACTTTATTCATTCAGCTGTTTGTCAGTGTTCACTAAGCAAACTCAGGAGCAGAGCGAGCGAGTGCATAAATGCCAAGCACGTTCAAGTGCTCACTAACGTGCGAAATATTCCCTTGCAGCTTTCGATGAAGCGTTTGCCGAATTCCAGCAGCTCAAGTAAGATTTGCATGTTTGTCTATTATTCTGGGGTCCAGGGGACCAGGTGTCATTTTGGTTGAGTGTGGGGACCTCTGTGGATGCCTCACTGACCCAAGAGATGTGAAGCTCTAGGAACTGGGATAAATTGGCAATTTAAGCCAAGCCACATCCAGAAGAAGGCGCCCTTCTAAACTATAAATGCATCTAACAATTAATCTTTTAGAGTTATAATGACCCTGGGTTACTTTAAATGAATTTAAATACTGAATTTCTGAAATAGGCATAATTATAGCCACACATCATACAGAGCAATTTTTAAAATGTTGCATGTTTAGTTTCCTTTTAAAGACTTCATATTTTTAGGGCAGTTTTAGGTTCACAGCAAATTGAGGGGAAGGGACAGAAAATACCTGCCCCTCCCCATGCGTGGCCTCCTCACTCAGCACCCGCACCGCACCGTCCACGAGTTATGACTGGTGAGCCTGCGTGGACAGGCCACCGTCACCCCGAGTCTGTGAGTCGTTTTAGGGCTTGCTCTTGGTGTTGGATAGTCTCTGGGTTGGGACAAATGTATAATGACAGGTATGACAGGTATACTCGTGAGAATTTCCCTACCCCTGTGCTTGTTGAGTGTCCCTTCTACTGGAAATGCTACAGTCTGCAGCCTTCTCGGACTGGCTTCTTTCACTCGGTCATAAGTACCTAATCTTCCATGTATTTTCATGGCTTGAGAGCTCATTTCTTTTTAGCAGATTAATATTCCATTGCTCAGAGCAACTTTTTAAAGAATGACTTGGGATTTCTAATCTAGGTCTCAATTTTAGAGCATCTTTAAAACTGAGAACAGTCTTTGTCCCACACTAAGTTATTCAGTAAATATTTGTTGATGGATGAATGCGTAACTGAGGTAAATCAGAAATCAACATTTTCAAAAAATATCTAAAAATCTCCAATGCAATTTGGTGAAAAAAGAAATCTCTTCACCCTGCAAGTGTGGATGGCAGGCCTTTCTGTGGGTTTCAGCAGCTGGAAGGCAGGGCGGTAGGAGGCATCAGAACTCTGTTCGACCCTGTGACCTGGATTATTCTTGGAGAAGCTCTGTCTCTAGCAGATCTCTCGAATGTGTGATGCTTTAGTTGACAGCATTTGCTCATGACTCTTTTATTCTCTTCCCTCTGCCCTCTTTAATTTTTAGGGCTGCTGCTTTTGCAGAGAAAAGTGAGTACATGCTTGATTACAAGCACAGTACACTCTTGGGGGGTAGAGGGTCCGTAGTTTAGAGCATTCACGGTGTGCACAGAGTGAGCACAGCAGACTCGCCTCACCTGACGAAGCCTCAGGTCTGCCCACGCCCCCTCTTGCCCCCGGCCGCCCACCCCCGTGCCCTGCAGCCCGATGCCAAC
>SJYT01056775.1:166033-176187 GCA_006410635.1 Cephalophus harveyi
CGGGGGGGTCCTCATGCAGGCCCAAGGTGTGGAGCTGGCGTGGGGGATCCCTGTGTCCTGCCGGGCCTGGGCTGTCTCTGCAGACCTTGTCTCCTTGACGGACAGATAGTTAATTCTTCTGAATACACAGGGCACCCCTCCCACCACGGGACACCTTCTGTGCTGTGTCTGAGACTCCTGCTGTCTCCAGTGGTGCCTCCATATACAAAGAGCATGTTGACCAAATAAATGATGGGTGGGGCAGATCAATGCCTGGGTGGGGCCGCAGGTCTAGCCACACAGAAGCTGCCTGACTCTTCTTTCTCCATCACCCCCTCTCTGCCTGCTCTTCCCCCAAGACCTTGAACCTGACCTGCACAGTGTTTGGGAACCCTGACCCAGAGGTAGTGTGGTTCAAGAACGACAAGGACATCGAGCTGAGTGACCACTTCTCAGTGAAGGTGGAGCAGGCCAAGTATGTCAGCATGACCATCAAGGGCGTGACCTCCGAGGACTCGGGCAAGTACAGCATCCACGTGAAGAACAAGTACGGCGGCGAGAAGATCGACGTGACGGTCAGCGTGTACAAGCACGGGGAGCAGATCCCCGACGTGGTGCTGCCCCAGCAGGCCAAGCCCAAGCTGCTCCCGGCGGCTGCCCCCTCACCCGCCCACTGAGGGGCCAGGGGGCCGTGCCATCGCTGTGGGTGGCGTCCCGCGTGGCCTGACAGCCCCTCGCATGTTGTGGTTTTATCATGGTGTTCTGTTGTTAGTAGTTTCGGTCCTTCTGAGCAGAAGAGCGAGCGTTTCCCCATACAACTGTGTCTGCAGGCACTGGACAGGGTGGGCTAGGGATGAGCTGATGCCTTGCTGGGATGTTTGGTCCATGATGCCTGCAGGCCTGGGGGCTCTGAGATACTGGGGCGGTCAGCATATGTGCCTCTTACTCTCTGCTTACTCTCGCTTCAGACAATAAAACTTCAAAAGGCAACTTTTGGTGTCTCTTCTGTACCAAGCGGTTTCCAGCTCGTCAGCCTGCTTGTGGCCCCGATCTGGTCTGGTTAATTGCAGGACCTGGGGCAGCTTCACAGCAGGAGCCCTGAGGAGCCGGGCATCCAGGGTGGAGGGGGGTCCAGACTCCCACGTGGGTCCTGTTCCTGCAACTTCCTGCAGGCAAGACAGCCCGGCCAGTGAGAGGCCTCTGGTTTCCTAGGATTCCACCTGAATCCTTTCCTGAAAACCCCTGCCGTTTTCCCCAGTCAATAAACACGGAGTGAAGCCCATTCCTGTGCTGACCCCGCCTGTGAATCCATTCTCAAAACAGGAGGAGCCCAGGCAGGCAGTGTGAATGATGGCCGTACTGTCACTCAGCCTTGAGCGTGACTCTTCTGCCTCCTTCCGAGGGAGACAAATGTGCTGCTGTTGGGAAAACGAGTGCTTTTTTTTCCCATGAAAGGTTTTTCACCCAGGAGAGCAGTGAGAATCCACATGTGAATGTTAATGATATAGAAAATTAAAAGCCATAAAGATTGAGAAATTAAATTTCATAAAAGTGCATTCACGGTAATGATGGCGTGAAACAAATGAGGAGACACACATTTGCGACCCGTCTGAAAGTGTCTCATTAGTGGGGGGGTATTTATGAAAGCATCTTTTAAAAAACTGATTCAAACAATTGTTTAAGTAAATAAAGGTAGGTTTGTGTGTCTGTCGATGGGGAAAGCATCCGTAACTGGGGAGCGAGGGCTTTGCTTCTACGTCGCAGAGAGTCGTTTCTCATGTCTGAGGTCCTGGGCTGGTGCCTCCCGGGGCCGGGTTCTGCGAACACGGTTTCCAGCAGGCATAAGAGCTGCGTTAGGGCCGTGACTGCGACGTGACCAAGAAGGGGAGCTGGACCGCTTCTCCGTTCTCACGGGAGGCAGGCGGCCACGGAGGTCAGCCCAGCAGGCTCTCCTGTTCTCCAGGGCCAGCTTCTCAGCGGTGCTGGGTTTTGCAGCTTCCAAGGGCTTCTCTGGCCTCAGTGCAAACCTGCCCCAGATCCGGTTCAGCCCCAACGCTGTGACCCCCTCTCCACTGGGAAGGTTCCCGCAGTTCCGGCTCAGAGTGAAGGGATGAGATACGCGAGCTCTTAGACATGTTCACTCTCAGCCTCGAGGGTACACTGTCCAGGATAAGTTAATGAAAGTGCAGAAAGCCCTGCCAGCCAGCGCCTGCGCTGGGGCTCACCACCTCTAGATGGCACTCGGAGAGAGGGTACCGAATCACTGCATGCCCGTCGGCGTGGCCAAACCAGACCTGTCTTTCTGATGCAGACATGTTGCTCAATGAATGGAAGATTATTGAGGGCGTTATGCTCGCCCCAGAGGCAAGGACAGGTCCAGCAAATTACTGTTTCCAGGAAATAGCAGGTCATTTTGAAGGCGATAATATAGCCTCTTAATCTTCACGTGATACACATTACAAGGAATAAAACATACCCTGTGAAAGGTTACGAGGCTCTTCTTACACCAGCGAAGCCACAAAAAGATGTGATCTATCTATGCATTAAGTTTGGGGTATGGATTTTAAATATTCTGTGTTTCAAAGAAGCATGTCAAACGCAGCAGGCTCCCTCATTTTTCAAAGCAGTAAATTACAGCTTTGGAACTTTTCCCATTAAAGCCACCGGCGCTGCAGGGCTGTGGGGCGGGAGTGGGACTGGAGGGCCTGGAGGAGCTTCGGGGTCTTCGGGCAGCCGTGCGCACCCACCTGCCCTTGTCTGTCCTTGAGCATTTCTCAGTGGTTGTTCTGCCTCTTGATGTTTTAAAGGACTTTCTTACAATGGATGTTTGGGAGAGGAAGCTGCTGGTCGGCTTAAACAGCCCCTATCGTCTTCAGTTTTATAGTGAATGATGTGGTTCTTTGGGAGGGGGCGTCTGTTTTTTATTGTAATTGTCCCCTTGGATGTACACTTAAAGAAATGGAACAAAAGTGTACATATAACCATCTCTTTTTTTGGCTTAAAGTAGTTGAAAATCCATTTAAACATCATTTAAGCATAGGACTACACTGGCATTTTACCACAGCTTATGATGATATTTTTAAACAAAGGGGGCACATAAACGAGGTACATTTGAGGGCTGTGTAAAAATGACGGGAAGATGCAGCACCCCCTCGGGGCAGCTCCGGGACGCGAGGCACACACCGCAGCCCCTCTCCTCTGTCATCACTCAGCCTCGACTCAGCCTCGCCCACCAGCCACGCTCGATGGGCTTTTGTTTCATTCAAGATGACTGCTTCTCCGGTAACCAGACGTCGCTTCTTTAACTGCTTTTAATGCATTGCCTTAGAAAAGCATGAGGTGGGGAACACAGCTGAGAGGGCACTGGCGTTAGCCCCAGCTCTCTCAGAACCAGCCGTGCAGGAGCCCTGGACAAGCCTCCATCCACGTGTGCCCAGTGCCCTCTCTCTACAGGGACCCTGACAAGCCTCCATCCGCGTGTGCCCAGTACCCCCACTCTACAGGGACCCCGACAAGCCTGCATCTGTGTGTGCCCAGTGCCCTCAACTCAGGGACCCGACAAGCCTCCATTGCTTGTGCCCAGTGCCCCCACTCTACTGGGACTGCGACAAGCCTCCATCCCCGTGTGCCCCTTGCCCTCACTCTACAGGGACCCCGATAAGCCTCCATCTGTGGGTGCCCCGTGCCCTCACTCTACAGGGACCCTGACAAGCCTCCATCCATGGGTGCCCCGCGCCCTCACTCTACAGGGACCCAGACAAGCCTCCATCCGCAGGTGCCCACTGCCCTTGCTCTACAGGGACCCCAACAAGACTCCATCTGCGTGTGCCAAGCACCCTCCCTCTACAGGGACCACAACAAGCCTCCATCCGTGTGTGTGTGGGGCACCCTCACTCTACAGGGGGACCCCGACAAGCCTCCATCCAAGGGAATTCAGTGCCCTCACTCTACAGGGACCCCGACAAGCCTGCATCTGTGTGTGCCCAGTGCCCTCAACTACAGGGACTCGACAAGCCTCCATCACTTGTGCCCAGTGCCCCCACTCTACTGGGACCCCAATAAGCCTCCATCCGCATGTGCCCCATGGCTTCACTCTACAGGGACCCCGATAAGCCTCCATCTGTGGGTGCCCTGTGCCCTCACTCTACAGGGACCCCGACAAGCCTCCATCCGTGGGTGCCCTGTGCCCTCACTCTACAGGGACCCCGATAAGCCTCCATCCGCATGTGCCAAGCACCCTCATTCTACAGGGGGACCCCAACAAGCCTCCATCCATGGGTGCCCTGTGCCCTCACTCTACAGGGACTCCAACAAGCCTGCATCCGCGTGTGCCCAGTGCCCTCAAATACAGAGACCTGACAAGCCTCCATCCGCAGGTGCCCCGTGCCCTTGCTCTATAGGGACCCCAACAAGCCTCCATCTGCGTGTGCCAAGCACCCTCACTTCACAGGGACCCTGACAAGCCTCCATCCGCGTGTGCCCAGTACCCCCACTCTACAGGGACCCCGACAAGCCTGCATCTGTGTGTGCCCAGTGCCCTCAACTCAGGGACCCGACAAGCCTCCATTGCTTGTGCCCAGTGCCCCCACTCTACTGGGACTGCGACAAGCCTCCATCCCCGTGTGCCCCTTGCCCTCACTCTACAGGGACCCCGATAAGCCTCCATCTGTGGGTGCCCCGTGCCCTCACTCTACAGGGACCCAGTGTCCTCACTCTACAGGGACCCCGACAAGCCTCCATCTGCAGGTGCCCACTGCCCTTGCTCTACAGGGACCCCAACAAGCCTCCGTCTGCGTGTGCCCAGGGCCCTCACTCTACAGGGACCCTGACAAGCCTCCATCCATGGGTGCCCTGTGCCCTCACTCTACAGGGACCCTGACAAGCCTCCATCTGTGTGTGCCCTGCGCCCTCACTCTACAGGGACCCTGACAAGCCTCCATCAGCGTGTGCCCTGCACCCTCACTCTACAGGGGGACCCCCTGTTCTCTATCCGAGTGCCATCCAGGTGCCCTAGGAACACCCTGAGCGGCCAGCTCCTTGGCAGCCTCAGGCCCCGCTGTGGTGACATCAGCTTCTGTCTCCTTTGTGAGATTTTCTGAAAGGCTCGGGTTTTTCAGTAGTTCCAAGGTTTCTTCCTTGGATCAGAGGTTTAGGATATCGGCGTTTGTGCCTGTGGTTCTGATGGGGATCCAGTTGGAGCTCTCCACTGCTGCCCACTGGGTCACTGGGGCCGGAACGTGTGAGGGCCCGACTCCGGTGGGTCTGGGAGCTCTGGGGGGCGGTCCCGCCCGGGGGGTCCATGCTTCGGGCTGTCTCCTCAGGTCCTAACTGAACCACCAAGAGGGTTTAAAGAAAGAGGTCAGCGCCTCGGGACGGACGGCAGCCAGGAGCCCAAAGGGTGAGGAACAGGGGAGCAGGGTCCCTGGCCTCATCTGCAGCACCTGGAGGGTCAGCAGACGCTTAGTAACCGCTGGAGGGTCAGGACCCTGGGGCAGCAGGGTGAGAGGGGCCAGGGGCCAGAGGTGAACCCCGGCGCTGGGTGAGGAAGGGGCACGGTGTCTGGAAGGCCGGTCCTCACGGACGGGCACTGCAGGAGGGCCGGTCCCCGTGGGCACGCTCCAGGAGGACCATGCTACTGCTCTGGGCGGCTCGGAGCACGCAGATGGCTGCGCCCCGTCGGGACTCCAGTCAAGGCTGCCGTCTGGTGGCTTTCTAGATGCCTCAGCTCTTTCGTGCAAGGTAAGAACACGCACAGACACAGCAGTCCATGTGTTCCCTCCTAAAGATCAACAGAAGGAAAAAAAATGATGCTCAGCCATTTCCCCAGCTATGCCACTGCCACCCACCTCAGCCTCACAGAAAGGACCAGTCCCGCCTGCACACTGGGTCTCGCACACTCCTTGCCGCCCCCCTTCAGGACCCGGGGCCCTGCTGCTCAGTGGTCACTGCCCGTGCTTCCTGTTCACCACACATGTGCATCGAGCAGGAAAGCGGGGAGCTTTGCACTCTTTCCAGTACGAGTTCACCTCCTCAGCAGGAAGTTCCTGTGTTTGTGTAACAGCCGGCTGTCCTGTGAGGCCTGGGAGCCCGGCCAGCCCACGCGCCCAGCTCCGTCTCCCCCAGCTCCATATCTCATGTGCCCAGCTCCGTCTCCCCCAGCTCCATCCCCCACGTGCCCAGCTCTGTCTCCCCCAGCTCCGTCCCCCATGCACCCAGCTCTATCTCTCAAGAGCCCAGCTCCGTCTCCCACCTGCCCAGCTCTGTCTCTCCCAGCTCCATCTCCCATGTGCCCAGCTCCGTCTCCCCCAGCTCCATCTCCCACCTGCCCAGCTCCGTCTCCCCCAGCTCCGTCTCTCCCAACTCCGTCTCCCATGCGCCCAGCTCCATCTCTCCCAGCTCCTCAGCTCCTGCCGCCGGGGCCTTACATCCATTGAGAAACTACAGTAAGAGCACATCTGCATATTTGCAGGAGGAAATTTTTCTGCATTATCCTTGTCTGCCATGTTTCTCAAACGGGCAGCCTCAGGGAGTATTTGTATAAAGCTGGCAAAGATGTGGTTTAATTAAGTCCAAGCTTTAAAGGATGAGGCAGTGGATGTGGGCCCCCCACCTACGCAGATTCTCATGTGGGATGCAGCATTTGTGGCCGTCCAGTCAATCTTAGATTATGTTACAAATACGATTTCTTGTACTGCTGTCTGCGACGAGCGTTCTGTCTGGGACACAACTTGCAGGTGAGTGGTGGTTTCTGCAGGGAGATGATGTCTTAATTTATCAAGTATCATGCTCTTAATCTAAATGATTCCAGTTGTTGCTCAGTCTCTGTCTTGGTTGCTTCTATGTTGATGGATGCCATCCTTGAAAGGCTCTTCTCTTCCCTGAAGCTGTGATGGATTCCAGAAGGAAGAATAATATCATTCTGTAAGGGGCAAACAAGGGGCCTCCCAGGTGGCTCAGTGGTAAAGAATCAGCCTGTATTGCAGGAGACATACATTCCATCCCCGGGTCGGGAAGATCCCCTGGAAGAGAAAATGACAACCCACTCCAGTATTTTGCCTGGGAAATCCCAGAGACAGAGGAGCCTGGTGGGCTACTGTCCATGGGGTCTTAAAAGAGCTGGACACAGGAAGGGTGGATATCATGGAGCAACCTGAATATCTCATATATGTAATCCCAGGTAGCTCAGTGGTAAAGAATTTGCCTGGTAAAGCAGGAGACATAAGAGATGTGGGTTCGATCCCTGGGCTGGGAAGATCCCCTGGAGAAGGAAACGGCAACCCACTCCAGTATTGTAGCCTGGAGAATGCCATGAACAGAGGAACCTGGTGAGCTACAGTCCATGTGATCACAGCGTTGGACACGACTTTGTGACTGAACACGCACACCACACTCCCTTTTCATGTCCTTTTGTGCCCTTATTTTAGTTCAGGCTCTTAATCCCTTCGACCAAGACTCTCCCTGGCTTCCTCCCTGGGTCTGTTTCCTCCCACTCCCTTACCTGGCTACCACCTGCGGCCCAATTCACCCTCTGAAAGCAAAGTGCTGACAAAGAGAAAGCTTCTGTTTTACTACTCGGCCATAAAAAGAATGGAATTTTGCCATTTGCAACAAAATGGATGAACTTGGAGTGTATTGCGCTATGTGAAACAAGTCAGAGAAAGACAGATACTGTATGATATCACTTATACATGGAATTTAAAATACACAACAAACCAGGAAACTCACAGATGTAGAGAACAGCCTAGCGGTCATCAGTGGGGAGAGGGCCAGGGGGAGGGGGTTAGAAGGTGGAGTCTGTTAGCTATAAAATAAGCTACAGGGATACACTGTACAACACAGAATATACTCAGTGTTTTGTAATAACTATAGATGGAGTATGGACTTCCCAGGTGGCTCAGTGGTAAAGAATCTGCCTGCCATTGCAAGAGACTCGGGTTCAATCCCTGGGTTGGAAATCACTGGAGAAGGAAATGGCAACCCACTCCAGTGTTCTTGCCTGGAGAATCCCATGGACAGAGGAGCCTGGTGGGCTACAGTCCATGGGGCTGCAAAGAGCGACTTAACACACACACACACACACACACACACACACACACAATGGAGTATAACCTTTAAAAATTGTGAATCACTATGGTACACACACATAATTTATGTAATATTTTATATCAACTATTCTTCATTAAAGAAATGCAATGATACAAAAAAGAAGAAAGCTTCTGTCCAAAAACCTTTAGGTGACTCCTTGTTGCCTGAAAATCCCCAGCCTGACTTTCATTAAATAGAATCCGTCGTTTAGATTGGTTTCGGGGAAGATGATTTTTCCACAGACCAATGTTGGAAGGGATGGTCTGGGGATGATTCAAGCAGGTTACCTCTATTGAGCACTTCATTCCTGCCCTCAACGCAAACTCACAGGTCCCTGGAAGGCGTCTTTAAGTTTTGTTCAGCGTTTCCTCTGGAGGCTTAGGAGGCAGACTGCTCCGCTCTGCAGCTGCTCTGCCCCACGTGTTTCTGCTACAGACACTCACACCGACATGCGCTCCCTGGATAGGTCTCCAGGCGCACAAGTCACGGCCCGGCAGGTCCTCGCTGGGCTGGGAGGGACAGGTGGGTCCCTGGTCCCCTGAGCCTGATTCTCCAGGGCCTTAACTCAGGCTGTGTTTACCTGCAGCCAAAGTTCCCTCTTGACTAAAAAGATACAGTTATGTATACAACACAAGACAATAAAAGAAAGCAAGGAGGTGGAACCTACAGAAAGCAACCCTTCTTAGGGAATGAGCGCAGGTATGATCGGCTCTGAGCTTCCCCGGTGGCTCAGCGGTAAGGACTCTGCCTGCAGTATAGGAACCACAGGGGACGCAGGTTCGATCCCTGGCTGGGTCAGGAAGATCCCCTGGAGGAGGAAATGGCAACCCACTCCAGTATTCTTGCCTGGAGAATCCCATGGACAGTGGAGCCTGGTGGGCTACAGTCCATGGGGTTGCAAAGAGTCAGACATGACTGAAGCGATTTAGCACGCAAGCATGCAGACACGATCAGCTCTGGCCTGGATCCCACTTCTTAGCTATACGAGGGTCAGTGACCTGTCCCCTGGCCGTGGGTTCCTGACTGTAAACCGGCTCTCGTGGGCATGGCGGCAGCTGGGAGAACTTCCTTGCTGACCTGAGGGGTTTCTGAGGCTTCCTCGCGGGACCAGCCTGCCCTGCAGCCTCCACCCAGCACCGACAGGCTCCCTGTTCCCTGACCTCTCCTCTCAGACATGGACTGTGTGGCTCTGCTGCATTAATTTGGCTTCTTGAAGTTCTCTGTTCCTGACTTTAAGGGACTTTTAGCATCTTCACCCCCTTCCCCCTTCACCTGGCAGACCACCTTCAGATTGTGTGTAACTACAACACCAGGAAACAACACTAGGAACAATCAGCCTCCTCAGCTAGCAGTGGATACCTTCACACCATTTCTCGCATGCTTATGATCTTCTTTCTAAGATGCTGGTTTTTCCCTAAGTGATGAGAGTTTTGTCAGGTACAGGTGGATGGAACACCCGAGAGGTGGGAAGGGTCAGTGGAAAAGGAGAAATTCTGGCATGGGCTGAATATTCAGGAAATGCTCTTACTGTATTTATTTACTTTTTAACATAAAGCAATGTAATATCATTTTAAGTTTATAAACATTTAGAGAGGTGGAATTTATATGGTTTTTGGACCCTGTGCCATTTCCTCTTCCACAGGCTTCTCCGTGGCTCAGATGGTAAAGCATCAGTCTGCAATGCGGGAGACCTGGGTTTGACCCCTGGGTCGGGAAAATCCCCTGGAGAAGGAAATGGCAACCCACTCCAGTATTCTTGCCTGGAAAATTCCATGGATGGAGGAGCCTGGTAGGTTACAGTCCATGGGGTTGCAAAGAGTTGAACATGACTGAGCAACTTCACTTGCACTTGCAGTTTCCTCTTGAAAAATAAGAAGCTGACAGGCAAAAGAAGTGATCTTAGATAAAACTAGAAACTTAAAATCAACTACAACACTTCTCCCATCATTAAAAGTACACTTTAAAATGATGGCTTTACAGTAGGGCCTTGTTTATCCATTATACATATATATATATATATATATATTTTACTTTACAATATTGTATTGGTTTTCAATATCTTGTGATAAATCATAATGAAAAAGAATATG
>SJYT01056778.1:5571-39385 GCA_006410635.1 Cephalophus harveyi
ACTTGACTTCACATTCCAAGATGTCTGGCTCTAGATTAGTGATCACATCATCATGATTATCTGGGTCGTGAAGATCTTTTTTGTACAGTTCTTCCGTGTATTCTTGCCATCTCTTCTTAATATCTTCTGCTTCTGTTAGGTCCATACCATTTCTGTCCTTTATCGAGCCCATCCTTGCATGAAATGTTCCCTTGGTATCTCTAATTTTCTTGAAGAGATCTCTAGTCTTTCCCATTCTGTTGTTTTCCTCTATTTCTTTGCATTGATCGCTGAAGAAGGCTTTCTTATCTCTTCTTGCTATTCTTTGGAACTCTGCATTCAGATGCTTATATCTTTCCTTTTCTCCTTTGCTTTTCGCCTCTCTTCTTTTCACAGCTATTTGTAAGGCCTCCCCAGACAGCCATTTTGCTTTTTTGCATTTCTTTTCCATGGGGATGGTCTTGATCCCTGTCTCCTGTACAATGTCACGAACCTCATTCCATAGTTCATCAGGCACTCTATCTATGAGATCTAGGCCCTTAAATCTATTTCTCACTTCCACTGTATAATCATAAGGGATTTGATTTAGGTCATACCTGAATGGTCTAGCGGTTTTCCCTACTTTCTTCAATTTGAGTCTGAATTTGGTAATAAGGAGTTCATGATCTGAGCCACAGTCAGCTCCTGGTCTTGCTTTTGTTGACTGTATCAAGCTTACATTAATAGCTTTTTTGATGTTAAATCAACCTGGTATTCTTGGGATAAATTCTACTTGTTTATGGTGTATAATCCTCTTGATGTGTTGCTGGATTTCAGTGTATTAGTACTTTGTTGAGAATCTTGCTTCTATGTTCATAAGGGATATTGAGCTTTAGTTTTCTTTTTGTAATGTCTTTGTCTGATTTTAGCATCTGGGTAATAACACGGGGTCTCAGAATTAGTTGTGAAATATTCCCTCTGCTTCTAATTTTTGAAAGAGATTGTGTAGTATTCATATTAATTATTCTTTATATATTTGAAAGAACTCACCAATGAAGCTCTCTGGGTGTATGGGAAGTTTTTTTCAAATTATTGCAGTCATTTTAGGTTTGTTTGATATTTTATCATGATTAAATTGAATTTATACATCTTAAATCTCTTACTTTATAGATCCTTTCTTTTGCTCTCTTTTTATATTTGCAATTTGTGGGGCAAAAGAGTTTTTAATGATGCAACTAAATGGCTCACATTCAAAAGTGACTATATAGCAAGATAATATGCAATTTGAGAGTGAAAGTAATTTCTATATATTTTTATATTCCTGTTTAGCATATAAAGGACCAGGCCTCTCTGTTTCTACAGAGAAACAAAATATATATTTTCTGAAGAAAGAAAATAGAGAGAAATCTTTAGATGTTAAGAAATAGACTCTAGGGACTTTCCTGGTGGCCCAGTGCATGGGAAGACTGCACTTCCAATGCAGGGGGCATGGGTTTGATCCCTGGTTGGGGATCTAAGATTCTATATGTTGCACAGTCAAAACATTTAAAAAAAAAAAAAAAAAGAAAGAAATTTACTCTTGTGATTGTAGAGGCTAAATCTGTAACATAACCTGAAAGACTGGAAATTCAGGCAAGAGTGATTTGAAGTACTGAATTTGAAATCTGCAGACCAGACCAGGAGGCTGAAAACTCAGTCAGGGTTTCTGTTGTACTCTACTTTATTAAGGTATGATAGACAAATATGTTGCATTCTTGAGTAAGAATTCCTTCATCAGAAACATCAGTCTTTACTGTTAAGATCTTTAACTGATTAGATGAGGTTAACCCACATTTTGGAGGATAATTTGCTTTATTTTAAAGTCTGTTGATTATAAATGTTAATCACAGCAACGTTCAAACTATTTTTTGACCAGACAACTGGGTACTATAGCCTAGCCAAATTGACATGTAAAATTAACCATCTCAATGACCAATATGGATATTTAGGACAGAGGCTACTGAAGTAGAAAGGTTAAAAAAAAAAGGGGAATGAGACGATAACGTTTAAGGTATTTGATCAGAACATTTAAAGACTTGATGAGAGTAAAAAATGTGTTTTTATCTTTTCCCACAATTTTATTTATTTATTTATGGCTGTGCTGAGTCTCTGTAGCTGCGCAGGCTTTCCCTCTAGTGTTGACTTACAGGGGCTACTCTCTTGCTTCTGTATGCAGGTTTTTCATCGCGGTGGTTTTTACTGTTGCAGAGCACGGGCTCTAGGGTACACAGACTTCAGTAGTTGCGGCCTGTAGGCTCAGTAGTTGCAGCTCCCAGGCTCTGGAGCACAGGCTCAGTAGCTGTGGCAAGCAAGCTTAGTTGCTCTGCGGCATGTGGGATCTTCCTGGATCAGGGATCAAATTCATGTCTCCTGCCTTGGCAGATGGATTCTTTACCACTGAGCCACCAAGGAAGCCCTTCCCAAAGTGTTTTTAATTAAAACATTCGATAGATGAACTGAAAGTAGAAATGGTCACTACTGAGAACTGAATTGGTTGTCTGGAAGATTGATTATAACACAAAACCAACCTACAAAGAAATGAGGGCATGATGAAAAAGAGCTTGGAGGGCAGATCTGCTAACCTGTGAATAGCAGAAATTCCAGTGCGGAGAAAGATTAGATGGAGGGCAGTGTTGCTTAAAATAAACTGTCTTGGTGGGGAATCATTATAATAATTTAGTTTTGAAAATTAATGAAAATATATTGGTCTAATTATAGTTGCTAGGAACATGATCATGAAAGTACTTAAAAAGTATTATAGGACTTAAACTTTATAGGAGGAAAAAAATTAATAGAAATTAGACCAAGCCAGCAAAAGTGAGGGAATGGCAAATAGAGAAAACAACACCAAGGAATATAAATCGTAAACAGGAAATGTATGGAAGGAACAAAACCAACTGTATTTTTTCTAAATGTAAACAAAGCTGAATGCATTTATCAAAAGAAATGTTGAATTAAATAAAATCCAGCTTTATGTTGTTTACATAACTTCATCAAAAGCAAAGTGACAAGGAAAGGTGGAAAATGAGTACCTGAAAGATGCATAAGAAAATGGGGAGCTTGGTCACTGGAAACAGAGGTGTAAGGTAGACATGTTTTACTCTTTCATACCTTTTAATATTTGTACTTTGTATGCATAATAGTTTCTCAAAATTAACCAAGAATTAATTTTAAAAATATGCAAAAATATTCTGCCTGCCAATGCAAACGGTACAAGGGACTAGGATTTGGTCCTTGAGTTGGGACAATCCCCTGAAGTAGGGAATAGCAACCCACTCCAGTACTCTTGCCTAGAAAATTCCATGGACGGAGGGCTACAGTCCATGGAGTAACAGAGTTGGATATGACAGCGCGCACGCACACATACACACACAGCTAGAGTGGCAATGTTATTGTCACACAAATGGAAATGAAGTTCAGAACACACTGAATGGAATAGATAGTGCCATTATTTAAGGATCAAATCAGGGACAATTCAAGATATAATAATCATACACTTTTATGCATCTTATGAGGCAGCAGTCAAGTATATAAAAGAAAAACTATAACTACTCAGATAATTTGGATAAAATAGAACACACGGAGAGTATTTAAATGATTCAACCAATAAGCTCTATTTATAGAAGTACATGTAAATAGGGAATATATACTTTTAATGTCCAGAAACAGAAAATCAATCATGAATCCAGCCAGAAATAAGTTTTATAAATTCAGAAAGTTTCTAAAGTTCGTGTGTCACTAGCAAAACCCACTTATCCATGGATATAAGAAACACTTTCCTAAATAGGTTTTAGATCAAGGAGGAAATAAAAACTCAAGTTATGAACTGTCCAGAAACTAATAAAGAGAATATTTCATTCTAAAACCTATAGGATGAAGCTCAAACTGTGTCAGAGTAAAATTTATAGGAAGACTGAGAATATTTTAACTGAGAATTCAACTTAGATAATTAAAGAATAAAAACAAAATAAATTAGGAGAGTATTAAATTGAAGTTAGTGCAAGAAAATGAAAAAGATGAATAAAAGTTTCTGTCTATGAGTAAGAAGGGCTTCCCTGGTAGCTCAGCTGGCAAAGAATCTGCCTGCAATGCAGGAGACCCGGTTCAATTCCTGGGTCAGGTAGATCCCCCTGGAGAAGGGATTGGCTACCCACTCCAGTATTCTTGGGCTTCCCTGGTGGCTCAGTCCATAAAGAATCCGCCTGCAGTGAGGGCGAGTTTGATGGGTTTGATCCCTGGGTTGGGAAGATTCCTTGGAGGAAGGCATGGCAACCCACTCCAGTATTCTTGCCTGGAGAATCCCATAGGCAGAGGAACCTGGTGGGCTACAGTCCATGGGGTTGCAAAGAGTCAGACATGACTGAAGTGACTTAGCACACACATGAGTAAGAAATACATCTTTAAAAATGCTAAGAAAATTAAAACTTCTGGTACAGGTCATTTGTCACATTGAATTGTCATCAAAGCTTTATCACAGGCAGGGGGATACACAGTTGATATTTTGAAACTATTAGTCCTGGATGCTGCTGCTAAGCTGCTAAGTCACTTCAGTCGTGTCTGACTCTGTGCGACCCCATAGACGGCAGCCCACCAGGCTCCCCCGTCCCTGGGATTCTCCAGGCAAGAACACTGGAGTGGGTTGCCATTTCCTTCTCCAATGCATGAAAGGAAAAGTGAAAGTGAAGGCGCTCAGTCATGTCTGACTCTCAGCGACCCCATGGACTGCAGCCTACCAGGCTCCTTTATCCATGGGATTTTCCAGGTGAGAGTACTGGAGTGGGGTGCCATTGCCTTCTCCATCAGTCCTGGATAGTTAACTTTTTATCCCAAAACATGACAAAGAGCCAGAGTTGTCTGCACAATGATTTATTGGGGCCAGTTAAGCAGGCAGAGGAGGTAGAACTGCTATGCAGAAGATATAAAGGGGAGCCCAGAATCTCATGGGAGAGCTGAGAGAAGCCAACAGAATGCAGGAACAGAGGAATTGTTCTTCTTGTAATTATAATTGGGTTGAGACTGACCGGCAGGGTTGGATTGAGATGCATGGAATGTAGCAGGAAACTTTATCATCTTTGGGGTCATAACAGTCAGTACTCAACAAGCACAAAGACCTGGCTGACCCCTGGAGGCCAGAACAATTCTGACCTGGATGTGCAGGAGCAGACAGATGCCATGCTTAGGTATTCCAGAGGATGATGACTGTGACGATGGAAGTGGCCAAGAAGAGCAGGTAGAGGCAGAAGAGCAGGGTGTCCATCGTGTGGCTGAACTGCACCCACAGGCTGACCAAGTGCTGCTTTTGAGCCTTGTCTTCCTGCTGGGCCCTCGTGGACCCAGGGCACCCATTTAGCTCTGTCTCTTTGGGACCTGGCAACTTTGCCACCAACTCCATGGGCTCCTTCACACCTGTGGAGAGACAGAGACTCAGCCATGGGCCACCAGGGTCAACTGGGGAATTGTGAGGGCAGGGGAGGAGGTGGGAGCAGAAAAGCGGAGGTGATGGAGGAGGAAGAGTGGGCAGTGCTGACTTCCCTCACCAGGCAGGTGGTCAAGGCCCGTGTTTCCCTTCTGGGGCACAGCGGGGCAGCATGTCCTTGGGCTGGTGCAGTGTAGAAGCAGGAAATGGAGCCAGCGAGGCATAGGTGGGGGCTGGGTGGTGGCCAGGTGCAGCAGGTAGGAGATGAAGATGGTCTCCAGCAGGCTGAGCACCATCAGGGACAGACACAGGGCAAAATAGACACCTGGAGGGAAGTTGGGCCTGCCTAGGGGCTAGAGGCACCAGCTAGGACTTTGTTTTTCTCTTCCAATCCCACCCTGGGAAGCGCAACCTCTTTTGCCCAGTATATCTCCCTTCCCTGAGCCAGTTCAGCCAGTCCCTCCCACCCTTCTCTTCTCAAGAGCTGGAGGGGCCATACTGATGAGGGGGGTGCCACTCGCAGGGAGTAAGTCATTCATCATGAGCAGGAGGATGTTGTAACCCAGCAGAAGAGTTATCTTGAATGAGGAGAGGTTCATTTTATTATTATTATTATTATTTTATTTTAATTGGAGGCTAGTTACTTTACAATATTGCACTGGTTTTGCCATACATTGACATGAATCCACCAGGGGTGTACATGTGTTCCCCATCCTGAACCCTCCTCCCACCTCCCTCTCCATCCCATCCCTCTGGGTCATCCCGGTCCTCCAGCCCCGAGCACCCTGTATCATGCATTGAACCTGGATGGTGATTTGTTTCACATATGATAATATACATGTTTCAATGCCATTCTCCCAAATCATCCCACCCTCTCCCTCTCCTACGGAGTCCAAAAGACTGTTCTATACATCTGTGTCTCTTTTGTTGTCTCACATACAGGGTTATTGTTACCATCTTCCTAAATTGCATATATATGCGTTAGTATACTGTATTGGTGTTTTTCTTTCTGGCTTACTTCACTCTGTATAATAGGCTCCAATTTCATCCACTTCATTAGAACTGATTCAAATGTATTCTTTCTAATGGCTGAGTAATATTCCATTGTGTAAATATACCAAAGCTTTCTTATCCATTCGTCTGCTGATGGACATCTAGGTTGCTTCCATGTCCTAGCTTTTATAAACAGTGCTGTGATGAACATTGGGGTACATGCGTCTCTTTCAATTCTGGTTTCCTCAGTGTATATGCCCAGCAGTGGGATTGCTGGGTCATATGGAAGTTCAACATTCAGAAAACTAAGATCATGACATCTGGTCCCATCATTTCATGGGAAATAGATGGGGAAACAGTGGAAACAGTGTCAGACTTTGTTTTTGGGACAGCCATGGGCCACCAGGGTCAACTGGGGAATTGTGAGGGCAGGGGAGGAGGTGGGAGCAGAAAAGCGGAGGTGATGGAGGAGGAAGAGTGGGCAGTGCTGACTTCCCTCACCAGGCAGGTGGTCAAGGCCCGTGTTTCCCTTCTGGGGCACAGCGGGGCAGCATGTCCTTGGGCTGGTGCAGTGTAGAAGCAGGAAATGGAGCCAGCGAGGCATAGGTGGGGGCTGGGTGGTGGCCAGGTGCAGCAGGTAGGAGATGAAGATGGTCTCCAGCAGGCTGAGCACCATCAGGGACAGACACAGGGCAAAATAGACACCTGGAGGGAAGTTGGGCCTGCCTGAGGATCAGAGGGACCAGCCAGGACTTCGTTCTCTTCCAATCCCACTATGGGAAGCACAGCCTCTTCTGCCCAGTATATCTCCCTTCCCTGAGCCAGTTCAGCCAGTCCCTCCCACCCTTTTCTTCTCAAGAGCTTGAGGGGCCGTACTGATGAGGGGGGTGCCACTCGCAGGGAGTAAGTCATTCATCATGAGCAGGAAGACATTGTAGCCTAGCAGAAGAGTTATCTTGAATGGGGCACGGTTCTCGCTTCCTGCTGGCAGATAGAAGCTGAGGGCGTCAATGGTGACCAGAAAGCTACTCGGCACCAGGAGATTCATAATGTAGAGTTTGGGTCTGCGCCTGATCGCCACCTAGTGAGAAGGAGAGGAAGGGAAGTGAATATGGGATTCAGAGGCTGCTTGAATAGTAGTGACTGTTTCTGTCTCTGCCTTTCTCATCAGTCTCTTATTACTCTGGTATCTGGAGCTGTGCAGACAGCTTCATAATTTGGTGTCGAACTTGCCAAGGGAGAGTTAGATGAGAGCCATGAGCTTTAGGAAGGAGTGTGTGGCTAGGCAGCAAGAAGAGAGGGTTCTGGTCTCTGGCAGAAGTGATAAGACTGAGAAACCCTGAAACTTGGGAGATATCCATTTAGTGGAGACTGTAGGCAGCACTACAAACAAGAAGGAAGGAAAAAGCAAAGGCCTCTGAACTCACGTAGAAGATGATCTGATCATACAGGTTGGTGCCCACAGACTTCTTTGGGGTGGCCTTGTTGATGCCCAGGAGCTCCCATTCTCCATGGGTCTGAATGATGTCCTGGGATGTGTCTGCTATTTCCCACACTTCATTCTCCATGCCCAGCGATATGTAGTCCACTGAAAGGAAGAGCCAAATAATTTTCCAAAGATAGTCTCCTGTTGACTCAACTGTACTCTTTTCCCATCCTTTCATTCAACAATTTTTTAAAGTTCTTTATGAAAAATATTTATGTATTAATTTGGCTGCATTGGGTCCTAGTTGTGGCATGTGAGCTTAATTGCTCCAGGGCATGTGGGATCTTAGTTCCCCAACCAGGAATTAAACCTATGTCCCCTACATTGGCAGACAGATTCTTAACCACTGAACCACCAGGGAAGTCCCTCAACAAATATTTTTGAGTGCCTACCATATGTCAGGAAATTTGCTAGGAGCTGGGAATGGAAATGCACAATATTTTCCTAACTCCCTAGGAAATATTTTATGGAAAATATTTAAGCATCCAAACAGACTTAATCTTTGCCGCCCTTGGGCACTGTGCATGCTAAGTCACTTCAGTCATGTCCTACTCTTTGCAACCCTATGGACTGTAGCCTGGTAGGCTCCTCTGCCCATGAGATTCTCCAGGCATGAATACTGGAGTGGGTTGCCATGCGCTTCTCCAGGGGATCTTCCTGACCCATGGATAGAATTTGTGTCTCCTGCAGTTCCTGCATTGCAGGCAGATTCTTTACTGCTGAGCCACCAGGGAAGCCCATTTGTCACCATTTATTCATAATTTTTTTATACATTATTTTCTGTTGCTTTGTTAGTTGCTCTTATTCACTCCTATCCCTAAGACTCCACTTCAGCTCACCTGTGTAGAGAAATGAGGTGAAGGTGAGGGTGCAGTTCTGCTGGTCAAAGGGGAAGTAGAAGATGTTCAGGTTGCAGATGCTCACCACCTTCATGGGTTTCTTATACCTGATGCGACCTTCATTACTTATGAATGCCTTGAGGCCTTTTGGGGTCTTCTCCACATCCATGCTGTAAGAGAAATGAGGTGAGAGGCAGGAACAATGTTTTTCTTCTTACCTATCTGTTCCTTTCTCAGCCATGTAAGACCACTTATTGGTAGATTGTGCACCGTTGTTGCCAGAAGGTGGGGCTTCCCCAGCCCTTAATACGCACAATTCAGTGATGAAAATGTCTGGGAGCCACAGGTTCTTGGTTGCCACACTGATCTTCGAGATGCCCTCACACTCCTCTGGGTTCCAACTAATAAATGGGTTGTCCCAGACCTAGAGCCCAGATGGAGGAGAGGTGAGAGCCTGATAGAAATCAAGGTTATTTTCTCTGCCTTTTAAATTTTTCTTTAAAAAAGAAGCTATAAATTATTTCAAACACATAGAAAAGTATATAAAATAATGTAAGAAACATCAGTGTATCTAACACCCAACTCTATGGAGTCAGTAGTCTGATAAATATATTTTGACTTTTTTTTAAGAAATAAGAATTGCAGATAGAATTGAAGCTTCTTATGTCCATTTCTTCATAAACTTTGATCCCTCTGCTTTCTCACTTCTGTGAGAAATTACTGGTGATCAGAGAAATCTTGTCCTTTCTGAAGAAAGGTTGAGATTCAGAGTTGAAAGGTCAGTGGCTCAGACTCTCTGAGATAGACTTGCCTTTGTGTGAAATAAGGGGGGGCGGGTAGTGGGATTTAATGAAATTAGGTATGTGAAAGGATTTGTGGAATGTAATGCTGTTTTTAGGTATTATGTATGAGTCTTCAGGGTGGTTTTAACTGTTTTCTAGGCCCCTTAGATCAGTTTCTCCTGCAAGGACACCTTGAACTAGTCCTTGGGTTCTATGAAGCCAAGAGACTTGGTGATCTTCCTCTCCTTGGCAGGTGCAAGGCACCATCCTTTCTTGTCTCTGGATTGACCTTTCCAAATTCTCCTTTCCAAAGCTGGTCACCTTCTCTGGAAACTTTTTTCAAGGATTATCTAATTCTGAGGCCTGGGGGACTTGTCTATTCTCAGGGCATTTACAATGTCAGCAGCTGCAGTTTGTGGAACCACAGCCAGAACAAAGGGCTATACTGCTAAGCTGCTTCAGTCGTGTCTGACTCTGTGCGGCCCCATAGATGGCAGCCCACCAGGCTCCTCCGTCCCTGGGATTCTCCAGGCAAGAACACTGGAATGGGTTGCCATTTCCTTCTCCAATGCATGAAAGTGAAAAGTGAAAGTGAAGATGCTCAGTCGTGTCCGACTCTTAGCTACCCCATGGACTGCAGCCTACCAGGCTCCTCCATCCATGGGATTTTCCAGGCAAGAGTACTGGAGTGGGGTGCCATTGCCTTCTCCGACAAAGGGCTATATGCACATTAAATAAAAATTTATACTAGACCAGCACTTCTCATACCTCACTGTGCATATGAAATACCTGGGGACTGTGTTGAAATGCAGATTCTGATTCCGTAGGTAGGGTGACTAATTCATCCTGGTTTGCTGGAGACTTGGATATAGCAAAATTACATTTTCTGAGAATTCCTCAGTCTTGGACATGCTGGGATTGTTAGTGTCACTAAGAGGGGTCCTAGATCAAGTGCGTTTCTAAGCTTCCAGGTGGTGCAATCAGCCAGTGCTCCCCATCTGGGAACCCACACTTTGAGAGCAAGATTAGGTGATCGTGACTATTCTTCCACTTCTCTCTTCTTCCCTTCAGCCAGTCTTTTCAAGTTGGAAATTGAAGTCATTTACTTTCATTTTCTCCCTCATTTTCTAATTAAAGAACTTAAGGTAGAAATTTTCCATAAGATTTTCCAAAGTTATATTGGATTGGCTGTAATGTCTTACAGAAAAATGTGAACGAACTTTTTGGCTGACCCAATACTTTGGCTACATTTATTAGACTTTCATATGTAATCCTCTTTATTCTAATTTCTACTTAGCTGTTTATTTTCTCTTTAGTTGAACAGATTTTAGAAATTTAATTTTAAATTCCTAAGAAATAAGATTTTGGGGAAGGGGGCTACTCTTTGTATTTTGTATTATAGTCAGAGATTGTGGTCTAGATAAATTTTTCTTTCCTTCTTGGTGGCCAAAAATATGGTCAGTTTAGGGGAATATTCCATTTGTGTCAAAAAGATTATGCATCATCATTGTACAAAGTTTAATATGTTTATTAAATCAAGTTTCTTAAAAATCACTATATGTTTATTCTTTTTTGACTTGATTTGAAAGCAGTTTATTGATACCTTTCACCATGCTTGGAGATCTTTAAATTTCTCTCTCATATATTTCAACATTATTTTGGGGGGTACATAAACAGTCATAATCTTTGTTTAAAATCCATTCTAACTGTAAATATAGGGAGAGAATAAACAGTGTTGGTCTTACCATTTCCAGCCACAGAAATGATGACAAGAGCTGTAACTGTTCATCCTGTCAAAAGAATTTCCTGTTTCCAGCATGTTGGTGGTACAAAGTCTGTGCATCCCAACCACTGCTCATTTTTGTTTATCAAGCCCCAAGATGTATAAAAGCTGTGCTGTGGTCAAATCCAACATTACTGGTCAAGGACAGAATCTTGATCAAAACATGTGTTAGGCCATGGGCAGAAGAGTTCATGGCAGGACTGGATTAGAGTAGTGCGTCTCAACCCTGGCTCTATCTTTGAATTACCTGAGAAGTTTAAAAAATTCTGATGCCCATGTTCCATCTAGTCAGAACTTCTGAAGGGGAGTTTGTACACCCATTGGTGTACAGCCAGGGAAGAGAGTCAGTGGGTGACAAGAATCTTCTATGTATGGTTATATGTCATCCTGCTGAACTGGATAAAACTTCTTTGGGATCCCCACAGGGCACATGCTTATAGCAGTGATGGAGGAAGCTTCACTGTGTGGTTAAGGGTTTGGGGGGTTGCCTTGCTGGGAGCGGGGAAAAGGTTAAGGATACTAAGGAGGGCCAGAGAGTCAGTACTCACAACATCTAGGATGGCAGACACAGTGAAGGAGATGTTGACTATGGTGGGGATGCTGAAGTTGATGACTGGACGGAAGGCCTTTCTCTCAAACACTGAAGCCAGAGCGGTGGTATACATCCCATTTTGGCTAAACCCTGTGCAGTTGATGGTGAAAGTACTACCCCTTCCTGTAGTCAACATAGAATGTGTGAGAATTAGGGGAGAACACTTATGTTCCCTATATGAGAGGGTCCCAGGTCAGGAGCTTGGGGGTAGCCTGTGATATTAATGATAGTGAAGTCGCTCAGTCGTGTCCGACTCTTTGCAACCCTATGGACTGTAGCCTACCACGTTCCTCTGTCCATGGGATTTTCCAGGCAAGAATACTGGAGCGGGTTGCCATTTTCTGCTCCAGGAGATCTTCCCGACCCTGAGATTGAACCTGGGTTACCCGCATTGTAGGCAGATGCTTTACCATCTGAGCCACCAGGGAAGTCGATATTAATGATACCTAACATTTATTGAGCATTGACAGTGTGTCAGATATAGTTCAAGCCCCTTAAATGGATTACCTTATTTAATCTTTCCAAGCCCCTATCAGGTAGAAACTATTTTTATCCTCATATAATAAATGAATTAACTGAGTTTCAATAAGAGGAAGTACATTGCTGCGGTCAAACAGATCATAAAAGGCAGAAACTGGACTTGATGTAAGCCCAGGCTTGTCTAATACTGCTGTACCATATACCCCCAGGAGTGAGATGGAGAATAGAGGAAAAGGATCACCATGATCCAGGAGCCTGGCACTTCCTACAAGGTGAGGAAAGAAGGGTTGGGCTGGAAGGCAAATGATAGAAACTAATGTGGTGAGCTGAATTACGGCTCTGGGCTCCTTGCTAATGTTTCTCCATGCAAAGCATGCCCAAATCTTTATGCAAACACTGAGCCATGGGGCACCAATAGCCATCAGAGAGAATTACATTCCCAGGACCCCAAAGAGAACATATATCTGTTTCACCTTAACCACCCCAACCTTCCTTCTCCCTATTTGCCACTCAACCCTATATCAGCCTTCTAGTTTGAGCTTTTGAGGTCTTGCCTTCCCCTTTCTTCTGACTAGTAGATTCTAATTTTCTACTAGAGCAAATTTATTAGAGAAGTAGCAACCTGGAATGAGAAATAAAGATGGTCGGTGACCTCTGTGATGAGAACATCAAGCCTTATCTTTTCCCAGAGTGACAGTGCTCTCCAGGCAAATCCTTGGATCATTCTGTGGGCAATGAATATTCATTTGTCAATCACTGTGCATGGCCAAAGGACATTTATCATGTTTTTTTACTGCCTAGACTAGGTGTACAATTTGTGTTTCTTTGCACTGGCCTCTAAAGCACCTCTTGTTCAGTTCTCTCCTCATTGAATCCTCTCAAGCCCATATCAGTTAGAAACTATACTTTTGTCTTCCTACACCTCCCCCTTATCCAAAAGTCACATGACAACCTAAAGGGATAAAATGCCATTTATTGGCACCTATCAAATGCCAGGCACTATGTGGTCTTTCTCATTGAATCCTCATAACGCTTCAAGGTGGCCCTATTTTACAGGCGAGAAAATGGGAGCTCTGAGAAGTCAAGCAGTTTGCCCAAGTTTCCACAGGTAGACAAGTGAGGGACCAAGATTCAAACCCAGACTTTCTAGTGCTAAATCTCATGTTCTTTCCAGTATACCATGTTAACTCCAGTATACCAGTAAAGCACACTGTAGCTTTACTCTCCACCTGCTGCTCTCTGACATCTTACCTAACCTAGAGCACTTGGATGCAGTAACTAGTGGGGAAGTTATAGCTGAAAGTGGGCCCTTTGCTGCAATGGAGTAGGTTTCAGAGCTATAGAGAGAAAGAATTACACCTGTGCATAGAAAGGTGAATAGTCATGGAGGCTAAATGGTAGAGAAAACAACTGGGGATGGTTCATGAAAAAAAAAGTAGAAGAGTCCTTACGTAGCATGTCAACAGAAGGGGATCTTCTATCTTTAAGAGGAGAGCCTATTTGGATATTATGGTAACATAGTTATGAAATAACTATGCTCATCTTAGATAATTTCTAGAAGGTGGAAATTTGAAAGCACATCTTAGATGTTCTCCCAGAGAGGGTCCTTGCTTCTTTTCCTGTGTTGCCCATTTCTTACCTGGAAGCAGAAGACTGAGAACAATATAGAAGGAGAGTCTCTCCCTGTGGAACCAGCTTCTGTCCATCTTCTTTGTCTAAATTCTCCTATGAGCCTGTACCAGGACCCAAGAATTCCCAGACTAAAAGAGCACAGGCCACACCTAGAGTCTTAAGTTTGAATACTGATAGGATTAGCTGACCACTGACATTTGTAACCTCCCTGGAAACAGAGTTCCGGTTGTCTTGTCATTGCCCTTGCTTGAGGTTTAAGGCTTCTCTCTCAGATGTTTCACTACAACATGTGTGATTGTAGATTATCTGATATTTACTCTCTTCAGATCTTGGTGTGATCTCTCAGTCTGTAGATTCATCTCTTTAATTCTGGAAAGTTCTCAGTTATTAAAAAACATTGTATTTTTTCTATTCTTTCGTATTAGACATATGTTGGATAATTCCTTCTATCTCATATGCCTCTTAACCTCTTTTATTAGTTTCCTATAGTTTTTGTGACAAATCACAAACTTACTGGCTTAAAAAAAAACCTCTTTTTGTTATTTTACATTTCTGTAAACCAGAAGTCTGAAATTTGTCTCACTGGGCTAAAATAAATATTTTGGTGTGACAGCATACCTTCTGGAAGCTACAGGAGCAAATCCATTTTCTTGTCTTTTCCAGGTTTTAGAGGCTGCTTGCATTCTTGGTTCAGGGTCCTATTTCTCTGTCTTTAGAACCAGCAACACTGAGTCACTGCTCTCATTCTAATGCTTTTCCACTTATATGAAACTTTGTGAATACATTGTGTCTACCTGGATAATCCAAGCTAATCTTCTCATGTCATGGTCAGTTGATTAGCAACCATAATTCCATCTGCAACCTTAATTCCCCCTTTTGCATGTGACCTAAACATATTGGTAAATTTTAGAGATTGAGATATGGACATCTCTTCTTGTTGTTCAGTTGCTCAGTCATGTCCGACTCTTTGCGACCCCATGGACTGAAGCACTCCAGGCTTCCCTGTCCTTCACTATTTCCTGGAGTTTGCTCGGATTTGCGTCCATTGGATCGATAATGCCATTCAACCATCTCATCCTCTGTCACCCACTTCTCCTCCTGCCCTCAATCTTTCCCAGCATCAGGGTCTTTTCCAATGAGTTAGCTCTTTGCATCACATGGCCAAAGTATTGGAATTTCAGCTTCAGCATCGGTCCTTCCAATGAGTATTCAGGATTGATTTTCTTTAGAATTGACTGGTTTGATCTCCTTGCAGTCCAAGGGACTCTTAAGAGTCTTCTCCAGCACCACAATTTGAAAGCATCAATTCTTCAGTGCTCAGCCTTCTTTATGGTCCAACTCTCACATCTGTATATGAGTATTGGAAAAACCATAGTTTTGACTAGATGGACCTTTGTTGGCAAAGTGATGTCTCTGCTTTTTAATACATTGTCTAAGTTTGTCATATCTTTCCTTCCAAGGAGCAAGCGTCTTTTAATTTCATGGCTGCAGCCACCATTTGTAATGATTTTGGAGCCCAATAAATGAAATCTGTCACTGTTTCCACTTTTTCCCCATGTATTTGCCATGAAGTGATGGGACCAGAGGTCATGATCTTAATTTTTTGAATGTTGAGTTTTAAGCCAGCTTTTTTACTCTCCTCTTTCACCTTCATCAAGGGGCTTTTTAGTTTCTTTTTCCTTTCTGCCATAAGGGTGGTATCATCTGCATATCTGAGGTTATTGATATTTCTCCCAGCGATCTTGATTCCAGCTTGTGATTCATCTAGCCTGGCATTTCACATGATATACTCTGCATATAAGTTAAATAGGGTGACAATATACGGCCTTGATGTACTCCTTTCCCAATATTGAAACAGTCTGTTGTTCCATGTCTGGTTCTAACTGTTGTTTCTTGACCTGCATACAGTTTTCTCAGGAGGCAGGTAAGGTGGTCCGATATTCTAGGGGACCACTATTCTGCCTACCATGTGTCTCTTTCATATTTTTCACTTGTTTATCTGTGTCCCTAGTGATTTCCCCAGTGTTAGCTTCTGGGTAACAAATTCTCTTCTCAGCTGTGTATATAATGTATACCCTCTGACCAAATAGCCCTAAACCAAACACTCATAGTCATGTAATCAAAATTTAAAACTGTTCTGATTTCTCTGAGATGCCAACTTTGACATTGACTTTAAGCTTTCTTCATATGCATGTGACCTTACAGCTTCCTACCTAAATCAGCTACAGTAAGTCCCCTCCATACAAACCTTCAAGCTGTGAACTTTCAAAGATATGAGCATGCCACTGGATGGTAGCTCTTATACTGTACTACAGTACTTTCCAAGATACTGTACTGTATGATTTTAAATGTCTTCTTTGTGTCTGTATTTTAATGTATTGTTTGTGTATTATTATTATGTATTATTTGTGTGAAAAGTATTATAGGCCTATTATAGTATAGTACTATATAGCCAATTGTGTTAATTGGGTACCTCAGTTAACCCTGTTGGACTTAACAAATTGGGCACTCTCGGAAAGGAATTCATTTGTATGTAGGGGTCTTAGTGTATAAACACTGCAAGCTTAAGCAGTGACAAAGAATGTAAGTTTCTAGTAACCAATCACAATAGAAAACAGTGTACTTACTCGTTCATGCTTTATAAACTGAGTCGTAACCACTAAGGGTCAAGCTTCCTAACCACTTCTGGTTGGAAGTCTCTCTATTCTCAATTTGTTTCTTTCTGAATGATATATTCACATCAAATAAAGTTCTCTGAATTTTCTTATGACAGAATATATTTATTTTACAATTTCAGATCGTTTTATTACACCTAGTTTTTAGTATACTAACAGTTTTGTTAGCTTTGTCTATTTGTGGTTTGTTTCCTTATGTGATTTTTATTTATTTATTTGTTTGTTTAGTTCCATTGGATCTTAGTTATGCCATGCAGGATCTTTTGTTGCAGCGTGAAGATTCAGTAGTTGTGATGTGAGGGCTTAGTTGCTCCGTGGCATGTGGGATCTTAGTTCCTTGACCAGGGATTGAACCCGTGTCCCGTGCACTGCAAGGTAAATTCTTAACCACTAGACCACTAGAGCGGAGAAGGCAATGGCATCCCACTCCAGTACTCTTGCCTGGAAACTCCCATGGACAGAGGAGCCTGGTAGGCTGCAGTCCATGGGGTCTCTGAGTCAGACACGACTGAGTGACTTCACTTTCACTTTTCACTTTCATGCATTGGAGAAGGAAATGGCAACCCACTCCAGTGTTCTTGCCTGGAGAATCCCAGGGATGGCGGAGCCCAATGGGCTGCTGTCAATGGGGTCGCACAGAGTCGGACACGACTGAAGTGACTTAGCAGCAGCAGCAACAGCAGCAGACCATTAGAGAAGTCCCTGAAGTGAAATATTTGTAAATGATATCTTTCTCCTTGCCTGATCTCTTCAGAATTTGGAAACTTTTATTGAATATTCTTAATTTCATGACATAATATGATTATATTTTCATGACAGTATGGTTACTGGCATTAATTTAGTAAGAATCATCTCCTCTTTACTAACGCATTGAAAATGTTGATTAAATAACCAGTGCCCTGCCTGCGATATTATATTTGAGAATGATACTTATTCAATCAAAGGTGGTCAGACACTTCTAAGGAATGAAAGTTGACTTTATGGAGCCAGTGCTTACAAACCCTTCCAGGAATACTGGCTGTTACCTAACTTACAGGGTTACCAGCTGTTAGGTAGGTAAGGCCACCTTCTGCCAGACCCAGGAATCTTAACATAGCCTGGAGTCTTCAAGAACAGAGAAATTCACCCAATGGGTACTATAGCTGCCTAGCCTCAAGAGGCTTTTAAAAGTCACATTTGAGGTTTTTGGGAAAACCTACAGCGAAGCAAATTTAAGAATGCCTGTGGGCTGCTGTCTATGGGGTTGCACAGAGTCGACACGACTGAAGTGACTTAGCAGCAGCAGCAGCAAAGGGCAAATTATAGCTCTTTTTTTTGCCACTGTAAACAGTGAAGCCATATGTTATGAGACCAGCCTTATCTTGTCAAAGAAAGAATAATCTTTCTTTGAGATTATTTTTGATTAAAAGGGAGGAGATTATAGAAAAAAATTGTACTTCAATGAAAAGCTAATGTTTTGGGTAATTGTTTCCAGTTTTCTGATTCTAGTCCTGTCCATTGCCTTTGAATTATAGCTCATATTAACTTGCAGGTAACTGAGTAATTATTCTTTACAGCGTTGGATTTTACTTTCACCACCAGATCCATCCACAGCTGAGCATCATTTCCACTTTGGCCCAGTCACTTCATTCTTTCTGGAGCTATTAGTAATTGCCTTCCACTCTTCCCCAGTACCACATTGGATACCTTCCGACCTGGCAGGTTCATCTTCCAGTGTCATATCTTTTTTCCTTATCATACTGTTCATGGGTTCTTGCTGTGAAAATATTGGAGTGGTTGCCATTCCCTCCTCCAGTGGACCACGTTTTGTCAGAACTCTACTATGACCCGTCTGTCTTGTTCAAAATCCTTCAAGCTAGGCTTCAGCAGTATGTGAACCAAGAACTTCCAGATGTACAAGCTGGATTTAGAAAAGGCAGAGGAACCAGAGATCAAATTGCCAACTTTAATTTGATCATAGAGAAAGCAGGGGAATTCCAGAAAAACATCTGTTTCATTGACTATGCTAAAGCCTTTGATTGTGTGGATCACAACAAACTGTGGAAAATTCTTAAAAAAATAGTAATACCAGACCACCTTACCTGTCTCCTGAGAAAACTGTATGCAGATCAAGAAGCAACAGTTAGAACCAGACATGGAACAATGGACTGGTTTTAAATTGAGGAAGGAGTACAACAAGGCTATATATTGTCATCCTGCTTATTTAACTTATATGCAGAGTACATCATGAGAATTGTTGGGCTGGATGGATCACAAGCTGGAATCAAGATTGCTGGGAGAAATATCAACAACCTCAGATATGCAGATGATATCACCCTATTCGCAGAAAGTGAAGAGGAACTAAAGAGCTTCTTGATGAGGGTGAAAAAGGAGACTGAAAAAGCTGGCTTAAAATTCAGCATTCAAAAAATGAAGATCATAGTATCTGGTCCCATCACTTCCTGGCAAATATATGGGGAAAAAGTGGAAACAGTGACAGATTTTATTTTCTTGGGCTCCAAAATCACTGTGAATGGTGACTACAGCTATGAAATTAAAAGATGCTTGCTCCTTGGAAGAAAAACTATGACCAACCTAGACAGTGTAGTAAGAAGCAGA
The DNA here is from genome assembly GCA_006410635.1 of Cephalophus harveyi. Classification (NCBI taxonomy): domain Eukaryota; kingdom Metazoa; phylum Chordata; class Mammalia; order Artiodactyla; family Bovidae; genus Cephalophus; species Cephalophus harveyi. The sequence goes on from SJYT01056778.1 coordinate 24,845, forward strand.
GACATCACTCTGCCAACAAAAGTCCGTCTAGTTAAAGCTGTGGTTTTTCCAGTAGCCATGTAAAGATATGAGAGTTGGGCCATAAAGAAGACTGAGCACTGAACAATTGATGTTTTCAAATTGTGGTGCTGGAGAAGACTCTTGAGAATTCCTTGGACAGCAAGGAAATCAGCCCTGAATATTCACTGGAAGGACTGATGCTGAAGCTGAAGTTCCAATACTTTGGCCATGTGATACAAAGAGCCGACTTATTGGAAAAGACCCTGATGCTGGGAAAGATTGAGGGCAGGAGGAGAAGGGGGTGACAGAGGATGAGATGGTTGGATGGCATCAACTACTCAATGGACATGAATCTGAGCAAACTCCAGGAAATAGTGAAGGATAGGGAAGCCTGGCATGCTGCAGGCCATGGATTCGCAAAGAGTTAGACACAACTTAGTGACTGAACAAGAACTGAAGAATATTGTCAAAGACAAGATCGAATAATTAAGAAGACTGATTTTATTCAGACTATTGTAATAGGGAGATCACCTAGACCCATGGATCAGAATACCTTGGCCAGGTGGTTTAACTTAGACTTTTTTATAGAGAGAAGTAGACACATTACAGGTGAAAATTTACAGTTGAGGTTGTTTTATAATCAGGAAAGTCTCAGTCAGTTGAACAGGAAATGTCTACCTCTGTGTCTAGCTAGTTTCAGGGGATAAACAGTGCCAATCTCAGTTAATCATTTATGTAACAAAGAGCTAGTAGTTGAGACTCTGTTCCTGGCCTTGTTAGGGTCTGGGCTCACAGGTAAACAATGGAGTTATGAGAAAGAGTGGGCAGGGGGAATGGTGGTTCTTTGTAGTTAGCCATTTCCTGGAACACAAAGGGTGGGGAGATTTCAGAAAGCAAAAGATTGGTAGGTTGGCTTCTTAACCATTGTTGTTTTCTCAGAACACAGGCTCAGGTAAAGTTCAACGTTGTCAAAATGCAAACTGTATCTCATCCTGTAGAGTTCCAGTGGAATTCTCTCTCTCTCTCTTGTGGAAAAATTGCCTTTATCTGTAATTCAGTATCTTTTCTCCATACAGATTTGTGCTTCTTGACTTTTGAATCAGTTATAACATCTGCCTGGTTCTTTCATATCATATGAGTCCTATCAATTCTTTTTTTAAAATTTATTTTTATTGAGGTAACATTGATTTATAACATGTTTCATGTGTACAACATTATATTTCTACTTCTGTATACTCTACCACCAAAAATTGCTCACCACCAAAAGTTTAATTTCCATCTGTCACCATAGAGGTGATCCCTTTACCCATTTTGCCCTCCCTTCCCCTCAATCCCTTCCCTTCTGGTAATCACTGCTCTGTTCTCTATATCTACGTGTTTGTTTTTATTTAATTTGGTTTCTTCATGTATTTTGATTTTCTGTTTATTTTTAATATTCCAAATATGAGTGAAATCATCCAGTATTTTTTCTTATTTTGACTTATTTCACTTAGCATGATATCCTCAAGTTTTCTTCATATTGTCACAATGGCAAGATTTAATCTTTTTATGGCTGAGTAATATTCCTATTATATGTGTGTGTGTGTATATATATATATATATACATATTATATATGTATATACCACATTTCCTTATCCATTCATCTATTGATGGACACTTGGGTTGCTTTCATATCTTGGCTATTGTAAATATGCCATAATAAACATAAAGGAGCATATATCTTTTCAAATTGGTGTTTTTGTAGTCCTTGGATAAATACCCAGAAGAGGGGTAACTGGATCATAGTGTAGTTCTAGTCTTAATTTTTTGAGAAATTCTCCATGCTGTATTCCATAGTGGCTGCACCAATTTACATTCCCACCAACAGGGTGTAAGTTTTCCCTCTTCTCCACATCCTCCCCAACACTTATTTCTTGTCTGTTGGATAATAGCCAATCTGGCATGCATGAGGTGATATCTCATTGTGTTTTTAATTTGCATTTCCCTAATATTAGTGATGCTGAACATCTCTTCATGTGCCTGTTGACTATCTGTATGTTTTCTTTGAAAAAATGTCTATTCAGCTCCTCTGCTCATTTTTAAATTGAGCTGTTTTGGTTTTTTGTGTTGAGTTGTCCGAGTCCTTATTGAATATACCATTTGCAAATATCTTCTTTCATTCCGTAAGTTGTTTTCATTTTACTGATGGTTTCCTTTGCTGTGCAAAAGCTTTCTAATTTGATGCAATTCCATTTGTTAATTTTTTGCTTTTGTTTCCCTTGCCTGAGGGGACACATCTAGAAACATATTGCTAACACTGATGTCAAAGAGCTTACTGCCTAGGTTTTCTTTTAGAGAGTTTTATGGTTTCAGGTCTTTCACACAAGACTTCAATCTATTGTGAGGTAGTTTTTGTGTATAGTGTGAAATAGCGGTCTGGTTTCACTTTTTTTTAGCATGTGACTGTCTAATTTTCCCAGCACCAGTTATTGAAGAGACTATCCTTCCTCCATTGTATATTGTTTTCTCCTTTGTTGCAAATTGTTCACACATGCATGGGTTTATTTCTGGGCTCTCAATTCTATTCTATTGATCTATGTATTCCACTGGAGAAGGAAATGGCAACCCACTCCAGGACTCTTGCCTGGAAAATCCCATGGATGGAAGAGCTTGGTAGGCTACAGTCTGTGGGGTCGCAAAGAGTCGGACACTACTGAGCGACTTTACCTTACCTTACCTTATGTATTCCACACCCCCACCCCCAATACCATGCTGTTTTGCCAATACAATGTTGCCAATGCCATTACTATAGTTTATAATATAGTTTGAAATCAGAGGGTGTGATACCTCCAGCATTGTTCTTTTTTTCTTGGGACTTTGGCTATTCAGGGCCTTTTGCGGTTCCATTTAATTTTAGAAAAACATTTCGTTTATTTCTGTGAAAAATGTCCTTGGTGTTTTGATAAAGATTGCACTGAGTCTGTAGATTGGTTTAGGTAATATGAACATTTTGACAGTTTTTCCAGTCCATGAGCTTGGAATATCTTTCTGTTTCTTTGTGTCTTCCTTAATTTCTTTCAACACAATGTCTTATAGTTCAGAGTACAGGTCTTTTACCTCTTGGGTTAAAGTTATTCCTAGGTATTTTATTCTTTTTGTTGCAATTGTAAATGAGATTGTTTCCTTAGTTTCTCTTTCTACTAGTTGATTGTTAGTGTATAGAAGTGCAATAGATTTGGGTTTTTTTTGGCCATGCTATACAGCATGTGGATTCTTAGTTCCTCAGCCAGGGGTCAAACCCATGCTCCCTGCATTGCAAGCATTGTCTTAACCACTGGACCACCAGAGAAGTCTCAGAAATGCTGTAGATTTTTGTATATTGGTTTTGTATCCTGTAACTTTACTGTATTTGTTTATTGTTTCTAAATAGTTTTTTTGATGGAGTCTTTAGGATTTTCTGTGTGTCATCAGAAAATAGTGACAGTTTTACTTTTCCCTTTCCAGTTCTGATGCCTTCTATTTCTTTTTCTTGCCTAATTGCTCTGGCTAAGACTTGCAATACTATGTTGAATGAGTGGCAAGAGTGGGCAAACTTGTCTTGTTCCTGATGTGACAGGGATAGCTTTCAATTTTTCACCATTGAGTGTAATACCAGCTGTGAGTCTGTCATATGTGGGGTTTATTATGTTGAGGTACATTCCTTCTATATACATTTTATTGAGAGCTTTTTTTTTTTTTTTCCATAAATGGGTGTGCAATCTTGTTAAGTGCTTCTCCTGCATTTATTGAGATGATTGTATGGTTTTTATCCTTTCTTTTGTTAATGTGATATATCATGTTGATCACTTTGCAGATGTTGAACCATTCTTTACATTCCTGATCATGGTGTGTAATCCTTTTAATATATTGTTGTATTTGGTTTGATAATATTTTGTTGAGGTATTTTGCATCTATGTTCATAAGATATAGTGGCCTATAATTTTTATCTTTTTGTGTTGTCTTTGGCTGGTTTTGGTGTCAGGGTGATTTTTGGCCTTATAAAAGGAATTAGGAAGTAGTCTCTCCTTTAAATTTTCTTGGAAGAGTTTGAAAAGAATGGGTAGTAAATATTTTAATGTTTGCTAGAATTAACTTGTGAAGCTATCTGGTCTTGGTCTTTTGGTTTTTGAGAGCTTTGTTTTAAAATTTTTGCATAAATATTTATTATGCATCTCACAAAGACAGACCTCCTTTTGACATAGTCACAATACTAACAATACTCCTGTAATATCCTAAAATATATAAGTAGTGTTCACAATTCCCTGATAGATCAGTTTTTTAAATTAATTTGTTTTAAAATTGAAGGATAATTGCTTTATAGAATTATGTTGTTTTCTGTCAAACCTCAACATGAATCAGCCATAAGTATACATATATGCCCTCCTTTTGGAACCTCCCTCCCATCTCCCTCCCCATCCCACCCCTCTAGGTTGATATAGAGCCCCTGTTTGAGCTTTCTGAAAGATACAGCAAATTCCCCTTAGCTATCTATTTTATATATGGTAACGTAATTTCCATGTTACTCTCTCCATACATCTCACCCTCTCCTCCCCTCTCCCCATGTCCTTAAGTCTATTCTCTATGTCTGTTTCTCCATTGCTGTCCTGAAAATAAATTCTTCAGTACCACTTTTCTAGATTCCATATATATGCATTGTGAAAGTCTCATAGTCATGTCCGACTCTTTGTGACCCCATGGACTATACAGTCCATGGAATTCTCAAGGCCAGATTACTGGAGTGAGTAGACTTTCCCTTCTCCAGGGCATCTTCTCAACCCAGGGATTGAACCCAGGTCTCCCGCATTGCAGGTGGGTTCTTTACCAGCTGAGCCACAAGCGAAGCCCATATATGCATTAGTATATGATATTTATCTTTCTTTTTCTGACTTACTTCACTGTGTATAATAGGCTCTAGGTTCATCCACCTCATTAGAACTGACTCAAATGCATTCCTTTTTACAGCTGAGTAATATTACATTGTGTATATGTACCACAACTTCTTTATCCATTTATCTGCCAATGGACACCTAGGTTGCTTCCATGTATTAGCTATTGTAAATAGTGCTGCAATGAACAATGGGATACATGTCTTTTTCAATTTTGGTTTCCCCAGGATATATGCCTAGGAGTGGGGTTGCTGGGTCATATGGTGGTTTTATTCCTAGATTTTAAGGAATCTCCATACTGGCTTCTATAGTGGCTGTATCAGTTTACATTCCCACCAACAGTGCAAGAGCATTCCCTCTCCTCCACACCCTCTCCAGCATTTATTGTTTGTAGGCTTTTTGAAGATGGCCATTCTGACTGGTGAGAGGTGATATCTCATTGTAATTTTTATTTGCATTTCTCTAATATTGAGCAATGTTGAGCATCTTTTCATGTGTTTGTTAGCCATCTTTATGTCTTCTGTGGAGAAATGTCGGTTTAGGTCTTTTTCCCACTTTTTGATTGGGTTGTTTGTTTTTCTGGTATTGAGTTGTATGAGCTGCTTGTATATTTTGGAAATTAATCCTTTGTCAGTTATTTCATTTGCTATTATTTTCTCCCATTCTGAAGACTGTCTTTTCATCTTGCTTATAGTTTCCTTTGCTGTGCAAAAGCTTTTCAGTTTAATCAGGTCCCACTTGTTTATTTTTGTTTTTATTTCCATTACTCTAGGAAGTGGATCATGGAGGATCTTGCTTTGATTTATGTCCTCGAGTGTCCTGCCTATGTTTTCCTCTAAGAGTTTTGTTTTTTGAGAGCTTTTTGATTATTGTTTCAACCTCTATACTTGCGATCACTCTCTTCAGATTTTGCATTTCTTCACGATTCAGTCTTGGAAGGTTGTACAGTTCTAAGAATTTGTCCATTTCTTATAGGTTGTCCAATATGTTGACATATAGCTGTTCATAATTTTCTCTTATAATCTTTTGTATTTCTGTGGTATCTGTTGTTATTTCTCCTGTTTCATTTCTGATTTTATTTTTAGGACCTTCTCTCTTTTTTCCCTTAGTGAATCTAGCAAAAATTTTGACAGTTTTATTTATCTTCTTGAAGAACCAGCTCTTAGTTTCATTGATCTTTTCTATTGTCTTTAAAATCTCTATTTCATTTATTTCTTCTCTGATCTTTATTACTTTCTTCATTCCACTGACTTTGGGCTTCATTTGTTCTTCTTTTTCTTGTTCTTTTAGATATAAAGTTAAATTTTTTGTTTTAGAGTGTTCTTGTTTCTTGAGGTAGATTTGTATTGATACAAACTTCCCTCTTAGTACTGCTTTTGCTGTATCCCATAGGTTTTGGTGTACTGAATTTTCATGTCTTTTGGTAACTTTTTATTTTTCCTTTGATTTCTTCATTAACTCATGGTTGTTCAGTATCAAGTTGTTCAGTCTCCACATATTTGGAATTTTTTTCCAGTTTTCTTCTTTCAGTTGATTTCTAGTTTCATACTGTTGTGATTGGGAAATATGCTTGATATGATTTCAGTCTTAAACTTACTGAGACTTGTGTTTCAACATATGATCTGTCCTTGAGAAAGTTCCATATGTACTTGAGAAGAATGTGTATTATGTTGTATTGGATAGAATCCACTATACAAATCTTTATTAAAACAGTTTGGTCTAAGGTTTCACTTAAGGCCATTATATCCTTGTTGACTTTCTGTGTGGATGACCTATCCAAGTCTTCTACAGTTATTGTGTTGCTGTCAACTCCTTCCTTTAGGTCTGTTAATTGTTTTATATACTTTGATGTTCCCATGTTAGGTGCATAATAGTAATCACTGTTATGTCTTCTTGATGAATTTTATCCTTTATCATTTCCTTCATTTAAAAAATATCTTATTTATCTTTCCTCTTCCAATTGTTTCTAGAATTCTATCTTTGAACGCAATAATTATCTTGTCCATTTCCATTGCTTTCTTATACATCCTTCATCTTGTTTATTGAGTTCTTTAGCTGCTTGGTTCTTTTTTTAGAGTTTTCATCTGTTTAATAAAGTATTCCTTCTGTTTATTAGTTTTATTCCTGAGTTCATTAAACTACCTTTCTGAATTTTATTGTAGCTCATTGACTTTCTTCATGACAATTATTTTGAATTCTCTGTCAGTTAGATTATTATTCTGTGCTTTAAGTTTGATTTCTGAAGAATTGTCATTTTATTTTTGTGGTATAATGTTAATTGATTATTTGTAGCACCTGATGAACTATTCCTCTGCCTGCACATTTGAAGTAGTGACAGATTAGAAGTTAGAGGCTCTTCTTTTTTTCTGGTTCAATTCAGTTCAGTCGCTCAGTCTTGTCCGACTCTTTGCAACCCCATGAATCGCAGCACGCCAGGCCTCCCTGTCCATCACCATCTCCCGGAGTTCACTCAGATTCACGTCCATCGAGTCAGTGATGCCATCCAGCCATCTCATCCTCTGTCGTCCCCTTTTCCTCCTGCCCCCAATCCCTCCCAACATCAGAGTCTTTTCCAATGAATCAACTCTTCGCATGAGGTGGCCAAAGTACTGGAGTTTCAGCTTTAGCATCATTCTTTCCAAAGAAATCCCAGGGCTGATCTCCTTCAGAATGGACTGGTTGAATCTCCCTGCAGTTCAAGGGACTCTCCAGAGTCTTCTCCAACACCACAGTTCAAAAGCATCAATTCTTTGGTGCTCAGCAGTGTTGACCATCTGGTGATGTCCATGTGTAGAGTCTTCTCTTGTGTTGTTGGAAGAGGGTGTTTGCTATGACCAGTGCATTTTCTTGGCAAAACTCTATTAGTCTTTGCCCTGCTTCATTCCGCATTCCAAGGCCAAATTTGCCTGTTACTCCAGGTGTTTCTTGACTTCCTACTTTTGCATTCCAGTCCCCTATAATGAAAAGGACATCTTTTTTGGGTGTTAGTTCTAAAAGGTCTTGTTGTAGGTCTTCATAAAACCGTTCAACTTCAGCTTCTCCAGCATTACTGGTTGGGGCATAGATTTGGATAACTGTGATATTGAATGGTTTGCCTTGGAGACGAACAGAGATCATTCTGTCATTTTTGAGATTGCATCCAAGTACTGCATTTCGGACTCTTTTGATGACCATGATGACCATTGTGAGGGTTGGATGGTTTTCTGGTAGGTGGTGCTATAGTACAAGTTTTTGGTTTTTCTTAACCTGGGCTGCCTTTGGTTTTATTTGAGAGCCAATACTTGCTATCAGCTCTGTGACAGATGTGGCTCTGTGCCTTCGTTGTAGCTTCTTATGCCCCTGGGGTCGTTGCTGCCTTGCTTCTGCCAGTGCTGCTGTCGTTGCCTCCTGTTGCCCTGGGATGGTGGGCCCTTCCCTTGCCGCTAATTTCCCCTGAGTCACAGGATCGACCCCGTGGCGGGAGAGCTAGGATAACGGGGAGCCCAGATCACTCAGGCACTTCTGTTCTGGCTGGCATGAAGGTTCATGGGCTCCACTGCGAGTCTTGGGGGAGGAGCCGAGATACGGATGCCTCAGTGTCAGGAAGGACGGGACCCCAGGCCCCACTGCTGCTGCTGCCCGGGTGTCTGTGGCCCGTGGAGCTGCTAGAGTCGTGTGTTGCCTCCCCTGCTGCCGCCATGTGCTCTAGGGCCGTGGATTCAGCTGCCACAGCCAGAGGCCCAGGATTGCCAACTCTGCTGTTCCCGCAGTTCTCCTTCCTTGATGTGTTCCCGTCTACTCTCTTTTAGATGTACAGATGTTTGAAATTCTGTGGCATCCTGGTGTGTTGGGCAGAGGTAACTTTGTTGAATTTTGGATGTCTTACTGTAGATTGAAGGGGAGAGACAAAGAGAGGTTTATTTATTTTTTAAAATTTATTTTTGGTTGTGCTGGGTCTTCATTGCTGCACGCAAGTGGTCTCTAATCGCAGCAAGCGGGGGCTTCTCTTCATTGTAGTGCACAGGCTTCTCATTGGAGTGGCTTCTCTTGTGAAGCACAGGCTTTAGGCATGTGGGCTTCAGTAGTTGCGGTACTTGGGCTCAGTAGCTGTGGCTCTTTGACCGTAGAGTAAGAGGTCTTCAGTAGTTGTGGTACAGGGGCTTAGTTGCTTCATGGCACTGTGATCTTCCTGGACCAGGTATTGAACTTGTGTCCCTGCATTGGCAGCAGATCCTTATCCACTGTACCACCAGGGAAGTCCCACAAAGGAAGCTTTTGACTTCACCATGTTGCTGACATCACCCAGTCAATTCTTTAATATGTATCCCTTTTTATATTTGTACAAGAGTCAAAATTTTGCCTTTTTTTTTCTGAAAATTGTCTTTACACAATATAATCTCTAGAGTTTTTTTCAGATTTCACCAGTTATACACATGTTCATTTGTTTGTGTGAACAAGCTAGTTGCCGAGGATTCCAGTAAGAAGCAAAGAAATCATGAGAGCTTTGGAAAGTCCAAAGTCTAATGTTGGCCACAGTGAAGACTGACACCTGAGTTAAGAGTTATCAGAGCAAAATGGGATAAATCTTTTGATGAGGCTCATTCTGGATTCAGAGTCTAATGCTTAGTTTTTCATGTTCAAGAATTACTGTATCTGCTTTCCTTGGCTATTACCTGGATGTGTTAAAACATAGGATTAAGAGTTAGACAAAACTGAATTAAAAATGTTTCTACTGCTTCCTTGCTATATGATCCTAGGGAAGGATCTTTTTCTTTTTCTACCTAGATGTGTGTGCTGTGTGCTAAGTAGTGTCTGAATCTTTGTGACCCTATGGATCTTAGCCCACCAGGCTCCTCTGTCCAAGGGCTTCTCCAGGTAAGAATACTGGAGTGGGTTGCCATGCCCTCCTGCAGGGGGATCTTCCTGACCCAGACCGGGATCAACCCCGAGTCTCTTATATCAACCTGCATTGGCTGTCAGTTTCTTTACTAGTAGTGCCACCTGGGAAGATATCTAATGCTAATATCTGCCTCATAGTATTGTTGTCAGGATCAAATGAGATAATGACTGTAATGGGCTTGGCATATAGAAAATATAGTTGATCTTTGAACAACATAGGAATTAGGGCACCTACCCTCTGCATAGTTGAAAAATCTGCTTATAACATAGTGGGACTTCTATGTCCGTGGTTCCTCCTTATCTGTGGTTCTGCATCTGTGGATTCAACCAACCCCAGGTTCAACCAACCTTGTACTGTGTAGTACTGCAGAATTTACTATTGAAAAGATTCTGAGGACTTCCCTGGTGGTCCAGTGGCTAAGACTCAACACTCCCAATGCAGGGTCCTGGGTTCAATCCCTAGTCTGGGAACTAGATCCCACATGCTGCAACTAAAAATCCTTCATGCCACAACTAAGATCCAGCACAGCTAAACAAATAAAGAAAAGAAAGAAAAGAATCTGTGTAAAAGTAGACCTTCTCAGTTCAAACCCATGCTGTTCAAGGGTCACATGTACTCAGTAAACGATGGCTATTATTGTTAAAACAATTTTTCTGTGTCCAAACCAAGGAAAGACCTAAACTAACAATCTTTCATGAAAACTACAAAAACCACTATGTCTTTATTTTACTCTAGACCCATTAATACTCAAACAAGCAAAGTTCTTGCTCAACAAGAACAAATGGAGTAATAGTTCATTAACTCATCAACTTCAACAGTAGATCAATGACGAAAATCACAGATGCATGTTAACTGATAGCTGTTCTTTGTTTTCTTTGCAACTTTTATATTTCTTTTCATGTAAGAAATAATTTACGATCTATAAGACTGTTCATATAAATGATTTTACATATCAGCAAAAACCCAATAATGTGTCCAAATTCTTGTCAGGAAAATATGGGTAATGTAGGTATGATCTTCTGACATATCTTAGAGTCACTAATAGTATCAGAGGGGTCAGTAGGGTCCCCACTGGAGGGCTACCAGTAAGAGACTCCTGAAGGGCTGACAAATCCAAGAACTTCTTTCAGGTTTTCCTTTCAGCTTTGCATTAAAACGCACTTCAGTATTCTTACCTGGGAAATCCCAAGGACAGAGGAGCAGAGGAGTCCATGGGATTACAAAGAGTGGGACATGACTTAGCAACTAAACAACAGCTGCAAGGATTTGCTAATAAAGGATTGCTAAAATGAGGCATTTGTAAACTAAAATTTGCACATTACTCAGGTGTCCTCAGCATTCAAGTTAGGCACTCTACCAAGATCCTGTATTCCCTGGGAAAGTTAAAAAGCTCCTGCCTGCAAGCAGACACCCTCTTGTCAGAATTCTCTCAGTTTCTAGGGTTTTTTGTTATCAATGCATTAGCAGCATTGACCTGAGGTGGTTGAGCTGCTATAACTGCTTTCTGATAATGATCTGGTAGCTTTGTTTCATCATCGTCTATTCAGTGTCATGTGAATTGTTTGATTTTTTCCTTCAAGGTGCTGCAATGCGTATTTGGATCAAAAATAGTTTTAGCAATCCTGTGTTAACAAGGCCTTGCTGCTGCTGCTGTTTATTGCCTATTTTAAAGTGTATAGGGCATTGTTTAATTAAAAGGGCTCATGTAAACTCATATTCTCTTATACAGTATAAAAAAATCCATATGTAATTATAGCAGTTTTAAGTTTGCTGCAACTTTTAATTTTGTTCTTTTTCCATTCTATTATTATCATCAGTTCTTTTTTGAGTGAGGCATTATGTATGGATGAATAAAATAGATTCCATGATCAAAACCATTTGAAATATGCTATTCTAAATTCTTTGAGGAGATTATTAATGCTCACCCTCACAATCCTTAAATATTGCACAATAGTAACAAAGTAACCAACATGGGACTCTCCCTCCAGTTTCTCACCTTGCTCATCAAAGGTCCTGGCTACCTTCATCTACTTCCATAAATGTAGAGCCTGTTTATTATGCTACATCCTAACCTCTCCTGATGAATCTATCAGGATGATATCCCAGGACACATCTCATCATTATCTCATCATTCATTTCTTGGCTGGCACAAATGTCATTTTCTCACAGAGGCTTTCCTTGAACATTCTGTTTGTTTATCTATTCTATTCCTCTGTCTTGTTACCCTGTTTATTTTCTTTAGGATAGTTATCAGTATATCATATCATCAGTGTCCTCCTGTCTTTTGAGTCTTCTCCTGTCTGTCTTATTCATTGCCATATCCCCAGCACCAAAAAAAAAATCTAGAATATAAGGAAGCACTAAGTACACTGAAGATTGGTAAATAATGAATGAGTTCTTTACTCATTCATTTCACATTGCTGTGCTGGGGAGCAGATGACGGGAAGGTCCATAGAGGCAGAAGCTCTCATTTAATCCTGATGGCATGTTGCATGTATTGGAGGTCTACCTGCCAGCCAACCAGTGGGGATTATCAGCTACCCCAGCCCAGTATTTTCTTTTTCAGTTGCAGCAGTTGAAGCAGGGCTGCTCTTCTTCATTGCATCCCCCAACCTCCTCCATCTCAATGGGAAAGAGTCCAAGGCTCTGGAAACTTGTCTTAGGTGTAATGTTTGAATCCCCTTCTCCTATCAAAGAGCCCTAGCTTGTCTGGCTGTGAGGATTTCATATAATTGGAAATGGTGAAATCTGTGTGTGAGCTGAAGCTGTGAGTGATGTCAACATATGGGAAGCATGTAGAGTTGATAGATGGGTAGGGAGCTGAGGTCTGTGAGCCCCTGGTGAGTCATCCAAAGGTCAAGGAGGGCCAGGGGCAGACATTGATGAATGTTGAATATATGTATCTGGGAATCAGAGAGTCTGGGAGATGACAGTGGGGAACAGTGGAATGAGAGAATAAGCTGGAAGTGGTGAGCAAAGAGAATTTTGTAGTGGTGGGGTTATTTATTTTTTGGTGTTGTTCAATGCCTCTGTTGAGATATAATTTACATACTATTAAGTTCACCTACTTGAAGCACACAATTCAGTGGTTTTTAGTTTATTTGCAGAGTCATGCAATTGTCATCACTATCTAATTTTAGGGATTCATGTTGATGTATGGCAAAACCAATACAATATTGTAAAGTAATTAGCCTCCAATTAAAATAAATAAATTTATATTTTTTAAAAAAGAACATTTTTTTTATCATCCTCCGAAGGAATCCTGTACTCATTAGCAGCCACTTCTCTTTGATCTACCCCTTTCCCCACTAAGTCCTAGGCAACCACTAATCTACTTTCTGCCTCTATGGATTAGCATCTTCTGGCTATTTCATATAAATAGGATTATATGATATACGATCTTTTGTGACTGGTTTTCCTTTTACTTAGCATGTTTTCAAGGTTCATTTATGTTGTAGCCTGTATCATGTGCTTCATTTCTTTTTATGGCCAAATAATATTCCATTGTATGGATATATAACTTCTTATTTATCCATTCTTTAGTTGATAGACACTTAGGTTGTTTCCACTTTTTGGCTATTATGAATAATGTCACTGTGAACATTTGAGTACAAGTTTTTGTGTGGACTTATGTTTTCATTTCTCCTGGGTATATATCTAGGGATGGAATTGCTAAATCATGTAGTAATCCTGTGTTAAACACATTGAGGAGCCGCCAAACTGTTTGCCAAAGTCTGTACTATTTGCATTCTACTGGAACTTTTTCTGACTGGTAGTTTTATGAGTTTGTTCTGGACGCTCGAGCCACCTGAGTACCACCAAAATGAGTATGTTGGGATTCTGCTTGGATCTCACTATTTAACTTCTGCTGCACAAACCTCTGGATTCCCATGAGGCCCATTTGCTATGCTGCTAAGTCACTTCAGTTGTGTTCAATTCTTTTCAACCCTGTGGAACATAGCCCACCAGGTTCCTCTGTCTATGGGATTCTCCAGGCAAGAATACTGAAGTGGGTTACCATTTCCTACTCCAGGGGATCTTCTCAACCTAGGGATTGAACCCATGTCTCTTATGTCTCCTGTATTGGCAGTTGGTTTCTTTACCACTAGAGCTACCTGGCAAACACAAATTTTGGGATACAATCCTTTTCGAAGTTAAGAACCCATCTTCTCATTGACTTTTCTTTCTCTGGCCATGACACACAGCATGCAGGATTTTAGTTCCCCAACCAGGGATCAAACCTATGCCCCCTGCAGTGGAAGCACAGCACTCTAACCACTGGACTGCCAAGGAATACCCTGATCATTTATTACAGTTTTACCTAAATGTAACCCCAAAGGTTGCAAAGAATATAATCAATCTGATTTTGGTGTTGACCATCTGGTGATGTCCATGGGTAGAGTCTTCTCTTGTGTTGTGGGAAGAGAGTGTTTGCTATGACCAGTGCATTTTCTTGGCAAAACTCTATTAGTCTTTGCCCTGCTTCATTCTGCATTCCAAGGCCAAATTTGCCTGTTACTCCAGGTGTTTCTTGACTTCCTACTTTTGCATTCCAGTCCCCTATAATGAAAGGATATCTTTTTTGGGTGTTAGTTCTAAAAGGTCTTGTAGGTCTTCATAGAACCGTTCAACTTCAGCTTCTTCAGTGTTACTGGTTGGGGCATAGACTTGGATTACTGTGATATTGAATGGTTTGCCTTGGAAACGAACAGAGATCATTCTGTCATTTTTGAGATTGCATCCAAGTACTGCATTTC
>SJYT01056778.1:39532-132790 GCA_006410635.1 Cephalophus harveyi
TTTTTGAGATTGCATCCAAGTACTGCATTTCAGACTCTTTTGTTGACCATGATGGCTACTCCATTTCTTCTGAGGGATTCCTGCCCGCAGTAGTAGATATAATGGTCATCTGAGTTAAATTCACCCATTCCAGTCCATTTTAGTTTGCTGATTCCTAGAATGTCAACGTTCACTCTTGCCATCTCCTGTTTGACCATTTCCAATTTGCCTTGATTCATGGACCTGACATTCCAGGTTCCTATGCAATATTGCTCTTTACAGCATCGGACCTTGCTTCTATCACCAGTCACATCCATAGCTGGGTATTGTTTTTGCTTTGGCTCCATCCCTTCATTCTTTCTGGAGTTATTTCTCCACTGACCTCCAGTAGCATATTGGGCACCTACTGACCTGGGGAGTTCCTCTTTCAGTATCCTATCATTTTGGTTTTTCATACTGTTCATGGGGTTCTCAAGGCAAGAATACTGAAGCGGTTTGCCATTCCCTTCTCCAGTGGACCTCATTCTGTCAGACCTCTCCACCATGACCCGCCCGTCTTGGGTTGCCCCGCGGGCATGGCTTAGTTTCATTGAGTTAGACAAGGCTGTGGTCCTAGTGTGATTAGATTGACTAGATTTCTGTGAGTATGGTTTCAGTGTATCTGCCCTCTGATGCCTTCTTGCAACACCTACCATTTTACTTGGGTTTCTCTTACCTTGGGCGTGGGGTATCTCTTCATGGCGGCTCCAGCAAAGCGCAGCCGCTGCTCCTTACCTTGGATGAGAAACCCTAAAGATACTATGAGGAAATCAGTATGATCTGATGCTCCTAAAGAGAAAGCCACCATTGCTGTAGGGGTAAATGATAGCCTAGCCACCTAATTCCGAATTTTCAGCTTTGTTCACTGTTTTATCTCTGTGTTATTAATTTTCTGTTTCATAAACCTGACAAACATAATTGTTAATTACATTCCATCCAATCCACCTTCCCAGTAATGGCTTCTGTCCGAACCCTCATCTGATATAAAGCTATCGTGCCTTGCCCCACTATATTAAATTTCAATTTAATTATCTTTATTACAGCACCACCTCCTTGGAGGAAATGATTAACTCTGAGATGGACTTAGAAGAGATAGCTATTGCAGTGAGCTTTGCCCTAAAGCCCTGTGCTACTGTATAGGCTTTTTTTGAGGCATGAGAGCAACAATAAAATAGTTGAAAAATTAGCTTTTCTCCCATTTCCTTGGATTGCCATGATGTGGTCCCTCAGAGGTTTCTACTGGCACACCCAAAAGTAAATGGTGTAAGAAATGGGACTTTAATGCACAACTTCATGTGTGTGTGTGCACATGTGTGTACAGGCACAAAAGTACACTTCAGTAAAAACCAAAGAATAATTATCAAATAATTAACACAGGAGAGACTTATTAGTAGCCCATTGACAGTACATGTTTACTACCTAATAATTGATCTGCTGGGACTCTGTAGGATTTCAATACCTTTAGATGATGAAATTTTTGTACCTTATTTTGTGTCCCTGGATATGTTCCTGTGTCTCATGGTTTATAGTCTATGGGAACTTGAATAAAATTTGTATCCTGCTGTTGTGTGAAAATTGTATAAATCTTAATTATGTTGAATTGGTTTATAGTGTTTTTATGTCTACTATATCCTTCTACTTTGCTGTCTATTCATTCTACTATTTTTGAGAGTTTGATATTGAAAATCCAACTAAAAATCTTAACTTTTCTACTTAAAGTAACTGTAATATATAGTGGAACTATATGTAACTTTGTTGTGTATTCTCCAAGTCTCCTGTAAACATGTTATCATACTTTTATAGTTTAAAAACTAAATTGTAAAGAAAAATAACTGATCTGTTGGAAGTTTATTTATTTAACGCCATGTAACTTTTTAAAAATCTCAGGGTGTTTTACTTCTAAACATTGCTTGAGGTAACTTTTCATAAGAATCTCTTTAACCTTGGTTTGCAACTTAAAAGAGCTAGAAGCGTGTGAGTTTACCAGAAGTAATTGTTTTCATGGAGCTTAAATCCCATGCAACTACGATATGAGGTAACTGAGGAGAAACAAACCAGAAAATAGCACCCAGGGCTTTCAGAGTCCATGGCATTGTGGTGAAACAGTGAAAGGACTCTCCTCGTCGTTAAATACGGAGAAGGCAATGGCACCCCACTCCAGTACTCTTGCCTGGAAAATCCCATGGATGGAGGAGCCTGGTAGGCTACAGTCCATGGGTCGTGAAGAGTCAGATACGACTGAGTGACTTCACTTTCACTTTTCACTTTCACGCACTGGAGAAGGAAATGGCAACCACTCCAGTGTTCTTGCCTGGAGAATCCCAGGGATGGGGAGCCTGTTGGGCTGCCATCTATGGGGTCACACAGAGTTGGACACAACTGACGCGACTTAGCAGCAGCAGCAGCAGCATCATTAAGTAAGCATTTATACAGCAAGTACTTACAGAAAGTTCTTTGGGATTGCAGGACTGAAGTGACTTAGCAGTAGCAGCAGCAGAGCCTATTATACCGAGTGAAAGAAGTCAGAAAGAGAAAAACAAATATATATTTGCACACATACATGGGATCTAGAGGGCGTCCCTGGTGGCTCAGATGACTCCGCCTGCAATGCAGGAAATCTGGGTTTGATCCCCGGGTTGGGCAGATCCCCTGGAGGAAGGCATGGCAACCCACTCCAATATTTTTGCCTGGAGAATCCCCATGGATAGAGGAACCTGGTGGGCTACAGTCCATGGAGTCACAAAGAGGCAGACATGACTGAGCAACTAAGCAGATGGGATTCAGAAAAATGGTTCTGTTGAACCTATTTGCAGGGCAGAACGCGTGACGGTGAAAAGTGAAAGTGAAGTCGCTCAGTCGTGTCCAACTCATCGCGACCCCATGGACTGCAGCCCACCAGGCTCCTCCGTCCATGGGCTCTCCAGGAAAGAGTACTGGAGTGGGTTGCCATTGCCTTCACCCTGCAGTGGACTGGGGTGAGAGATTTATCGGGCATTCTAACAAAGTGGAGATGAATAGAAAAAATCGGTTTCCAGAATTTGCAGATATCGGAGCTCTATAGAGGAGGGAGGAAGAGCCTTTATAACGTGGTGGTGGTCATGAGTGTTAATGTAATTGATGAAATAAGACAGTGGGAAGTGGTGAGTAACAGGCAGTCACTCCAGGTGCTGTATGGACGGGGAAGAAAGGTGAGGGTCCTAGAGGTGGCTTATTTTACCAAATTTGTGTGAACTGAGTAAAGATAAATAATAAAAGTCCAAATAAAACTGTTTTGCATTATAAATTGGCAGCCTATGTAGTTGAAATACACTATCTTTATATTCTTTGCTCTTCAAGAACTTACTGCAGTGTGTTGCCTATGGAAGTTTCATAATATTTGTTCATTAACTGAGAGCTACATGAACAATCAAGGTCCCAGGATTCCTCATTCAGGCATTTCCCCTCTGTGTTCGAAGAATCTGTATGGTTTTACAAGAGGCATTGGTCAGGACTCAGACAGGGACATAGAAATAAATGGAAGAATTTTAAATGGAGGTAACAATACAGAAAATTGGTTAGTAAACCTTGGAAGAGCTAAAGGAATATTTTTTAATATATTGAAGGAATTTTTTTAAAGGAAGGTGTAACTGGTATTTGCAAGATGGTAATTCCACCACATTAGCAGGAAAAGTAAGGGGGAAATAGTTTCTAAGAGCCCATGACCTCTGTTATTAAACCTGCTGTATAATCTCTTGCTCTTGGTGGAGACTACACCACTGGAGGGCTTCCCAGGTGGCGCTAGTGGTAAAGAACCTGCCTGCCAATGCAGGAGATGTAAGAGACGCAGGTTTGATCCCTGGGTCAGGAAAATCCCTGGAGAAGGGCACAACAACCCACTCCAGTATTCTTGCCTGGAGAATCCCATGGACAGAGGAGCCTGGCAGGCTATAGTGCATGGGGTTGCAAAGAGTCGGACACGACTGAAGCCACTTAGCAGGGAGCACACATGCACCACTGGCACCATTTTCCAGGACCATAGGAGGGGCATGATTCTTCTGAAACCAAAAAGGAAAAAAAAATGTTCTCGCTCTTATTTCCACCTTATTATCTCTATTCTCCAGGAGAGTCTCCTGCTGGAAGAATATAAGGAAGCCAACTGGCAGGAGTGTCTGTTCAATCAAGTTTGCAGACAACAACAACTGTCCATGAGAGAAGAGCACAGACGCATGGGAACAGACCTGAGAGCCGACAGAGAAGCAATCAGCACTGGCTGCTGCTGCTGCTGCTGCTGAGTCACTTCAGTCGTGTCCGACTCTGTGCGACCCCATAGACGGCAGCCCACCAGGCTCCCCTGTCCCTGGGATTCTCCAGGCAAGAACACTGGAGTAGGGTGCCATTTCCTTCTCCAGTGCATGAGAGTGAAAAGTGAAAGTGAAGTCGCTCAGTCGTGTCCGACTCTTAGCGACCTCATGGACTGCAGCCCACCAGGCTCCTCCGGCCATGGAATTCTCCAGGCAGGAGTACTGGAGTGGCTAATCTAACTCAAATACAAGAAGGAAACTGACAAGACCACAGTAACCCAATAGATTAGATTCCATCACCAAAGGGAATTTTTTGATTGAAATTATACAGTGATTGTCTGCCACAAAGTAAAACAGGAAAACCAACAATTTCTTCCTTTTGCTTTGTGACGCATAGATTTAGGTTGAAAACACTTTCCTTTATTTACTATAATATGGTCTTGAAAGCATTTATAAAAATGATCAGTAATATGCATCCTATATTACAATGCATAATATATGACCAATATAAATGATGATATACATTTATTAGACCCTTAATTGGCTAAGTGTTTACCTGTAAACCCTTAGAATAAGAAAGAGACTGCAACAAAGGGAGTTTAGTGCCTGACACAGGGCCAAACACAGTATCTAAGGATGAAGTTTGATGAAAATAGCATATGAAAATTCACTCCCATTAAAGAATGGCTTTTTTATGTCAGCTCAATAACTTCCAGGAAATAAATGAAGACATTTTAAAAATCAAAGTGATACAATCATGTAAGTGGAGCCTTATAAAAATTGATAATGACACAGCATACCAGCTCCAAAGTGTGACAACATTTACCACATCAGAAGAAAGTAATGAATTGTAATAAGTCTAGAAACAAGCTAAGAAGTAATTAATATTTCTGAATCAGTTTTGTGAATCTATTATCTTAATTTTGAGCTTTTTTGAATAGAACGGGAAATATTGAGTAACAAAAGCAAGACATTCACTAAATGATGGTGGTTTCTAAGGTTCTTGTTGATGCACTTCTTATGTCTTTCCTTGTCACTGGAGACTGAACTGTTAGATTTTGCCTTTGTAGACAATAAGCATCTATATAAGGAAAGTAAATTTGTAAAGCAAGTCAGCAGTCAAATAGAACCTGAATGACAAATACCAGATCTCCTCAAAGTTGTACCTACAGACAACATGTGTCCTACCAAGGAAGTATCAAGTGAAAATTATTGGAATGTGAGTATTTCACAGTGATAGCCTTTGTCATTCATTAGTAGACACCTCAAAACAAATGCCCTATCAATGGTATTGACGTTCTCATCCTCCTTTATTTCTAACAACTGTCTGTCATTTTTAGACCAAGGATGCCAGCTTTTCCCTGTGAAGATCCATCTCCCAAGCTCCAGAGATGGTTCTGCTGAGCAGACGGGAGAGGCTGCTCCCAGACTCACTCCTCTCCCGGGTATTTGAGGGCAGGAGCCTGGGGAACAGCCACCAGAAGTTCTGTCCCAAAGTCAATCTTTTGAAATTTAAGAACTTTGGACAATCACCATTATTGAGGCTGTTGTTTAGTCGCTAAGTTGTATCTGACTCTTTGCGACCCCATGGACTGTAGCCTGCCAGGCTCCTCTGTCCATAGGATTCTCCAAGCAAGAATACTGGGGTGGGCTGCCATTTCCTCCTCCAGGGGATCTTCCTGACCCACGGATCGAACTCACATCTCCTGCATTGGCAGGCAGATTCTTTACCACTGAGCCACCTGGGAAGCTTGTTATTTAGGTAATACCCTGTAGGAAAAAAAAAAAAAAAAAGAACCACAAGCTCTATGGAAGGAGGAACCACAAGAGAAACAGGATATTGGAAGAACATGCCTTGGGTAGGCACAAGTAATATGTTTGTAATCCTAGGACAGCCTCTGGCCAAAGGATGTCTTAAAACTTGGTGTCCACCTATCTTCCATTTCCCCTTCCGAGGGCTACTTACCTCTCCCATCTCAGCTGCTGCTGCTGCTAAGTCGCTTCAGTCGTGTCCGACTCTGTGCGACCCCATAGACGGCAACTCACTAGGCTCCTCTGTCTCTGGGATTCTCCAGGCAAGAACAGTGGAGTGGGTTGCCATTTCCTTCTCCACCCATCTCAGCAGAGATCCTAATTTCCTTTTAGAATGTATATGCCTATTCCTCATAGTATTTGTTTAGTTTATGAAAGACACGGGTGCAAGTTATATATATCATGAATGAGAGATATGTTTGTATTAATGGGGTAGCCTGACACTAGTCATTTCTCTGAAACCAGATGTGTCTTGCTGTCGAAGGAAAGTCATAATTTAAAGTGGTCATGTTTCTTTCTGTCTTATTGGCACATGAAGTAATGGGATAGTTTAAAATCTTTGATGTTAGAGATTACATAAAATACAGCATAAATACATTTATACAGTAAACGTATAATATTGGATGAATTTCAGGTTCTTAGTGTTTAAATGTTGACACCACCGCTTACTAAACTGTTATCTTGATGTTTCTTTCACCTTCAAATACTATTACCCTGTAGCCTGGATACTCAGCAAGGGTGACTTGCTAAGGAAATAAGTTGTTAATGAATGATCTTGCAAGGAAACTAAGCTTTGGCCAGCCAAAATTAATAGGCAGGGAACAGTTTATTTGAATACAAGTCCAGGCCGCCCAAAAGGGAGAAGACCAAGAAGCCCAGAATCAAATAGCATATGCAATATTTAACATTTTTCTAATTTTTAAACACTATCTTGCCTACTCTGCTGGAGCATACAGTAGCAAACACAACCCCTCTCCATAGCTAATACTTTAAAGGGTCAGGAAGTTGTCTTCACAATATAAATGTCAAGTTAGAACATCTCTGATGAGAAGAAAAGAGAATGAATTATCTCCACCACAAAAAAAAAAAAAAGGGGAGGGGGGGGCTGACAGTTTCTAATATGGTTGTGGCCCCAGAGAAAGCTCCTAAGCCATTTATCTGTTGAAGGCGTAATTACTTTTGATTCTATAAACTGTATTGAATTTTGAATGTATTATGGATTGTGATAACTGTGCCCTGTCCCCTTAGCCTTTTGAAGGTGAACGCACGTGGAAGGCCCCCTGGATACATCACGGGGACCCACCAGGCGTCCTGCCAGCCGAAGATTTCCACTTTGATCTCCCAACAAGCGGCTTGTAACACGGTGTCCCCACAGAGCGGGAGGCACCGCACAAGAGTCTTTTAACTAACGTGCACAGAAGGAAAAATTTATGAGGTTCTTATGAAGTGGTTTGTTTTAGCTCTGAATAGAGAAAAAGAGGGAGAGAGAAATACGGCACAGAGTTTTGTGACATAAGATCCAGTTGGGCCTGGTGTGATTTTTATCATCTCAAAACATATTTGAGAAGACTAACCTCAAAACCGAAGACCTGTTCTCAATACGCTACAGAAGGAATGGAAGGCAGAAAGTAGCTGGTCTGTAAACAACCCACAAAGCAAATTGCTGGTTGATATTTCCTGAACTAAAAATTCTTTGAGTTTCAATGGGAACCGCTTCTCAGTATATAAGAGCATAAGTCCTCTCTTTGGTTCCAACAGGGCTTTGTCGTGACTTGTAATAAGCTGAACATTGTAATGCATGTTCTAAAAAAATTGACTATTACTGTGTGTGCAGAAAACACAATGCCCATGCACTAGGACATTAACAAAACACCACCTGCACAAACTAAGATTGCAACTCTATTCTCAGCTTATCTTTGCTTTTCACTCACTGGGATCATTTCTGTTTCAATGGGAAGGAAAGCCGCACATGCAAGCATAATTCACACGTTAAACTGGAGCGACCACTTTTGTATGAATCAGCGCTCTGTAAACAAAACAAAAATCTGAAAAATTTTTAAATCCAAATATTCTCTGTCAGATAAACATAACAAGCTTCCGTGATGACAATGGTAACCGTGGTAGACTACAGTTAACACGGGCTTTTAAAATTGTGACTGGAATTTAGGGGAGGCGTACTTCGTAATTATGGGCTATTTAAAGAATTTTAAATTAACTCTACTTTTTAAAAGGAATATTTCAAACTTTATGTAAAGCTGTCCTTTAACTTGATTCATAGAATTACAGAATTAAGGGATAGATAGGTGAAAGGCAATAAATAGAAATAATGATTATATTTATGCATCCTTTTGTAAAATGCCAAGAATTGTCGAAATCAATCCATCATCCATCTGTGGCAGGCAAGTGACAGATTTGCTGACTAACTGAAAACAGACAACCCAGGTGAATAATAAAAACCACCACAACCAATAAATATTGAATTATATTCCTTAAAATGTCATACCTTACACGAAACACTTGGCGGCTAATTTTTTCTTTTTTTATTATAATAGTTACAAAAAATCTTTATTGAATTTGTTACACTATTGCTTCTGTTGTTTTTATGTTCTGGTTTTTTTGAAGCCTGTTGGAAGGACTGATGTTGAAGATGAAACTCCAATACTTTGGCCAACTGATGCGAAGAGCTGACTCATTTGAAAAGACCATGATGCTGTGAAACATTGAAGGTGGGAGGAGATAGGGACAACAGAGGATGAGATGGTTGGATGGCATCACCGACTCAATGGACATGAGTTTCAGTAAGCTCCAGAAGTTGGTGATGGACAGGGAGGCCTAGCATTATGCAGTCCATGGGGTCTCAAAGAGCTGGACAAGACTGAGCAACTGAACTGAACTGTGGGACCTTAGCTTCTCGACCGGGGATCAAACCCTCATCCCCTGCATTGGACTACCAGGGAAGTCCCTATAGTTATTTTCTTATTTAGTCCTTTAAGCAGCTCTATGAGGTAGGTACTCCGTAGGCTTTGAACTTGGCAAAACCCGAGGTTTTGGATTCATGAAACTTGCTTGTGTCAAACTGCCAGCCAGTGGCAGAGATGGCAAGGCTCTGGCTTAAGTCGTAGCACCTCCCCATTCCCCCGGGTCTACTCATCACAGATTTCTGATACTATTGCTACAAAAGGAAAAGGGTAAGATAACATCAAGATGGCTGTGAGCAGGGCAAGAGCACATCTGTAAATATGGGGAACGGGGACTTCCTGGTGTTCCAGTGGCTTAAGACTCTGGCTCTCAATGCAGGGGGCCTGGGTCCAATTCCTGGTCAACAAGCTAGATCCTGCATGCCACAACTAAGAGCCCTCATGCCACAGCTAAGCCTGATCCAGCCAAAACAATGGAATGAATATTTCAAAAAATTAAAATAAAATTGGGGAAAGTAAGAGAACTGACTACAAGAAGGAAAGCCAAAAGTGAAGAGTGAGCTTCCATAATCTGAATCATTACAATCTTATGAAATCTTACATTTCACAATCTTATGAAAACTTACAATCTTACAAAATCATTACCATCTTACAAAAGCAAGACTTAACACAACCATAGCACCTTAACCTGGGGAGTGATTTGAGAGCGTATTGTATTCCATCCGACACAAGGATTCCTTCCACTGCATTCTTGGCAGACGGCATTTAGTCTCTGCTTGCACACTTCCAGTGATGGTGTGATCACCACCTACCAGGCAGTCTATTCCAATTTTGAATGATTTTGAGAGAAGGCATCTTATATGGAGCAAAACCTCAGAGGTGCTGGTACTTCATGGGATTCCTTTTACAAGTCACACTCAATCCAGTATCATGTGATCGTTAAAAGGGAAACTATTTTGGTGTAAAATATGGGAGATAAAATATAACCCAGAGGGAAGCATAGTTTCTTCAGTGGTGTCTTAATATTTGAATCTGTTTCTTTTCATTGTGTCAAGGCCAGGAAAAATCCAATAGCAAACCTGGATTACAGTACACAACCCTAAAAAGAATTTACTAATAAACCAATAGCATTACCCATCACAAAACCATAGCACTTTGTTGTGCCAGTTTTGTACCAGGATTGTGTTGGTAAATATATACATAATACCCAGTTGAACCAAGATTCGGAACTGAGCAGAGCAGCGGGTGTTTGCAGTGGATCTGTGAATAGGTAATTCCCACTAAAAATCTGCTGAGAGAGGATTGTAGGAGTACTTGAGTATTCCTTCTGATGTAGGGGAGGATGGAGAACAGAAGGACGAGCTGAAGGGTGGCTCCCATATCTATAGAGACCCATATCTATTCACTCCACTCAGTGGCCTCCCCACGGCCAGGCTTCCTACAGGGCAACATATCCCAGGTGGCTCAGTGGTAAAGAATCTGCCTGCCAATGCAGGAGATGCAGAAGACGTGGGTTCGATCCCTGGGTTGGGAAGATCTCCTGGACTAGAGAATGGCAACCCATTCTAGTATTCTTGCCTGGGAAATCTCATGAACAGAGGAGCCTGGTGAGCTACAGTCCATGGGGTCGCAAAGAGTCCGACACGACTGAGTAAGACTTAGCACACACACACAAAGGAACATAAGTAATTAATATTTCAAAAGCTTATTATAAGGTAGTAGGTTTATGCTTCTGAAGTTATTAAAGTTATAAGTAAACAAAGGTTTTTGAGACACTCAGAAGGCTATTGAGTTATGCTATATCTTGTGGGAATACAACTACTAAAATGCCATCTCTATATATGCATCTTTATTCCTGCCTAACAATGAACAGATATAACATAGAAAGATGATTCTTGCTTTAAAACATCATTTTCACTTTGTGAATATACACATGCCTACCTCAGAAATACTGTAAATTTTAGATTTCCCAGTGTGTATAAAAGCTACACTTACATTATAGACTATAGGCTATTACATGTGCAGTAGCATTAGGTTCTAACAATGTACACACTTTAATTAAAACATATTACTAAAAATTCTAACCATCATCTGAGCCTTCAACAAGTCGTCATCTTTTTGCTGGTGGAGGCTTTGAAATATTGCAAGAATTACCAAAATGTGATACAGATACACAAAGTGAGCAAAAGCTTTTGGGAAAATGGCACCTATAGACTGGCTCGATGCAACCTCCAACTTGTAAAATTACAATATGGGTGGAGCATCGCAAAGCACAATAAAACGAGGTTTGCCTGCAAATGTACGGCGGGGAGTTTGGAAAAGAGATTCTGCTCTGAGGATGAATCCTGGCCATGCCTGAAATTCGGAGAACAACATTTCACCCATCATAGAGCTATACAATCTAATCACAGACAAGATGAGGTTAAGAAGAGATTTTCTTGATTGAATTGTCAAAATAGAAGCTGGCAACCAGCCTGCTTTGAGAAACTGTGCGTACGTGCAGACTTGATTCATTCTTTCCACTCCCTAGACCCGAAAAAGACAGGAAAGTTGAGTGTTGTGCTCCAGTTCTCACTCCTGTTCCTTAGACTGTTCTGCCTGCCCCTCCCCTTCCCAATTTCCCTGCAGGACACTGAATGGCACCACCTCAGAAAAGTCAAACTGGACTGTGAGGAGACTAAAATTAGGCTTTATCCCTCAACCAATATGGAATGATCAAGCCGAAATCATCTTCTATCCTAATCGTACTTACTTTGTAAATAAGGGAAACAGAATAGAATTTTATCATACTGTGTTGTACTGTGTTTATCCCTTGGATAAAACGCCTCCCGGTACACACTATGTCTAAGACATTGCTTAGATAGCATATATCTAATTTCATTTCTCCCCCATAGACTGAAAGCCACTTGAAGGTAGAGACCCATATCTATTCACTGCACTCTCAACAGCACAGAGGTGGCACATGGCATAACCAATAGATTCTTAACTAAACGGAACGATGGAGGGAGTACAAATTCTTACACAAAAGCAAAATACTAAAGTACGCTCATTTGGCTCTCTGTTGATACTGGGTTGGATAAACAAACAAGGGGTCTTTCATAATCAAAGGATGATACCTTATTCTAATGTTTAAAACTCAGTACAAAGTCTAGGGGAGGAATGAGATCACTCTGATTTGAATTTTTAAAGGGAAAGATGGCAGAGAAGAGACAAAGTGTGTTGGAACAAGAAAGAAGTCTAGAAAGCAGTCCAGAACAATGAGCAACTCAGAAGAGAACACGAAAGGATGGCACTGGGACTGGGGACTTGGAGCTACTTCTTGTAAACGTTGCTTTAAGTGTATTAATTTTTGTACAAATAGCATACGAGACTTTCATCCACCATCTCTATAAAAGACTGTAGTGTCAGACAAATGGATAAGGAAGTTGTGGTACATATATACAATGGAATATCACTCAGTCATAAAAAGGAACAAATTTGAGTCAATTGAACTGAAATGGATAAACCTAGAGCCTGTTATACAGAGTGAAGGAAATCAGAGAAAAAAAAATATTGAGTATTAACGCATGTCGACGGTATCTAGAAAAATTGTACTGATGAAACTATTTGCAGGGCAGGAATATAGATACAGACAGAGAGGATGTACTTGTGGACACAACAGGGGCTGGAGAGGATGGGACGCATTGAGAGAACAGCATTTACATGTACACACTGCAAACGTGTGCACACATGCTGTCGTGTCCGATTCTTTTTGATCCCCACAGACTGCAGCCCACCAGACTCCTCTGTGCATGGGATTTTTCAGGCAAGAATGCTGAAGTGGATAGCCATTTCCTACTCTGGGGGATCTTCCTGACCTAGGGATCGAACCCGAGTCTCTTGAGTCTCCTATATCGGCAGGTGGATTCTTTACGAGTGTGCCACCCCACATCCATACACTGCCGTGTGGGAAAGAGGTAGCTCGTAGGAAGCCACTGTATAACACAGGGAGCTCAGCCTGGTACTCTGTGATGACCTCGAGGGGTGGGATGTGGGTGGGAAAAGAGGGTCAAGAGGGAGGGGCATATGAATCATTATGGCTGTCTCCTGCTGCTGTACAGCAGTGGGCTTCCCAGGTGCCTCAGTGGTAAAGCATCTGTCTGCCAATGCAGGAGACGCGAGTTTGATCTTTGGGTTGGGAAGATCTCCTGGAGTAGGAAATGGCAGCCACTCCACTATTCTTGCCTAGAAAGTCACCTGCACAGAGGAGTCTGGTGGGCTACAGTCCATGGGGTCACGAGAGTCGGATATGACCGAGCATGCATGCACGCATCCAACACAGCATCGTAAAGCAGTTTTTCTCCAACAAAATAATAGTAAGGCTGCAGTGTCAGACGGGGCTACCGGATGTAGATTCTGTTTCCAAGTCAGCTTTCTCACAACTGTCTCTACATTTTCTGACAGAAGAACATAACATGTTCATCTGAACGGAGCCAACCATTCCCCTCTCTCTTTTCCTTGTCTACCCCCTTGGTGGGCTTCATGAACAACATTTGGGCAGGAGAGAAAGGGCTTTGGAGTTGTCAAAAACCACCAGTTAAAAAGCTTCAAACTGTGTTCTGCAGGTATGTAACTACTGTGGAAGGAAATACTTGATAACAAGACATAAATTTTTAATCAATGGAGACCTAAAAAGTTATTTTATTTGATCTGAGCCTGAAATCATTCAGTGTTTTTAAATTTCTTTGGAAATACTAAAACTTTAAATTCCCATGTTGTCTTCAAAGTGCTTCAAGGAATGTGAATGTGATATAATTACCTTTGAAAATAATGGAAAGTAAAGGTTATATTTTAAAAAGAATAAACTCGTCGCAATCTCAAATTTGCAAGAAATGTCTCATTTGTCACTTCTTTATCTGACACATAGAAACAATATCAGGAGTTTTCTAGGTCTCTTGCAGAAATTCTCTGCCCCTCACATTTTATTCAGATGCTTTATAAGTGCTCTTTATTTGAAGCTTACATTGCTCAGAGTTAACATATTGGAGACTTCTTTGCAATTCTCTTTCAGCCTTCTGCCCATTAATCACAGAACTGAATGCACTCAGAGGCCACCCCCCCACCACCATTTTATAGATGACAAATCTGAGATGTAGAATGCCCAGTATTTCAATGCCTGAAACTATCAGCTGGTTCCAAAGACCCAAACCACTGATTCTTCAGAGTCTCCGCTCTTTCTTCTGGGCTATAACAAAATATACAGCATAAAAAGGGGCTCCTGTTTCGGAGGCACTTTGCTAGATGCCTTAAGGGTATTAAGTTCATTTTCCTCATAGGAAGATAATCCTACAAGATTATCTTATTATATATTATATTATATGATTAATATATATAATTATATATTATATCTTATTATCTTCTTATACTGTTCTTTCCATTTAGATGAGAAAGCTGAGACCCAGAAAGGTTCCACAACTCATCTGACGTTTAAAAGCTGGCGAAACCTGGCCAAGAACAGAGTTCAGACTGACTCTAACGTCATAAAGGCTCCGCTAACTTATTCCTCACCTTCAAGGTCAAATGCACATCTGAATATTGAAATGATAGGGAGGCAGGGGTTGCCCTGAGGACTGTGACAAGAAAAAAAGGTGAAAATCAAGCTGCTTATTGATCTAATGGGAGGAAATCTAAGCTAGACAGGGCTTCCCAGGTAGCACTCGTGGTAAAGAACCTGAAATGCGGGTTTGATCCCTGGGTCCCGAAGATCCCCTGGAGAAGGGAATCCCAACCCACTCCATTATTCTTGCCTGGAGAATCTCATGGACTGAGGAGCCTGGCCGGCTACAGTCCATGGGGCCGGAAAGAGGCAGACATGACTTAGCAACTACACAACAACAAGGAAACCCATACAGAGGACCGTGTGCCTTCATCAGGGATGCTCCACATCACCAGCAGGACCACCTCTCCTCCACCCCCACCCAGGTGCTCCCCAACCTGGGTAAGTTTCAGCAGGTGGCACGGGTCAGGCTACACCAGCTGTTCATAGCCAATCTCCTCTCCCATTGATCAGGGCTCAGCTGCTGAATGGGATACATACCCTCAGCATTATCCCTGCTCACAGGTATTACAGGGCAGCGACACTCAGTGGCAAATACATGATTCAGTCAAGCCGCTTATCTATTATTACATTTGATATAATTTTGTGTTTAGAGCTTTTCATGAATAGACTGATACTGGATGGAATCAGCATCCCATCCAGGTCAAGAATAAAACAGTGAGTAATAAGAATTACACATTAAGGATTTGGATACCGCTTATAGTCTCAGCAGAAAAGGTCCTGGTGGATCATAATTATTTTTTACTTCTCACCTTTGCTACAAAAAAGAATGTGCAAGACAGGAAATAAGGAAGAGCTGTTTGGGTTTAAAAAAGGAGGTGAGGTGTTTTTTTTTTTTTTTCCAACTTTATATATTAAAGGGATTGAGATCAGGGCCATGGTTCAAAGAATACAGAGGACTCTCTGCATAGGATGCCTTCAATTAATATTTGATGGAACAACAATGGGCTTCCCAGGTGGCACAAGTGGTAAAGAATCTGCCTGCCAGTACAGGAGATGCGAGAGACTTTGGTTCGATCCTTGGGTTGGGAACATATCTTGGGGGAGGGCATGGCAACCCTGAAGTATTCCTTGCCTGGAAAAGTCCATGGACAGAGGAGCCTGGCAGGCTACAGTCCATGGGGTCACAAAGAGTCGGACATGACTGAGCATGCATATGCCATGCCAGAAGAACAATAATGAATTATTTTTATATACCTCTTATTAAAATTATTATATGTTACACTGGAGTGTGTGGTACATTATAAAACATGTATTAGTAAATAGGGGAGTTGGAAATTTCTTAGGCAGGGTCAACTCCAGAAATCCTCTCCCCTTTCTTCCTAATTCCTCTCATGTCACCAGTATTAACATCTAACCAGAGATATAAGAAGGCTAAAGAACCAGGGGGAGCTGTTGAGAAGAACAGTACAGCTTAAACTGTAATAAAATCCTAATGTTTAACCCTCTTCACCTCACTGATCTTGCAAATATAACCTAAGGCCCCACCCAACATATGTCATACCTAGCAATAATGCAGGCAGAAGAAATGAAGACAGGTGTTCTCCGTAAAGGCCTGGACCCTCCAGGCACTACCTGTGTCCACATAAATCCAAGGCAAACAGTATCCAGCTAAGTTGTGAGTGAGACTCATGACATTCCCCTCCCGAGGCAGAAGGACAAGGACAGGTAATTTAGCCCCTGTCATTCTCAAAGACACACTGACAAACAGAACAGGGGGCGAAATTCTCTTCCCTCCTCATTCTTTTTGTTTAAATCTTTTGCCATGCTGCTTGGCATGCGGGGTCTTAGTTCCCCAACTAGGGATTGAACCCGTGGCTCCTGCATTGGCAGGATGGAGTCTTAACCATGGGTCCACCAGGGAAGTATAGCCCTCCTGACATTCTTCAGGAAAGAAGTGGGACTCTGGGTCAACACAAAGTGAAACCTTGGAAGATGCACTGAAAATATCAAATGGTTCTCAGAGTTCAAGTGATTCTACTTCACCACTCAGCAAATTGACAAGAATATGCCAAATTATACACACCAGGCGCTGGGGACACTTTCAGTTCCCAAAACAGGCAAAGCTGGTTGCTGGTTGGGACCCTTTGATCATCCGAGTTCGTGGTCATCTCTCAATCTCTTTGGCAAAAAGACCACAGGAGAGGAGACAGGTCGAGTGTAGCTTGTATTTCTAGCTTCGGGGACTCGGTACAGAGAAGCGGCAGAGCCTGTTCTTTGCTGATCTGAACTTGCAGCCAGAAGCGGCAAGAGACGCAAATATCTAAGAATAGGGGAGACATTTAGGGAAGTCTTACCAATGGGTTCACAGGGTAAAGTGTATCTGATCTGCTCCAACAACCTTCTCAGCACCAACTGGAACCATTTCCTCTCCCACAGCAGACACAGACTATTAAAGTGTAATATTCCTCCGAGGGTTCCAGAAAATCACATTGACATGCCCAACTGCCTCAGAGATTTTGCCTTCATGGGGCAAAACAGAGACCTATTGTCTCCCAGATTGCTTGCTGAGGGGTTGCTGCAAATCTGAGAGCCCAGAAGAGAGATGATTATTATGGAGAGAGTGCAGGACAAATGTAGACAGGCCAGAAGAGGCATTTAGATAGGCATTTGGAACCGGAGTCTCGATAACACTTGAGCTTGGCATAGCTAGATTCTGGCTACTACAGGTTACAGTGCTAATTCCCCAGTGGGCAATATTTCCTATGGATTCTGTTAGTTCCTGGATATTTTTCATAATGTGGCTTCCCAGGTGGTACAGTGGTAAAGAATCCGCCTGCCGGTACAGGAGACACAGGAGATGTAGGTTCAATCCCTGGGTCAGGAAGATCCCCTGGAGTAGGAAATGGCAACCTACTGCAGTAGTCTTGCCTGGAAAATCCCATGGACAGAGGAGCCTGGTGGGCTACAGTCCATGGGGTCGCAAGGTTGGACATAACTGAAAATGCACGCACGCATTTTGCATGATGGATTTTATTGACATAATGCTGGACCCAGTACCTGTGCTTCATCAGCCACATTGCTAGTGATAATCTGTGAATGATTCGTGGTCTTTGGCACATAAAGGAACACTGCCAGGCAGGCTCTCCCTGTACCATCACATCCTCGGGGCAAGATCATCAGTATGTAGAGAATTCCTGGAGCCTCTCCCCCAAGTGAAACATGACTTAGCAAGACTGTTCTTGTAAAATAAGAAAAGAATCCCCAAACTGGAGATCCCTATTTAAAACTTTACTAAAGTTCAAATCTGTATTTATACATAAACTATTTCATGTACTTTGTTCATTACATTTGTTTAACTCAGGAATATTTCATCCATGTAGATACAGCCAAAGATCAATACTTTTGGTTTACAAATCCCCTTAAAATATGAATAGTCACATTTTGATCCCTACAAAATGAGCAGAACACTTACAATATCTACTGTCATTCTCCCCGGATTTTCACCGTTCTTTCCCATCACCAGGATGTCACCCCATAAGATAAGAAGGTCAGTGGTTTTGAGGTTCTGGTTTCAAGGCTATAAATGATTTTTTTTAATTGAAGGATAATTGCTTTACAGAATTTTGTTTTCTGTCAGATCTCAACATGAATCAACCATAGGTATGTGTGTACATATATATATATATGCTGCTGCTAAGTCGCTTCAGTCATGTCCGGCTCTGTGCGACCCCATAGACAGCAGCCCACCAGGCTCCCCCGTCCCTGGGATTCTCCAGGCAAGAACACTGGAGTGGGTTGCCATTTCCTTCTACAATGCATGAAAGTGAAAAGTGAAAGTGAAGTTGCTCAGTTGTGTCCGACTCTTAGCGACCCCATGGACCGCAGCCTACCAGGCTCCTCCGTCCATGGGATTTTCCAGGCAAGAGTACAGAAGTGGGGTGCCATTGCCTTCTCCGATATATATATATATATATATATATATCCCCTCCCTTTTGAATCTCCCTCCCATCTACCTCCCCATTCCACCCCTCTAGGTTGATACAGAGCCCCTGTTTGAATTTCCTGAGCCATATAAATGATTTTAAGTAGTACTTGAAAAGCAAAAAAGGATACATGGATGATGATATCCACGGCACATAGAATTTACTTTGCAAAATGTGTGCAGTTTAAGAAACGAAAAGGAAAATGTACTGGCCAAAAAAGTATCACTGACTATGGCAGAAATTAAATGTGCAAGAAATTCAGAGCACTTCATATAATCAAGGGGCAAGTGCTCGGTCTGTCTGCCCCACGCCCCCTAGACTAAATGGCTACAGTTCCTGTTTTGCAAATCTGATTTCTTGCCCAGAATGCTGTTAATAATTGGTTCCTGGGCTGGCACGCCCATTGAGATGTACAAAACGGCTCTTGTTGATATTTTGATATCAAGAAAAGCTCTGTCAAAGTCTTCTTTCCTATAACCACCCACTCTCTCTTTGCCTCTTGTCACCCCCCCCCCCCCCCCCCCCCCCCCCCCCCTTTTACCCCGCCCCTGCTCATTTTACCCACATTAAAGCTGTAAGTAAATAAATGACAGGCTGTAGCCCATCATCAGGTGACAGATCATCCTGCGCTGGCTCTGGAGGACGAAGACGTTGTCATCTGTCTGGTCCCCCTCACATCCCCTTTCAGCCTCGCTGCATCCGGGTGGCACGTCACAGTCATCCGAGCAAGATGAATACAGCAGTGTAAACATCAGCTGGAGAGCAGAGTCCATCAAACATGTGACTCTGCACAGAAGCCCTTCTGCTGCCGGAAAAGAAAGGCTCGCAGAGGGAAAGAGATGCCTTTTAGTGGCCTCCTTCTGCTGCTGGTGGTTATTATTTCATTGAATTTAACAGGGTTTGGCTTTTTTTTTTTTTCCCCAAAATTGAATGTGAAAAGTTATAGCTTCCCTCCATCAAGAGTGAGAGGCATAGTATTAAATCTCTTCATTCTTAGAGTTAATCCATAGTTATTGGACCTACCTAATCATCCAGGTGGCTCAGTGGTAAAGAATCTGCCTAACAATACCAGAGACACAGGAGACGTGAGGTCAATCCCTGCATTGGGATGATCCCCTGGAGGAGGAAATGGCAACCCACTCCAGTATTCTTGCCTGGAGAATCCCTATGGACAGAGGAGCCTGGTGGCCTACAGACCATGGGGTTGCAAGAGTTGGACACGACTGAGCTTGCGGCACAGTGTCAGAGTACAGTAGACACAGAGTGTAGAGTGTCACAGTGTCAGAGTCCAATGAGACCTCTTTAGAACCATGGCATTGTGATCCCAGAGCATCACATCCTTACCCGTGATGAAAGTTTAGCCAAGGTGCAAGAAGTGACAACAGAGAAGATGATGAAACATCTCACTGGCGAAGCTGAAGTGGCATTGGGAAGGGTTTCCAAAACAAATAATGAACCGTGTATTAAAATAAACAAAGTCATAAAAACATCAGGAGGCAAAGCCAGAATAATAATGACTTCCCAGTGTGAGGGGAAATTCAAAGAAGGGTAAATGAAACTCCTTCCCAAATGAAAACAGCTGGCTGTGTGCATCCTCATGGATTTTCCATTTCCCTCTTGTTACTCTTTAAGAAGTTTTGTGGTGCTGCCACTTTAGAAGACCTTGCTCATAGCACATGAGGAAAAGAAAAATTAAAGTTGCATTAAAAAAATCACTGTCAGGGACTTCTGCAGCAGGCCAGTGGTTGGGACTTCGCTTTCCAATGCAGAGGGTGTGGGTTCTTTTCCAATGCAGAGGGTGTGGGTTCTATCCCTGGTCAGGGAGCTAAGATGCCACATACCTCATGGCCAAAAAAAACAAAAAACAGAAGCAACATTGTAATAAATTTAATTTTTTAAAAAGAAAGACACACAAAAAGATCACTTGTAGTAGCTGGGGGTGGATGTGGAATGATTAAATATGACAAACAGCTTCTACTATGATTTCTTGGACACCAAACACACCGACTCTCACATTGAGAGAAGCATTGACAGAACTTCCACCATTTGAGGCCATTTAGTCAAGCACTGATGCTTTCTGAAAACTAGGTTTTTTTGTTGTTTCTCAAAAGCACTTATGTAGCTCTTCAGTAGTATAAAGCACTGAAGCAATACCAACAACACTGGAATTTGCCCAAACCCGTAGTGATTCTAAAGAAAGAAAACCTGCAGATTCTATCCATACCATCAGATTAAAAGCCATTGAACACTAACTACTGATATCTCTACATTATTTGATCTATCTTTAAAGGCAAATTCTGTTTCTATCCTAACTATTCAATCATATTTCTTTAACTTTATTACTTTCCTGCTATGGTTTGAATGTCTGTGTACCCTAAAAATTCATTTGTTGAAACCCTAATCCTTGATGTGATGGTATCTGAAGATGGGTCCTTTAGAAGTTGACTACATCATGAGGGTGGAGCCCTGGTGAATGGGATTAGTACCCTTATTAAAGGAGATCCCACAGAATTCCCTAGCTCCTTCCACCATGTGAGGAATTGGCCAGAAGGCTCCAGCTATGACCCAGAAAGAGAGTTTTCACCAGGCACTAAATCTTCCAAGTTCTTGATCTTGGACTTCCCAGGTTCTAGTACCATGAGAAATAAATTTCTGTTGTTTATAAGCCACTCAGTTTAAGCTATTTTTGCTACAGCAGCCCAACCGGGCTTAGACCTTCCATTATACTCTCTTCGCCAGGCAAGTCACACCACCCATTTCACTCCATCCCCAGTGGCCTGTACTTTTCTATATCTAAGCTGCTGCTTACATTATCCTCACCTCTGGAATATATCTTGATCTTCTATGCATACATTAAAAATATACAGATGCAAGACTTGCCTGGTAGCCCAGGGGTTAAGACTCTGCACTCCCACTGATGGGATGTGGGTTTGATCCCTGACCAGGGGAGTTCTACATGCTATGTGGTGCAACAACAACCAAAAAAAATTACAGATCCAGTGACCTGGAAACTCTACTTCAAGATATTCATCCCTAAAAGAATGAATTTTCCTCAAGGATTTCTTTCAGCATGTTTATAATAGGGGGAAAAAAACCTCCAAATTCCCAATATCATGGGATTAGTGAAATAATTTCATAACATGTCAGAAAATTTGGAAAACACAGCACTGGCCACAGGACTGGAAAAGGTCAATGTTCATTCCAGTCCCAAAGAAAGGCAATGCCAAAGAATGCTCAAACTACCACACAATTGCACTCATCTCATACACGAGTAAAGTAATGCTCAAAATTCTCCAAGCCAGGCTTCAACAATACGTGTGAACTTCCACATGTTCAAGCTGGCTTTAGAAAAGGCAGAAGAACCAGAGTTCAAATTGCCAACATACACTGGATCATCAAAAAAGCAAGAGAGTTCCAGAAAAACACCTATGTCTGCTTTATTGACTATGCCAAAGCCTTTGACTGTGTGATCACAATAAACGGTGGAAAATTCTGAAACAGATGGGAATACCAGATCACCTGACCTGCTTCTTGAGAAATCTGTATGCCGGTCAGGAAGGTAGAACTGGACATGGAACAACAGACTGGTTCCAAATAGGAAAAGGAGTACATCAAGGCTGTATATTGTCACCCTGCTTATTTAACTTATATGCAGAGTACATCATGAGAAACGCTGGGCTGGAGGAAGCACAAGCTGGAATCAAGATTGCCGGAAGATATATCAATAACCTAAGATATGCAGATGACACCACCCTTCTGGCAGAAAGTGAAGAAGAACTAAAGAGCCCCTTGATGAAGGCAAAAGAGGAGAAGGAAAAAGTTGGCTTAAAGCTCAATATTCAGAAAACGAAGATCATGGCATCCGGTCCCATCACTTCATGGCAAATAGATGGGGAGACAGTGGAAATAGTGGCAGACTTTATTTTGGGGGGCTCCAAAATCACTGCAGATGGTGATTGCAGCCATGAAATTAAAAGACACTTACTCCTTGGAAGGAAAGTTATGACCAATATAGATAGCATATTAAAAAGCAGAGACATTACTTTGCCAAGAAAGGTCCTTCTAGTCAAGGCTATGATTTTCCCAGTAGTCATGTATGGATGTGAGAGTTGGACTATAAAGAAAGCTGAGCACCGAAGAATTGATGCTTTTTAACTGTGGTGTTGGAGAAGACTCTTGAGAGTCCCTTGGACTGCAAGGAGATCCAACCAGTCCATCCTAAAGGAGACCAGTTCTGGGTGTTTATTGGAAGGACTGATATTGAAGCTGAAACTCCAATACTTTGGCCACCTGATGGGAAGAGCTGACTTATTTGAAAAGACCCTGATGCTGGAAAAGATTGAGGGCAGGAGGAGAAGGGGACAACAGAGGATAAGATGGTTGGATGGCATCACCAATACAATGGATATGAATGAGTTTGAGTAAACTCTGGGAGTTGGTGATGGACAAGGAGGCCTGTCCTGATGTGCTTCAGTCCATGGGGTCACAAAGTTGGGACAGGACTGAGCGACTGAACTGAACACATCTACATAATAGTATTCAGGCAATAAAACATGATTCTATAAATTAATATCAGTTCCCATGAATGATATCCTTGGTGTGTTGTTTGGTGAAAGAAAAGCCATCATACACAAAATGTTTCTATTTTTTTTAATTAACATATCTAATTATGTATATACTCATGTATAATTATACCTTGTTTTATATACCCACATTCATATTTATATCAAGAGAGTCAGGGAATTCACAGCTATGTATACACGTGGATTATTTATGGACCAGGGAATCATTTTATGTGTATCTGTGTGTGTATGTATGTGTGTGTGCTCATGTGTGTGTTAAGTGTATCTGCACTTTATAATCTTTCAAAAGTAAACATGGACTGCCTTGGTATTATCGACTGAATAAAAACGCACACCCTAAAACATGAGGGAAAGCAAGTGAAAGCGTTAATCGTTAAATTGTGTCCAACACTTTGCCATACCATGGACTGTAGCCCGCCAGGCTCCTCTGTCCATGGAGTTCTCCAGGCAAGGTGCTGGAATGCGTTGCCATTTTCTACTCCAGGGGATCTTCCCCACTCAGGCATTGAACTCTGTTTTATATATTTTATCTGGTGGACTTTCTGAGGACTTCAAGCCCAGGAGGTAGCCTCTCAGATAGCTCTGAGGGATGGTTCTGAAGAGGTAGGGGAGGAACCAGGATATATAGGAGTTTTAGCAACAAAAACCAGGTAGTCAAAACATCAAAAGATTACTGTTCATTAAAGAAAACCAGATATCTCAAGTTATATATATCACTGAAATCATTCCTTTGATATGCACCTTAGCTATCTAGGGCCAGTATCCTATTCTTTTCCATCCTGAATGCCTTCAGGGTGCGCCCTTAGGGGCTAAGGGCTTGGCAGTGGACAGCCCATTTGTCTCTATACTGAGTTCCCTCAGGGTTCACCATTGGGGCAAAGTAGCAGAAAAAAATTCATAACCATCTTCAAACTCCAGCTCAAATGGTCTTTTTTCCACACACAGTTGTTCTTGAAATCTCATCAGTAAGCTCTTTTTCTCAGTTGTTTCTGTATCTATTTCATGCTGTTTAAATTTTGTTGCCTTAGCCGCTAAGTCATGTCTGAGTCTTTCATGACCCCATGAACTGTAGCCCACCAGGCTCCTCTGTCCATAGGATTCTCCAGGCAAGAACATTGGAGTGGGTTGCCATTTCCTTCTTCAGGGGATCTTCCGACCCAGGGATCAAACCCACATCACCTGCATTGCAGGCAGATTCTTTACTGTCTGAGCCACCTGGAAAGCCCTCTGTTTAAATTTTAGCTTTGGGTTAAAAACATCTGTGTATTATTACAATATAAACTACATGAGAGTTGCAGTCCTAATTTATCCTTGCATGTTAGCTAGTAGCATGTATTTAACAAATATCTTTATATGACTCACTATTAATCATCAGTAATTAAAAATTTAATAGCATGTCATAATCACTTGAAATGTAAATTTTAAAGGTCCAGAGAGCTGAGTCCATCCATTCTGTGGTCATTGTAGCCAGCCTCACATTTAGGTCAGAAGTAGAGGCCTGCAGTCCGAAATTTAATTCCTTGTTTAATCTAAGTATTTCTCCTTCAGCCAGGCATGCTTATTCTATCTGTTCACATAAATGCCCTGAATTAATTCCTGCCCTCGCACAAAGTGTAGAAACAATGGTAAACTGATTAGCTATCATAATCAAGGTGCCAGGAACAATGTTCAGTTCAGTTCAGTTCAGTCACTCAGTCGTGTCCGACTCTTTGCGACCCCATGAATCGCAGCACACCAGGCCTCCCTGTTCATTACCATCTCTCGGAGTTCACTCAGACTCACGTCCATCGAGTCAGTGATGCCATCCAGCCATCTCATCCTCAGTCGTCCCCTTCTCCTCCTGCCCCCAATCCCTCCCAGCATCAGAGTCTTTTCCAATGAGTCAACTCTTCACATGAGGTGGCCAAAGTAACAATGCAAACGTTTAATAAATGTTTGCAGGCAAATCGTCATATTCTCCCATCACATTCCTAAGCTTCAGCACCTGTAGATAACTTCTACAGGAAGTTCTCTAATTGCCTTTACTCTCCTCTTTTCTAAAGGTTTCCCTGATACTCACCTAACTGTCTACTTGAGACCTGATTCACCTCTTAGTCTGATTATATTTTTGTAAGGACAGATAGTTCAGGCAGCCTGGCAAAGAAAGGTAGATATTTCAGCTGGCTTGGCAACAGGAAAGCTTCAGGATCAGGATGAGAGGTTCCTGGGTAGGGAATGGGATCCATGGTGACGAGTTTTGGTTATAGACTTATCTTATCTCAGAGGTGAGTCAGCACAGACAGGAGCAGGTAATGAAAATCATTACTGGGCAATAGGGAGATAGGAGGGAAGAAAATCCAAACATGGATATTTTTAAGCATTAATTCAAGGAGAAATGTGCACAGTAGCAGGTGGGAATTCCATTAAGAAGATTAAACCAGGGAGATATTAGTTAAATAATAGTTAAAACAGTTCTGCCAGATACCTTCTGTATCCAGTACAAGGCAACCAAGTGTGTGTCACTGCCTGTTGTCACTGCTGCTTATCAGCTTTGTTCTTTGCTCACTGTTTCTCCTAACCTCTTAGTTTGCTGTTGTTCAGTCACTAAGTCATGTCCGACTCTTTGTGACCCGTGGGCTGCAGCACAGACTTCCCTGTCCTTTGCTCTCTCCCAGAGTCTGCTCAAATTCATGTCCATTGAGTCAGTGATGCTATCTAACCATCTCATCCTCTGCAGCCCCCTTCTCCTTTTGCTTTCAGTCTTTCTCAGCAACGGGGTTTTTTTCTGATGAGTCGGCTCTCTGCATTAAGTGGCCAAGTGTGGTAGCTTTAGCTTCAGCATCAGTCCTTCCTATGAATATTCAGAGTTGATTTTCTTTAGGAAGGACTAATTCGATCTCCAATCCAATGGACTTGGATTGTCCAATGGACTCTCAAGTTTTCTCCAGCACCACAGTTTGAAAGCATCAGTTCTTTGGTGTTCAGCCTTCTTTATGGTTCTGCTCTCAAATCCATATATGACTACTGGAAAAACCATAGCTTTGACTATACAGACATTTGTTGGAAAAGTGATGTCTCCGCTTTTTATTACACTGTCTAAGTTTGTCATAGCTTTCCTTCCAAGAAGCAAGCATCCAAGTCCTAAATCCCAGGTACTTATCAGTCCCCACCAGTACAAATCAGGATCCATTTCTGGGAGGAACTGTGTGTCTGACCAAAGAGATAAACATTGAGGAAGAGGGTAAGGATGGGAAGAGAAACAAATACAGAATGCAACATGGCCATTTAGACCAGTGCATTGCTGGACACAACTCTTTATCTGTATAATCAATACATTTAAACAATACAGTGCTGGGAGCCAGCGTGAAGAACTCTGCCCATGGCAAAGGTCATGAGGAGGCTTCGGCATACGCAAAGGCGGGATTGAGCCTCAGGAAACCCCCTGTTCCCGAGCATCTACCCCCAAAACCAGAGTCTGCCTACTTTACTGCTTTATGCTCTCACCTACACCTCTGACTTTACGGGGGGCTGCCCCCCACCACCTCTCTCGGAGAAGGAGTTAACCTATGACAAGGGTGTCTCAGGTCAAACCTCTCTGCTGGCAGACTAGCTTGTGTGACAGGATTATCCACACTCCACTCTTGCTACTACCTACATGATTGTTTACAAACTCTCAACCATAA
This sequence comes from Cephalophus harveyi, assembly GCA_006410635.1. NCBI lineage: Eukaryota > Metazoa > Chordata > Mammalia > Artiodactyla > Bovidae > Cephalophus > Cephalophus harveyi. Next base: position 66,328 of record SJYT01056778.1, read on the forward strand.
ACAGCACAGAGAGTTTGGAGTATTTTGAAAGTCTTAGTTAGCAATGGGTTTTTCTAAAGATAAAAATCATGTTGGTGAAGGGTTTTTCATTTATTGGGCCAATGTTTGCTGCTAAATCTCCATATTCCCTGCCTTTATAATGAATATAACTAACATATAGGAGAAATAAGTATTAACCTTTAAGATTAATCATGTTAACCTTAGGCTAAGTAAATTCCTTTCTTAATTGTAACCCACTACACCTTCACCCTATAGGAATGCAACTTTATCTGGTACCTTCAGAGTGTGGTACCTGGTTAAGAAAAATCACCCCTGGAAAATAAGTTTCTGGTTGACTGACCGTTATCAGAAAAGAAAGGAAAATAATATGTCAGCAGGCCTCATGGCCAGAAGATGATGTAAAACCCCTAAGACCTTTTTTATACATTTATATGAAGCACCTGATTTTGATAAAGGTCAGGATTGCTGACCCCCGTGTGTCTTTAACATTTCCATTTGTCTCTATGTGTAACAAAAGGCATATAAGCAAACCTGAAAATAAAGAAAACGGATCAGTTTCTGGAAAGACTGATTCCCCCGTGTCGTTTTTTTTTCCCCTTCTGGCTGAATTCCCATCTGGAGCGTGGATACTCGCCAAGCCTGCTAATTTTGCCTGGTCTTCCAAGATCTGACCGGGGAGGGCTCAGTGTCTCCTCTCCTTCGGGAGAACAGAAAGATGCCTGTGGCCTACGTAGGTGGTGCAAACTCCCTGTCTTGGAGTTTTATTGGCATTCCACGTAAACCAAGTTATTCAGCCTCTTTTTCTCCACTAATATTTCCTACTACACTATCCTTTTCTAATCTCTCTTTATATCTGTAATTAAATAAGTTCTTTCCTAGGACGCCTACTCCGTCTCCCCTTCGAATTACCCTGGATCCACCGGGGCTGGACCCTGGCAATACAGCACATGGAATATCACTTACTGCAATGTTGTGTGTGTGCTCAGTCGCTCAGTCCTGTCTGACTCTCTGCAACCCCATGGACTGTAGCCCACCAGACTCCTCTGTCCATGGAATTTTCCAGGCGAGAATACTGAAGTGGGCAGCCATTCCCTCCTTCAGGGGATCTTCTTGACCCAAGGATTGAACCTGGGTCTCCTACACTGCAGGCAGATTCTTTACCATCTGAGTCATAGAAAGATATGAGTTTTCTCCTTAAAAATGCATATATTTGAGACTTCCCTGGAGGTCCAGTGGTTAAGACTCCACGCTTCCAATACAGGGGGCACAAGCTCAATTCCTGGTTGGTGAACTGGATCCCACATGCTATTTGGCCAAGAAAATATCCATATATTTACCTAAAATTATCCTTTGATACTTTCTCACTCTAGACATTTCTTTCCTTTTATCAGGCATCTGACCTGTGGTGCCCTCTCCCCCATGCCAAATCTCAGTTTTATTTCCAGCTACCCTATGGGGATTTACCTGTGATTTCAGTTTTCATAGGAAATATACTGATACCTTGTTTTCTTTGCCTGAATTGTAATGTATAAAAGCCTCCTTGAATTTTCTCAGATTTGCCCACCAGCTTCCTTTTTTCCTTCACACCAAGACAGAAAATACAATGAGTCCATGGAAACAATGTGGATGTATAATCATAATCATTGATTATGATTATAAATTCATAATTCTTCTCCTTCATAGATGAAAGATGAGAAGTACACAGAAAACTGTCCCTCTAGCCTGTACTGCTTGTGTGGTTTGGCCCAAGCACAGAGAACTGAAGCCGTTTGGGAGAAGAGTGTGTGCCTGTGTGTGCATGATGGAGAAACAGAGACGGAGAAACACATGAGATAGGTAGAGAGAGAAAGACAAGGAGAAAAAGAGAAAGAATAACACACTGAGAAAGAGGCTGTAGCTACATATGAACATTAAATCCAGAGGTCACCCTGAGAAATATACCAGTTGATAGCAGTCCACTCTGAAGCCTGGAGTCCGAAAAAGGAAACCCAGGAGACTTATGGTCACTGAGATGATGTTTGTACAAATACAGAGAGACTGGCTCTAACCTTTCCACAAATGGTCTCCTTTCCCCTGCCCACCCTTACCTGTCCCCATACATCCATACACACACACACCCCTAACACCCTAGAATAAGACAGGGCACCTCTGCCTTCATCTGTTTCAAAAGATGTGCTGCAGGATTAATCACTCCCTGGTGGCTCAGTCAGTAAAGAATCTGCCCGCAATGAGGGAGACCTGGGTTTGATTCCTGGGTCGGGAAGATCCCCTGGAGAAGGAAAGGGCAACCCACTCCAGTATTCTTGCCTGGAGAATTTCATGGACAGTGGAGTCTGGTGGGCTACAGCCCATGGGAACACAAAGAGTCAGACACGACTGAGTGACTAACTTTTCTTTCACTTTGTTGCAGGATTCCTCTAAGTAACAAATACCATTAAAACACTTAAAACAACATTTCATTTAAAAAAACCAATTTTATCAAAATAATTCCAACTTCATAAATCTAGGCACAGCTTCCCAGGTTTTTTGGAGTACCTTCACTGTCAAACCATACTTCTTTCTAATTTAATACAAAACTATGAAAAAATGAACTCCAGTGGGAATGACACCTATTCTTTTAAAGATCTGCAAACGTCTGCTCCAGTTAAGTGCTTTGGCTCTATTCTGTCATGTTGCTCTTCTTCTTCCACCCTATGGAAAGATATAAAAGGCTACTCTGAGAATTCAAGTACTTAAGAGGAAAGAGAAATGGTTAAGGAAATTTCCTCAGGAGCAGCAGACGTGTCTCTTCCAATAAACTCCTTAACGAATTTTCCAGGTTGTCAGAGTTCTTTAGGCTAAAATTAATTAAGCTAAACTTTCAAAATGAATCATAAGGAGCATGGATGCTATTTCTCTGTGTTGGCATGCAAAATGGACACTGCATCTGTCTCCATTCACAAATTCCATCAGAGGGCACTTGAAGTTGGTTTGTTCCCCGAGCAGTTCAGAAGGTGGAACAGCGGGGGGGAAAAAAAGAGAGAGAGAGTTCACTGGAATCAAGAATGTTTCATCGCGGAAGATTGCATGGAGTAAATGAGACTTTAGGGACATTTGGATATATAATTTCTAACCCTGGGGGGGAAAAAAGGAGGTGCAGTTAAATTAAGGGGGATTCTCAAATAACAGTGTGGGCAGCCAAGATTCTTTTTTACATAAAACTTTCCAAAACCTCCTGGGTTTCATGTGAAACTCTCCAAAATGATGAAGGTGGCTTTGGGGTGAATCCTTTGATCCAAGATGGCCAGAATGAGCTAGAATAAAAAGGGGGAAACAGAGGCTTCCCCAGCCGCTGCTTGGATGGAGAACTTGTTTCAAATTATCATGCATAGCCTGAAGGGAGAGTGCTTCTGCACGCGACAAAACCTATATTCACGCAATGTGTCTGCTTACTCTGGCAACCTATCTGTACTTACAAACTCTTCTCATCCCAGTAGGAGAGAACCATCCCCCATCAAGGTAGCAAAGGATAGAAAGAGGACACTGCCAGGAGGACTGTAGTCAGTAACTCCTACACAAAAGGCAAAGAACTGGCTATGGAACCAAGGATCTCAATGTTTGGGCCTTCCCAGGTGGCACAGCAGTAAAGTATCTGCCTGCAATGCAGGAGACACAGAGACACTGGTTCGATCCCCAGATCGAGAAGATTCCCTGGAGGAGGAACTGGCAACCCATTCCAGTATTCTTGCCTGAGAAATCCTACGGACAGAGGAGCCTGGAGGGCTATAGTCCATGAGGTCACAAAGAGTCGGATACGATTGAGTGTGAGTGCACATTTGTGCACATACACACACACACACACACATCTCAATGTTTACCCTCCCATGAGTAAATTTGTACTGAGATCTCAGTGCCTCTGAGCTTTCCTTTCCTTAAGGAAGTTTATTACTTAAACCTATTTCCTAATGTGTTTCTAGGGATCCCCACAGGGCTCCACGAGCCAAGCATCACACCAGTCTTTTGTGCATAGTTCTGATTGGCTACATCACGGCTCTACTGCCTCAGGTTGCCAGAATTTTCCAAGGAGGCTGGGCTGCACTGGGATTCCCCCTTCACTGTCTGAGATGTTGTCATCACTTCCAAGGAGATGTGGAGAAGCTAGACCCTTATCATCACTCCAGCTGAAAGCCTGACTCCAAATGTTCCAAGACCACGGTGAGTCAGAACATCTACAGCTTGGCTCCAGGAAGTCTAATGACAGAAATCTGTATCTTTGCTTTTGTAAAATAAGGAGTGCATTTCCTCTGTCACAATGAGAAAAAGCTGCTCAAGCTCTCAAACATTACAGAAATCTTAATTACACAATAATTTTGTCCCTGGGGTGCAAAATACTCTTAGAAAGGCAGAATCAAAAAAAAAAATTGTATTTTTCGATCATCATATCTAATACCAACACACCAATTCCCTCCAAGAGAGGGCATGAGGTAAACATATATATCATCTATATCTGTGCTTAAGCTCTCAGTTGCTCAGTCATGTCTGACTCTGCTATGCCATGGACTGTAGCCCACCAGGTTCCAATGTCTGTGGGATTCTCCGGGCAAGAATACTGTAGCGGGTTGCCATTTCCTCCTCCAGGGGATCTTCCTGACCCAGGGATCGAACCTGCATCTCCTACATTGGTGGGTGGATTCTTTACCACTGTGCCATATCCATATCTATCTATATCTATTTGGGAATACACTCAGTAGACTGGAGTTCAAAAACAGTGCTTAAGAGTTGCACTGATAAATTTTAAAAAAAAATAGAATATCAACCACTCAGATAAATTATCTGGAAAGAGTCCAGGAAGAGAAACGAGGCAAAAGAGAACTTTGTTCTGATTTTAGCCCTGCAGTTCCCAAACCATGTGCTGAGGTAGCCTTGGTGCTCCAGTGCTTTCACAGAGATATGCATAGGGAAACACACTGTCACCTACTAAATACCATGTGAGCTATGACTTTTAAGCTGCTTGGATCTTAATTAACTAAAAAATTATTTGTACATAAACAAAATTAAATGGAACTATTAGATATTTCTTTTGACCTAAGAAGACTTTAAAAAGTTACCAGGACCAAAGAGTGCTGTGAAGAGAGTAAGTTAGGGAACCTCTGGTCTAGTCAGTTGATGATGGCTGGCATTCCTGTGCAAGAAAGCCAAATATAGCAAGCCCTAGTCTTTGGATGGTTAGAAATAAGGTAATGCTTTTGCAAAAACTGATATTGCTTAATGTGGGAAACTTTTATTTGCTTGCATATTTACACTGAAAAAAAAAATTTTCCTAGTTTAATATAGATGGGAAATACATTCAACCAATGCATCTTCCTTTTTTCTTACTTCATGTGTTCAGTTCAGTTCAGTTCAGTCACAGTCGTATCTGACTCTTTGTGACCCCATGAATCGCAGCACACCAGGCCTCCCTGTCCATCATCAACTCCCAGAGTTCACCCAAACTCATGTCCATCAAGTCAGTGATGCCATCCAGCCATTTCATCCTCTGTCATCCCCTTCTCCTCCTGCCCCCAATCCTTCCCAGCATCAGAGTCTTTTCCAATGAGTCAACTCTTCGCATGAGGTGGCCAAAGTATTGGAGTTTCAGCTTTAGCATCAGTCCTTCCAAAGAACACCCAGGACTGATCTCCTTTAGAATGGACTGGTTGGATCTCCTTGCAGTCCAAGGGACTCTCAAGAGTCTTCTCCAACACCACAGTTCAAAAGCATCAATTCTTCAGCGTTCAGCTTTCTTCACAGTCCAACTTTCACATCCATACATGACCACTGGAAAAACCATAGCCTTGACTAGACAGACCTTTGTTGGCAAAGTAATGTCTCTTCTTTTGAATATGCTATCTAGGTTGGTCATAACTTTCCTTCCAAGGAGTAAGCGTCTTTTAATTTCATGGCTGCAATCACCATCTGCACTGATTTTGGAACAAAGAAAAATTCAGAGTTCATAAATTGCCTATGTGTCTTCCTTTACCCATCTTTCCAGAACTGATGGCTTTATAAAATGGTGGTGTAAAAAAGACATGGAAACTCATGAGAAAGCTAAGATAGGAAGAGATGGCCTGGCATATATAACACAGGCTACTCAAGAATCACCTACATGAAAATTTGACCTTGAAATATTTACTGCACTACAGTTTTTGATACTTTGAAAGCCATTTACCAATGGGGAAGTGTATAAAAATTGAAAGCTATAGGGTTACAGTCTTATCATTATTTCTAAGATACATGGTTTTAAGGCATTCTTTTTTATTCTAGTATGTGTTAAGACACACATACTAGTGAATAGTGAAAGTGAAGTCGCTCAGTCGTGTCCGACGCTTTGCGACCCCATGGACTGCAGCCCACCAGGCTCCCCTTATTTTCCTATACACTCTCTCTGTTCTGTTAAATACCATGGGAGTTTGTCATGGGTCAACTTGGCTAAGTTGGAACTTCATTTCCTAGATGGCTTCCATATGTGCTTCTGAGTTAAAGTTGGCCCAAGGAGTAATTGGGCTTCCCTGATGACTCAGTGGTAAAGAATCCTCCTGCCAATGCAGGAGACATAAGAGACACGGGTTTGATCTCTGGGTCAGGAAGATCCGCTGAAGAAGGAAATGGCAACCCACTCCAGTATGTCTTGCCTGGACAATCACAGGGACAGAGGAGCCTAGTGGGCTACAGTCCATGGGGTCACAAAGAGTCGGACACAACTTAGTGACTAAACAACAATGACAAGGAGGAATTCACATGAGATTTGGAAGCAGAAGTGAAACAGCAGCCATTGCTTCCAGGAGGTCACCATGATTAGATGTGGTGACAGAAGATGCAGAGATGCTGGCAGGTTGCAACACATCCTCACTCCTCCACTCTGCATCTCATGAGTCTATGGAGCTGACCCTATTGACCAGCGGGAGCCTGAGTCCACCACCAGATACTTGGCAGTAAACCCACAGAGGGGGCTACTACACAGAGGCACAGCCCCGCAAACCCCTCCACGACCTTCCCACTCCCCATCCACCTGGGTGACTGGCTGCACTTGGCTTCTGACTCACAGCTTCTCCAGCTCCCCACTTGGACCTCCACCTCCCCCACATCGTGGATGCTCTAATTCCTATAATAAATCCCTTACCTCCTAATGCACAGTGGTTGGGCTTCCCTGACTGATGCAAGCAGATACTGTAGACATCCCAAGTGACAAAGAGAGCATGAAAAATGATTCTCCAGTACATATATAGATATATATGTATATATTTGGCAAATGATTTCCTTATGGGGACATTGGGTTGTAATACAAAGTGTCTGTCGTTCATCAGTTCTGTTTTTAGAACATCCTAGACTGTTGCTCTTGAAATCCTTAATACTAAAGAAGGCTTGGGAATGAACCATACATGGAGGCTGGATTGTCTAAAACTCATTAAAGTTACTCAGGTTTCTCATGGACTATTCCCTCTGAGGAAGAAGAAACTGTTTCCACAGCCAGGGAAACAGGCCTGTCTGGTGCAATTTTCTCTTTCAGTCAGCCAGTTTCTCTGCAGATTTAATAAACAGCATTCAAAAGGGGTATAAAAGTGTCTGCTCAAAAGCCTGCAGTCTGTTATTTGTGGAAGTGTCTGTGGATTCACGGACCCATTTCCAAAGGAGTGGATTATCATCTCGTGATAACTCATAGCACAGCACAGGGTAATACAGCTCTGTGGGCAAACAAAAAAGCCATTCTCTTTTGGTGACAAAAGATGAAGCTAGTTATTAGCAATTCGATACAAAAGAAGTAAAAAAGACTGGAAATGAGGAGTCAAGCCAAGTTTGGCATCTATTATTCACACAAAACCTTCTAGTAATGACAACTACCCAAATCACAGAAAAATCCTATTCAGAGGATCCGTTTTCTTGCTTTGCTCTCAAAAGTGTAGATGATAGATAAACTTTCAGTGACTGTCAAAATTAAAATCAAATCCGTTTTAATGAAAGAAAACAGACTATTTCTGTTTGTTGGTTCCCGAGAAAATGTGTGATGATGAATTTCTGAAATCTTTAGTTTATCATTCCACCCTGAAAAGAATCTATTTTTGCAAACAATACTTCTCTATATTATTGACATCCTTCTTTAAAATTTTTTTTAAAAATGTGTATCAGCTTAAATGTTGAGCACTATGTATGAACTCCATTCTACCGAGTTTTTCCCAAAGATATTTTTTTCTATATTATCTCATAGTTGCAGACTTCATCAAAGGTCATCCGATCCACTGATTTTTGTCAAATATTCCCATGTTATTTCATCTGATAAATTATAATTTGTGATTGGCCTTTGGAAATTTCAAAGGACAGCAAACAATAGACATATTTTCCAAAATAAAGAACAATTGCAAATAAAAAGTAAACTCAAAACTCAAACAAAAATCAAAAGGAAAATATTCCCAAGTTCACAATTCAGAAGGCTTAATCTCATTTAATATTTTTTCTGAGTTTCTTTTTATTTATCTTTCAAATGAACATGAGACCCAATTCTCATTTCCATAAAGGCTAACACAACGGGAACAAAAGAGCACAATGTGACAATTTCCAACTGAAGTTAATATTTGAAACATGAATTTATCTCATAACACAGGGATCATACACTGTGCATAAACCTGAAACACCAAAGCCAGCCATGACTATTAGCTAGATGTTATTTTAGTATTCTATTAAAACAGTATTTGTGCTTCATGATATGACACTACTGCTACTAAGACTTCATCAGGGCATCAGAAAATAATGCATTTCTCTGTTCTTTGAAATATGTCAAAAATGAAACAATACGATCAATTGTAATTGGATGGCTGAAACTTCCCTTATTAGATATGTCTTATACAGCTAATCTGAAGCCTCAAAAACATTTTATTCGGTATCAGTTTATTATTTAGGCTAGTACAACTCCAAGGCCAATAGTCTCATGCCTTCGTACTTCCACAGAATATAAGTAACCAGCATGGTTTTTAATCGCATGAAAGGCAATCAGTATACACATTGGCTCAAAGTGAGAATGAGAGAGATGAAGCAACCAAACTAAACCAATTTGTCTAACACCTCATATTGTACTGAACCATCTCAACACCTTAAGTTTTTTTCAAGGGTTTGTGCCATGTTTATGGATAACAACATTCTATGCCTAAATTTCCTCTTTCCCTGAAGCTTCAGACAACAGACGCTGAGCACATGGCTTACATTAAAGATGGAGCAAAATGCTTGACTGAAAGTATGTCTGAATCAGCTGTTTTATAAAAGAAATAATTTATGTGTAAATATCTAATGTATGTGTAATAAAAATATATTTTTACATGTTAGGAGCCTTCCACGGGCATCAGTGCTAGTGATTTAAAGACCTTGAGCTCTGGAAAGCTTCTATAAATCTTCAAGAATGATACCAGCACTTCAGTAGGAAAATGGGCAAAGAGCATTCGTTAATGGATCAGTTGCTAGGAGGTGAAAAACACAATATAGTTCCCCTATCATTTTCTGCATAGAAGGTAGAGATAAAAGTAAACATTTTTCCCAGTAATCAAAATGACACCAAAAATCATGATACAATTATTGAATAAGAAAATAGAAAAGGTTTTCATTTTTATTTCCTTTAATTTTCTTTCTTTTTTTTATTGGTAGGGAGAAATTAATATGATTTAAATCTTCTGGACAATCACTTAGCAGCATAAACCCAAAGCTTTTAAATGTCCATATTTGATGTGAAAATGGACATTCTAGTACATTATTAGTAGGGAGTATAACTTGTAAAACTTTCCAAAGGACAATTTGGAAGTAAATTTTAGCCCTTAAAATGTTTACATCTCTTGCATGAGCATTTCCACTTATAGAAGTTTATCTAAAAAAAAAATTTCATAAATGTGTATGTATACATATGGAGAAAACAGCATAATAATCTCAACTTCATCAGTAAAGAAGGTGTTAAACTGTTGTTGCTTACTGTTCAGTCACTCAATCATGTCTGACTCTGCGACCCCATGGACTGGAGCATGCCAGGCTCCTCTCTTCATGGAATTCTCCAGGCAAGAATACTGGAGCAGGTAGCCATTTCCTTCTCCAAGGAATCTTCCTGACCCAGAGATCAAACCTACACTTCCTGCATTTGCAGGTGGGTTTTTACCACTAAGCAGTTCATCCATACAATGGAATAGCAGGCAGGCATTACAAAAATGAGACATAACTAAGTACACTGGTGGGAAAAATTGTCCAATACATGATGGCAAATAGAAAAATAAAAAGTAAATTACATAACAGTAAGCTAAACATTGTCTATTTTTAAAATTTAATATTAACAATATATAGTAGCATTTCTTTCCTGTAACATTTTAAACTTTAGAAAATTTATATCTTATTTATGATCCAGAGAAAAAAATATATATGTTAACGTGGAGTTTTTTGGCTCAGAAATTTCACTGCTAGAAATTTCTCCTGATACCGGATAATGTGTTCCTAATACAAAGAATGATTTAAGTAGGGGATGGGTTGCATACCGTATGCATTTATACTACTAAATCCATTCAGTAAATATAAAAGCTATTTAAAGGTATATTTTTAATTAAAATGTCTATAATAGATTTTAAATTTTAGATGGATTATAAACTTCATTTATGGTATAATCTCACTTCGGCAAACAGCTTTTAAAAATGTTTCTCATGTTTGTAAGCAAAATATATAAATGAACACAAATGTATACACATACACACCCAAAGAAAAATGTCTGGCAGATGTTAACAGTGGTTAATTTTGTATTGCTTATGAGTGTTTTTTTGTCTTTATATTTAATCATAATTCTTTTTCCCCAGAAAGCAGTATAGCTTGAAAAGATAAAAGATATCTTTTTAAAAAACATATGCATAAAACTGACACAGTAGTGAAATACATATGTCCGAGAAACAAAAAGTTTACACTTATTATGATCATCAAAGAAATATTAATTTAAAACAATAATAAATGCAAATTTTCACTAATAAACTGGCAAACACTTTTAAGACACCATTTACTGGAGGCAAGAATTAAGAGATGGTTCCTTCATTGTTTCTGAAGGATATGTTGGTGTGATGTTTTTAGACAACAATTCAGCATTAGTTAAGACCCTTTAAAATGCTCCTAATTTGGGCCAGTAACTCAGCTTTTAAGAAAATACATTAAGAAAGTACTTAGAATTGTACATAAAGATGTGTGTCATTTGGCTGCTTATCTGAAAAATCAGGAAAAAAAGCCAAGTATTCAATCACAGAGAAAATAATTAAGCCATATTAATAATCATGTCTGAAGTATTGTGAAGCCATTTAATATTACAATTTCAAATAAATTCGAGAGCAATCATGTGACAGCGTGAAGTGGAAAGAAAAAAGAACCAGGATGCCAACTGATATAAATAGCATAATTCCAAAGAGGAAAACACTAACAGAAAATACATAAATGTAATACTTTCTCACTCTCTTTGCAGGGGAATCATAAGTGATTTATTTCATGTTCATCTTCATACTTCTGCTTTTAAAAATTGTATCTTTGAAAACTATGCAAACATCTGTTGAGTAAGAGGCAACGTCAAAAACAACAACTAGCACGTGATGCAAGTTTCAAAAATCAGACAGGTGGGGGGTGCGATGAGCACCTCACATATTTATGGGGGGTTGCAAAGGGCAGGATCTCTGGATCAAGTAGGAAGAAGCTGAAATTTATCACTGAAGTTTACAGCCTGCTCAGTCAGTCAGTCAGTTCAGTCGCTCAGTCGTGTCCGACTCTTTGCCACCCCATGAATTGCAGCACACCAGGCCTCCCTGTCCATCACCAACTCCCAGAGTTCACCCAAACTCATGTCCATAGAGTTGGTGATGCCATCCAGCCATCTCATCCTCTGTCATTCCCTTCTCCTCCTGCCCCCAAAACCTCCCAGCATCAGACTCTTTTCCAATGAATCAACTCTTCGCAACAGGTGGCCAAAGTACTGGAGTTTCAACTTTAGCGTCAGTCCTTCCAAAGAACACCCAGGACTGATCTCCTTTAGAATGGGCTGGTTGGATCTCCTTGCAGTCCAAGGGACTCTCAAGAGTCTTCTCCAACACCACAGTTCAAAAGCATCAATTCTTCGGCATTCAGTTTTCTTCACAATCCAACAGCCTGCTCAGTGGTTCTCAAAGTGTGGTCCTTGGACCAGAAGCATCAACACCATGGAAGGACTTAAAAATACAAATTTTCAGGCACCGCCCCAGACTTATTAAATCAGATGTTCTGAGGATGGGGCCCAGCAACCTGTGTTTCAACAAGCTTCATTGAGAATTCGGAGGCACACTGAAGTTTGGGAACCACAGTTCTGGCAGATGCAAGAAAATCTCCAGTCCTCAGAGGCCATTCCCTGGGAATTATGCATATCCTAACTGGTTTGGGCTGCACACAGTGAAGCCAGAGGACCTGAAGGGAAGTCTGGGATCATCGACAGTGGCCAATCCTGCCAAAAATGCCATAACCTCCAATGGTTCTGAAACCACAGGCAGAAGAAGGTGTGTTTACTTCTCATGTTTGCAAAGCTTTGGTTCTGAAAAGGAATTTAGAGGTGGTCTGATCGTCACATATTCAAAGATGAGAAAAAGACACTCAGCAAGATGAAGTGATTGGATGGGGCCCCACTGTCAGAATCTGCCCGATGTCAGCTATCAGCCAACCAGTTCACAGCACGCTGTATTGTCCACCAAGCCAAAAGTCCTAAGGAGAGTTTTTCAAGTTTATTCTGGAAAAAAGTCAATATTCCTTTATATTCCAAACAAACAAAAATAGGAGCATTTATTCCACTTAATAATATCTCCAATGTACCTTCCAGGCCTGCCATCGAACATCTGTCTTTTTTAGATAGCCGTGGGAAATTATCTACTAGAAGCAGAGCTAAACAGATTCTGTGAGTTGGGAGGAAACTGGGAGGCCAAATAACTCATAGTTTAGGAGGTCAAAATACATAGAGATTATTAAATGATATTATTATTTTAAAATTGTGAGTCCTGGAGGATCTTATTATTCCTCACATAGTCATTGGCGGAGATAACCTGTGTATCACCTGGGAGCTTGTTAGCAATGCAAACTCTCAAGCCCCACCCAGAGCGACTGTGTCAGAATCTATGTTTTAACAAGATCTCTGTGTGATTCTTACACACATTGACCTCTGAGAAATATTGCTCTAGGAGATTCCCATTTGCCTTTAATGATAAGAAATTTATAATTTCTTTGGGGAAAATATGGTGCTTTCAATAGAACTGGCAAAGTTCTTAACAGGGGCATTAATATCCAAAAAGAAAAAGTATCAGGGGGTCTGATGTACATGTAATCATATGCAGATTTGGAAGACATTACAGAAAGAAAGCAGAACTAACTGGGAAATGGAAGAGTTAGGGTTATCTGGTCAACAAGCAACAGAGTAACAAATCAATCTGTCCTGCATGATAATAACATTTGTTGACTCATACAGGTAGAAGTCCAGGGTAGGATAGGATCCAGATATTATGTAATCGACAACTCAGCCATGTTGAGTTGAGATTCAGAGCTTCCCTGGTGGTCCAATGGTTGAGAATCTGCCCATCAATACAGGAGACATGGGTTCAATCCCTGGTCTGGGAAGATCCCACATGCTGCAGAGCAACTAAGCCCGTGGGCCACAACTATTGAGCTAAAACTACTGACCCCATGTACCACAACTACTGAAGCCCACATGCCCAACAGCTTGTACCCTGCAACAAGAGAAGCCACCTAAATGAGAAGCCCACACACCGTAAGTTGAGAGTACCCCCTGTCAGCTGTAAGTATAGAAAAGCCTGCCCAGCAATGAAGATCCAGCACAATCAAAAATAATAAATATTTTTATAAAGAATTGAGATTCTTTTAGTCTCTCCACTTCCCAGACTGCAGGATCAGGGTTACGCTAAGATGGGTGTCCCTCCTATTTTCAAGGTGACTGTAAACAGGATTACATGAATTTTTGTTTATATTTGGTGGGAGAGAGAAAGAAAATGTCTCCCCCAAGTATGATTTATAGTTAAGAGTGAATATATATGGGTAGACCTCAGAGATACTGCAAGTTCGGTTTCAGACTACTGTGATAAAGCAAATATTGCAATAAAGCAAGTCACATGAATTTCTTGGTTCCTGGTGCATGTACAAGTTATATTTTTCACTATCCTGTAATCTATTAAATGTGCAATAGCATTACGTCTTAAAAACAATGTACATAGTTTAATTAAAAAATGTGTGCTTGCATGCTAAGTCACTTCAGTCATGTCCAACTCTTTGCAATCCGATGGACTATATAGCCCACCAGGCTCCTCTTTCCCTGGGATTCTCCAGGCAAGAATATTGGAGTGGGTTGCCATGCCCTCCTCCAGGGGATCTTCCCAACCCAGCGATGGAACCCATGTCTCTGGCATCTCCTGCATTGGCAGGCAGGTTCTTTACCAATAGCACCACCTGGGAAGCCAAATTAAAAAATACTTTATTGCTAAAAAATGCAAGCCATCGTGTGAGTCTTCAGTGAGTTATAAGAGTAACATCAAAGATCACTGATCACAGATACCATGACAAACAGCATAATAACGAAAAGTCTGAAATACAGTGAGATTACCAACATGTGATGCAGAGAACACTACAAATTAGGCCACATGCCTACCTTTTGGACTTGTAAATAGCAACCAGGGGAATATCATAATAAAATGGACTTAGACTAAAGTTGAATCCCATTCTACAACTGGAAACAGGGTGGAGAGATAACTTTTAAAAATGGGAGAGGATTACTATTAGGAAAGAAGAAAAAAAAGGGGGAGTTAGGTAGTGGGCATGCAACTGACAGTGTCAATTACAAATGCATTGGCAGAAGCCCCTGGGACTGCAAGCTCAGATGGAGCGTTGCTGTTCACTATTCACAGCACCGTAAGTAAGACAGGTGCCCCCAGGCAGTGATGCTCTGTGCTCATCACTAACACTTTAGTTGCCTCTGTTGCTTCATTAGGTATAATTTTTGGTGTTGAGACGATCTTTCATTTTGGAAAAGACTGTACTAGTAGATGGAGGATGCATTTCTTTTCTTACTTGCAAATGTAAAAGCTAGCCACCCAATGTGAGCTGTTCACATTTATGCTTATAATTCCTCTGACTGCTGACATTTCAGTCTGGGCACAACCTTATAGGGCTTGATGATAATTCGATCTTGTCTCAAATAAAGTGTTTAACGTTATTATTGTGAAACTTTTTCCAAATAATAAAAGCACTACTGATAGCAATATTAAAGAGGTTTTAAAAGTGAAAAATGAAGCATGTCAACTTCCTGCCACTAACATAGTAAGTAATTTTACCTTAGGGATATTCTCTATCAGGCTTTGCTCACAAGCATACATATTTTAACACATATGTAATCACGGCGTAACTGTAATTTTGAGTTCTGTTTTATCATTTTAGCACCATATTGTAAACATTTCAATTTGCATGCCATTCCCACAAGCAGTGCTCAGGTGAAAGATGCCAAAGAAATGAAACCCCTGAAAGAACCGACAGCTACATGAAAATTTTCTGTTCAAACTGATATATTCCAAATCATTACGGAATTGGAGAAATAGTCCCTTTTGCTTTAACTCTAGCTTTTATTGACAATCCAAAATCAGTCATCATAGACTGCTGCTGCTGCTGCTGCTAAGTCGCTTCAGTCGTGTCCGACTCTATGCGACCCCACAGATGGCAGCCCATTGGGCTCTGCCATCCCTGGGATTCTCCAGGCAAGAACACTGGAGTGGGTTGCCATTTCCTTCTCCAATGCATCAAAGTGAAAAGTGAAAGTGAAGTCGCTCAGTCGTGTCTGACTCAGCGACCCCATGGACTGCAGCCTACCAGGCTCCTCCGTCCATGGGATTTTCCAGGCAAGAGTACTGGAGTGGGGTGCCATTGCCTTCTCCACATCATAGACTAAAGCCCCTAAAAAATATGGCACTGATTACCAAAGAGAAGCAAGTGACAAATGAGCCTTTTGGCTAAAGACAAAATTCTCCTCATTTTTCACTCTTATTAGGGATTCTGTGATTACAACTCACTCTGCTGTTTGGCGATGTCTCATGGATCTGTAGAAAGGTTTGACATCTGATGATAAATTCAGGTACGTGTCCATACATATCACTTTTAAGTGGAAAAAAAAATTGTTAAATGACTCTGTCCAGTCACTACAATAGATGGCCTTGGGGAGAGACAAGCAATAATCTGGGACTTGAGGTTTCTTTTTGTGCTCACAGGAGGTCAGAGCACATTTCCACCAGGACATATGTGGAGGAAAGAGCCTAACGTACCAAGTGGGGACTCTGCTCCTGAGTTCCTGAGTCTCATCCGTCCACCCCGCAGAAGAATCTTGCCCCATTCGACTGTGAGCTCCCAAATCAGATGTGAGGGTTTTATTCTTTCTTGCACTCCAGACTCCTAGCATAGTTCCAGGCTCAATAAATATTGACTGAGTGTCTAAACTAATCATGAGATAAATTCCATGGTATTTTTTTAGACAACAGTGTTCATGGCATTGTTTCTTTTAAAACTGTGCTCTCTACTTACTCAACCTCTATAAGATGCTTCCTTCATAAAAAGGCATATTTAATAAAATGCCACTCTGATTCAGCAGGGCAATTTGTTAAAAGAACATGCTTGTGTGCGTGCTCAGTAGCTCAGTCGTGTCCGACTCTTTGTAACACTTTGGACATTGCCTGCCAGGCTCCTCTGTCCATGGATTTTTCAGATAAGAATATTGAAGTGGGCTGCCATTTCCCTCATTCAAGAGATCTTCCCAACCCAGGGATTGAACCCACATCTCCTGCATTGGCAGGCAGACCCTTTATCACCTGAGCCACCAGGAAAGCCCAGAGAACACATTGGGACCCCATAAATTGCCCCTCTGCTTTTGCAATGGAAGTTTCAATGCCCCTACTTACAGGCATCATAAAGCCCCAAGTGTGCTTGATGTGTCTCAGGGAACTGGACAATTGTTTCAAAACTAACTAGTCTGGATTAAGTGTCGTGTGGTAGGAATGAGGGGAATATTTTCTGGGAATCAGTCACTTCCCTACACTGATGATGAGCAAAACCATAGGTACAACCTTTCTGAGGAAGCGGGCAATTTGCACAAAAAGATTTGGGCACAAAAATTCCACTTCCAGGAATTCATTCTCAAGAAATATTTGAGGAGTGATATCAGATGTTTTAAGTA
Organism: Cephalophus harveyi; assembly: GCA_006410635.1. NCBI lineage: Eukaryota > Metazoa > Chordata > Mammalia > Artiodactyla > Bovidae > Cephalophus > Cephalophus harveyi. The sequence continues at coordinate 83,567 of SJYT01056778.1, forward strand.
ACAATTTTGGTACCAGAATGTGCATGTCTTCACTTGTGAAAATATGAAGAGCATTTTTTTAATACAAGCCAGACCCTGAGCTTTCTACAGTCACAGGACTTTGATGGGATGAAGCCTGTGCCTTTTCCATCCTAAAGGGGATGCAACTTGTATATTGGCCCATATCTGTTAAGTATGGTTTTATGAAGCCTAAAATAATTACGATCTGGTCCTTTTCAGAAAAAAGTTTGTCAATCCCTGCCTAGAGGAGTACATTTTGTATATAGGACAGTGGTTTATTTTTTATAGAGAGTAAGCACCCTAAGGATTTCACTCCTTTGTCCCCAGAGTGAAGCCCTATAGGAAGAAATGCATAAAAGAAGGAAGAAAATCCTGCAGTCCTGCTCTGAACTCCGATCATCGCACAGGATCCACATGGTTGTTGACTCAGGAGGTAGAGTTCTCCTGGTCAGCGAGCCTCTTTTACTCTGCATGTGCCATCTTTGGCAATCACATCTGCATCAGGCAATTACAGGTAAGTTAAGCCATGCCAGTTACATCAGATATGGGACCACAATCAAGAAAATCCTCAAGGACTTCCCAGGTCCATGGGAAAAAAAAAAAGACTTTCAAAGAAATCCAGGTAGTTAAAACACTGCCATATGAAAAAGTCTCAAGACCTACAGGGATTTCACCAACTTCAAATGGTTTGGGGGTCACAGTGTCCACTCCTCTCTATTATATTCGTCTCTCATTATTCTCACTTTTCCTATTTTCCATCCCTTGTCTCTTTTTCTCAGTGTGCTGTTTTTCCCATAAGTATCCTCACCAGTGCATCTCCCAAAGTCCATTCCTACGTCTCACTTTCCCATATGTTGCATTATAGTAATTCCCCTACATACAAACCTTCAAGTTGCCAACTTTGAAAGTGCAAACGTGCGTTTGTACGATCAGCCACGGAAGTTAGTTCAAGCGTCTGGTGTACACTGTCATGTGGGTGCATCCTCTACAAGTGGTTGTGCTTTTGTGTACTCAACTGTATGGAACTGCATAGGGTACAGTAGTACAGCACCTTTAATTCAAGCCCTGGACGTCTGGAAGCAAGCACAAAAGTGGTGATGTAGCTCATACTGCTAAGAGGCGCCAGGCGGTAACGATGGAAACAAAGGTGAAAATGATTACGAAGTGGAGCAAGGCGATAAGATGGTAGACATCTCTCATTCTTGTAACAAGGAGCTTACTAATGAAGACCTGATGAAACTGGAGGCCCAGGGATAGGACAAAGAGAGACAAGAGGAAGAAGAAGTAACTGAAGCACCGATGAGATTCACAATGCAGGAAATGGCAAGAGGATTTTCTTTATTAGAGGAAAGACTGTTAGTTTTTGAGACACAGGACCCGAACATAGAACAGCACACAGAGGTTGCAGCAGCCGTTCAGAATGCAATCCAGCACTACTCTGTCATCTCTGATGAGAAAAAAGAAAAGATCTACTACCCAGACATCCCTGGATTGTTTTTACAAGAAATGAATCCAGCAAGGAAGGAACCAGAACCTGTGCCATCAACATCAGGCGTGAGTGTAATTGCAGCCTTCCCTCCGTCTCTGATTGCTAACGACCCTTCAGCTCTACCATCTCCCACTTCCTCCTCCTCATCCAGTTAGTAACTCTTCTTGCCTGTTCACTCAATGCCAGCCCCTGTTTGCCAGCCATTATACTACTATACTTTTCAAGGTTCTGTACTGTAAGATTACAAATGTTTAATTTTTTTTTTTGTATTATTTGTGTGAAAAGCATTATGAACTAATTATAGCACGGTACTATATAGCCAATTGTGTTAGTTGGGTACCTAGACTAACTTTGTTGGACTTAACCAACAAGCTGGACTTACAGACATGCTCTCAGAATGGAACTCGTTCATAAGTAAAGGATTCTGTATTTTACTTTCCCCACACACAATTTCCAGACACAATTATAAAAATTAGTGAATTAGAAAAATAGAACAACCAGGTTCTATTCCAGACTTTGCTACTCTCTAGCTTGGTATCTTAGGGATATCTTTTTATTCTGTGGATGTTAATATTAACCTGTAACTGAGTAGACTGATCCCAGATCTCTAAGGCAAAAATTTGTAGGTAAGATAAAAATAAGCTTATTTGTTTCTCCACAAGAAAAGTAACAAGTAACAGGTGTTTTATGAAGCTATCCATGCAACATTTCCCAGCAATGCACCAGATGTATATGGCCAGATTATCTGCAGAGCTGCCAAGAAGATTCACAAAGATATCTCCATTAAGGACTACAAACCACACACTAATCTCTTCTAGCCATATTGCCAGACATGCTTCTAGAGCCAAGAAAACTGGGTCTGATTTAACATAACCCACGAGCCCTATTTTCTAAGAAAATATATTCTGTAGACTACGAAAGTAGATAATTTTATATAATTATTTAATATTATATATAATTCTAAAACATGCCAAATCAATTATATACTATTTGTTTTCATTTTGTCCCATATCTGGCAACTGAGAGTCATCCCCATCCACTTTTAAGGTAGATCCAGCTTCCTGAAGTCCAGCCAGGGCTTAACTCAAGGATCGCCAATTAGTTGGAGAGAAGTTCAGATAATGGCTTCTCTATCCCATGAAAAACATCTGTCAAACTGAATTGCATCAAAGGTAACAGAATGTTGTGTAATACCGAAATTCCATAGTGAAACAACCTTATGCTCCCTGAGTTTCAAGGATCCCTCGTTCCTTTTACTCACTACTGGGAGAATGGAAAAGACTTTATTTTGTACCTGGAGAAGCTGAAGGCAATACAGGGCTGGACTATGGTGCTGGCAGTGGAAATAAGAAGGAAAAGACAGAAGTGAGAGAAGCCAGGAATGAAAATATGTTAAGGACATACCTCTCATCTAAATCTCAAGAACAAAAGATAAATATTCCGGTGATGATGCAATCTTTCCAGCTTGAATGACTGAACACTTTATTCCACTGGCAAATAGGGAACAGGAGACCAAGCATAGAAAGAATTAATAGAAACTATTATTTTAAAAGTAAAATAAAGAACCGAATCAACACTAAGTTGTGTTTTTTCATTAATGTGGGGGTGGTAGGAAATGAATAGACAGATTTTATAATTGTCCTAAATTATTGAAAATTTTCCTTTCTGACTCCTACTGTGAAACTACCCTGAAACTCCCAGACTACAGCTCATATTTTAAACTATATTCCTTGGGCATGGTCACTAAGAGAAAAAAAAAAATGAAATAGAAAAGAAACGTTCAATGAATTAAAATAACAAGGCAAGTGCCATGTAATGGTAGCCAAAATACAAAAAAAAAAAAAAAAAAAAAACACCAAAGAGAGAGTTAAAAAACAATTCAATATGCTAAAGATTTTAAGAAATAGAACTGAGAAAAGGTGATTGCATTTGCAATTAGGTTACTGGATCAGTTCAGTTGCTCAGTCATGTCCGACTCTTTGCATCCCCATGGACTGCAGCATACCACGCCTCCCTGTCCATCACCAACTCCTGGAGTTTATTCAAACTCATGTCCATTGAGTCGGTGATGCCATCCAACCATCTATCTTCTGTCGTCCCCTTCTTCTCCTGCCCTCAATCTTTCCCAGCATCAGGGACTTTTCAAATGAGTCAGTTTTTCACATCAGGTGACCAAAGTATTGCAGTTTCAGCTTCAACATCAATCCTTCCAATGAATATTCAGGACTGATTTCCTTTAGGATGGACTGGTTGGATGTCCTTGCAGTCCAAGGGACTTGCAAGAGTCTTCTCCAACACACAGTTCAAAAGCATCAATTCTTTAGCACTCAGCTTTCTTTATAGTCCAGTTCTCACATCCATACATGACTACTGGAAAAACCATAATTTTGACTAGATGGACCTTTGTTGGCAAAGTAATGTCTCTGCTTTTTAATATGCTGTCTAAGTTGGTCATAGCTTTCTTCCAAGGACCAAGCGTCTTTTAATTTCATTGCGGCAGTCACCATCTGCAGTGATTTTGGAGCCCCCCAAAATAAAGTCTGTCACTGTTTCCAGTGTTTCCTCATCTATTTGCCATGAAGTTACTGGATAGTCAATAATTAAACACAGTAGAAGAAGCGAAAAGTTGTTATTATTATAACAGAAGAACTGACTGAATCTGCTTTTTCATTCCAAGGTGATAGTAAAACTCATATTTGGGAGAAGGTTCTATGTCTATAGGAAAGAAGGAAGAAAGAACCCTAGTGCCAAGGCAGGCAACCTAAGAAGAGAAGAAGACGACATCATATTTTCAGAAATGGCAGAGAAACTTTTTTGAGGCTGCAAGATCTTGTATTAAATTTAAGTTGAAGTCTACAATTGTCCATGGGATTTCCCAGTCAAGAATAGTGGAGTGGGGTGTCATTTCCTACTCCAAAGTGACATTTAAAAAGCAAAGTAACAGGGAACTCAACTCGGTGCTCTGTGATGACCTAGCAGGGTGGGATGGTGGTGGGGAGGGAAGGGTTAATAGAGAGGGGATATATGTATACTTATAGCTGATTCACATTGTTGTACAGCAGAAACTAACACAACATTGTAAACAATTATCCTTCAATAAATACAGAAATAAAAAGAAAATTACTTTGTGGGTCAATCAAGAGATTGAAACCCCCTGAAATTCACAGAAATGATAAGGATATTTTTATCCTGATATAAGGAGGAGTCTCAAGTTGCCATACTTAGATATTAAAATGAAGGATGACTGTCAAAATCTAGAGAATCAGCTGACTCTTAGACAAAAATACTTTGACAATTTGAGTTTTCACTTTTGTGATCAATACTGGCAACAGATGCCTGTTCTGGGCTTATTTGATGTCATTTGAGAGTTATCATGGAATTCCTCTCTACTTAAAATTATCTCCCTACACTTCCTGAATGCTATAAATCAGAAATTAATTTGGGGCTATCAACTATTCCCACATTGGTATAAAAATTAGTTCAAACAAGTTGCCTTTCCTGAGATTATCTGAGAATTTTGATGGGAGGAAAGAGGAGAAAGAAAAGAGAAGCTGGGGTTTCTCTGGTAGCTCAGTGTTGAAGAATTCACCTGCCAAGCAGGAGACAAGGGTTTGGTCCCTGGTCTGGGAAGATCTCACATGCCTCGGGGTAACTGCACCCATGCACCATAATTACTGAGCCCACGAGCTCTAGAGCCCATGCTCTGCAACAAAAGCTGCCACAGCCATGTGAAGCCTGAACATCAACAGCTCCGCTTGCCACAACTAGAGAAAGCCCACGCAAAGCAACAAAGAAGATCCAGCACAGTCAACAATAAATAATTTTTTTTAATTTTTAAAAAGGAAAGAGAAGCCAGGAGATGCAGACCCCACCCAAGGCAAAGAGAAGGTTTTGAGTCCATCCAGTGGCACTGATGCCATGGTACTGGAGGTGACAGGGAGAGTAAGAAAAGGCAAAACTGATCCAGTGACAAAGATTATTCTACTTATTTAGAATTTTTGCCTAGATTCGGATTTGTCTCAAACTATCTATTACCTGTCTTTTAAAAACAAGAATTTTTGCCACTCTCTAGTTTTCCAAGGTCATCCTTAAATGTTTATTTTATCTGTCTGATCTCTTTTTCTTCCCTTCTCTAGATGTGGAAACAAGCAGGAAAATGGTTAAATTTAAGCCATAGGAAAAGAACGTGATGCTTATAGTGTGAGTCATCAGCTACTTGGCATTATGATGCCTCAGTCTTAGAATCTGACCACATTTTTCCTGGAAGCTAGTTTCTGTTTAATTCATAGACAATCCGTCCATAGACTGTGAACTCTTCAATAATCACATTCAGAGGATGGGCTGTGAGACTCATCCAAGAAGGAGAGGGTCACATTGTCTTCGGAGTTTATATTCTCACCTCAGCTATTTATTTGCTCTGAATAAAGTCTGTAGGATTAGAAAAGAAACCACTCACTCTCTTCCAAAGAAGCTTTTTCTGCTTCAGCGATATGTCTGAGCCCTTGTCTTGAATTCTAATGGTTATTAATCTCTCTACGATTGTCTGGGTCGGTACCAATCCTCTCCATGAGGAAAAGAAAGTTAAAAAATGTTAAGCAATGATAAAGCTACCACTAGAAACAGGTGTGTGTGAGCAAATTATAACGCTCGGTCCAAATCTGCCCTCTTGCCTCTTTTTAGCAGGTTTTATTGGAACACAGATATGCTTGTCTGTTTACATACTGATTGTGGCTGCTTCCACGCTACAGTGGCAGGACTGAGCGGTTATAACAGAAATCATATGGCCTTTGAAAGCAAAATAGTTACTCTCTAGCCCTTTATAGAAAAAAATTTGTTAAGTCCTGACTGCAGCATTTCACCTTCCACTATTTCTTGTTCAGTCGCTAAGTCATGGTCAACTCCTTGTACCTCACGGACGCCAGGCTTCCCTGTCTTCCACTGTCTCCCGAAGTTTGCTAAAATTCATGTCCATTGAGTTGATGATGCCACCCAACCATCTCATCCTCTGCCACCCCTTTCTCCCCCTGCCCTCCTCCTAGCTCAAGTGTAGATGAAATATAAATATTTGAAGAGTCCTCAGAGTGGCCCAGACCATGGTCAACTTGGTGATTCTCTTACTTCCTTTTGACCATTTTGAACAGAGGACAGGGCTTCCAGAAATCTACAGATCTTCAGTGGAGTAAGTTCCAAACATTACACAAGCTCTTCAAAGAGTTTCAACCTTAGCCAGCTTGAAGCAACACGTTGTTATCATGAGGGAGAATTTTGACTCAGTGCAGCGGAGCAAAAGGTATTAGTCACATCCACACCAGAGGTATTTATAACTCTGCTACTGTTGCGGTCGTTCAGTCACTCAGTCGTGTCCAAGTCCTTGCAACCGCATGGACTGCAGCATACCAGGCTTCCCTGTCCTTTACTATCTCCTGTAATTTGCTCCAATTCATGACCATTGAGTCAGTGATGTCATTCAACCATCTTATCCTCTGCTTCTCTCTTCTTTTGCCTTCAATCTTTCCCAGCATCAAATTTCAAAACCTTTTAAACCAATTTAGCTTAGAGTGCATTTCAAATGCACTTTTGACTGAAGACCAACATTCAAAAAAATTTTTTAAAAAAACACATAAATTAGAGAACAATTCCAACTCTTAACCTCTCTAATTATACTTGGTGGTGTCAGACTTTCTCATTCATTGAACATCTTCCAGGAACAACTCCCTTGATGACCACAATCTGAAATCTTCCCACAAAGTGAAAAGAGTAATCGTCTTAAAAATAACATTCTTCTTTTCTATAAAACATTAATATTGTGAGCTCTCTATTTTATAGAACAGAAATAAGGTTAGAGTATGAGATAAATTTGGGAAAATATTTTTACATTCCAACTGACAGAATTCTCTAAAGTTTTTAAGTTCCAATCATCTAAAATTTTAATACCAAGACTTCACTCAAGATAGACACTACTGTGTCTGACTTTTTCTTATGTTCGCATGTCTGGTTTTTACTTGTTTCTAAAGGCTATTTCAGACCAACATGAACGTGTGAGACAGCCCATAGGTCGTAACTTCTGTACTCATTATATGTTGCATCCAACATATTGTCAGGCTTAAATATTCAGAGTTGCTTAAAAGTCTAAGAAACGTATTTTAAAATAATTTACAAACATAGGTTTACAGAATCTTTAATTCCATGTGTCTTGCCTATCTAAATTTAGCAAACTATGAAAGAGCCGTTCCCACTGGTTTCGAAAGATGATCCAGTGCAGAGTTGGCTATCTTTCCAAGGTGATATGCCAAATCCTAATATTTTCACTTCTTGCCTTAGGAGAGTTTGCTATTAGAGTTTGCAAAGGATTTTTTTGTGTTTAAGAACCTCTGAAGACTGGTGCAAAGCACTAATTTTGGATGTGGCAGAAACGGTTTAGTGTTGATCTGTAAAGTCCTTCTACATATATTATTTCGTTCATTCTGGAGGAAAGAGTGTTGTTATGACCCCTTTTCCACAGATGTGGGATGTGAGTTCCAAGAGTGTAAGATATGGGTCATGCAGCTGGAAGGATATAGTTAGAGTTCAAACCCATGCCTTCAAGCTCCAAGATCAGATCTTGCAAACAGAAAGAAAATGGTGATTAGAATCTGGACAGATATCAGTAATCAAAGCCAAATAGGCAAACTGTGCTCATCTGAACTAAATTTTGGCTGTAACTGTGGCAAAGGCAGGTTGCTATTATTGTTTTAAGTCACTCAGTAATGTCTTTTCAACTCTTTTCAACCCCATGGACTGTAGCCCATCAAGCTCCTCTGTCCTGGAGTGGATTGCCACTGCCTTCCCCAGGGGATCTTCCCAACCCAAGGATCAAACCCGAGTCTCGTGCATTGACAAGCAGATTCTTTCCTACTGAGCCACCAGGGAAGCCCATAAAAGCAAGTTATGCTGTAGATTTAAAGCTAGGGAAAAAAGACACACATTAGAACAATATAAATATGGGAAATACAGTAAAACACAATACTCAATATACAGTTGGGAAATCAGGGAACCCTCAGAAGTTGAAAGGAAAAACCAAGTTGACGATCAAAGTCCTAGAAGACAGTCAGAAACTTACAGTAATTGGGAGAGCAAGGGAAGGCAGCAGAAAATCTTAGATTCCTGAGCTTCCAGGGACTATTTTATTGCAAGAAAGTTGCTAGGTACTGAGCATACATTAACACAATAATAGCTTCAGTTCAGTTCAGTTCAGTCACTCAGTCGTGTCCGACTCTTTGCAACCCCATTAATCGCAGCACGCCAGGCCTCCCTGTCCATCACCAACTCCCGGAGTTCACTCAGACTCACGTCCATCGAGTCCGTGATGCCATCCAGCCATCTCATCCTCGGTCGTCCCCTTCTCCTCCTGCCCCCAATCCCTCCCAGCATCAGAGTCTTTTCCAATGAGTCAACTCTTCGCATGATGTGAAAAAATAAAGTCTGACACTGTTTCCACTGTTCCCCCATCTATTTCCCATGAAGTGATGGGACCGGATGCCATGATCTTCGTTTTCTGAATGTTGAGCTTTAGCCCTTCACAATTTCATAATATTGTAGAAGAGAGAGAAATGCAGGCAAATAATTACTATAAAATGCTATAAATCATAAAAGAAAAGCCACATACAAAATTCTGTGAAAGCACTGGGAAGAAATTATATAATGACACAATGACAAGAGATAATAACCACCTCATACCAGAAGCTTTCACTTCATCCTGACCTGTGCAGAATGAGGAGGCAGTGGCTGAACTGAAGTGTGTGGTGCACAATGGTTGAGAACTCTCAGCTGGTGTGTGCATGAAGGAGGCCTACAGGAATCTAGTTGCAACAAGTTAATAACCAGCTGAGACAGAATAAGTCAGGAAAGCACAGAAGTTAAAAGACCCAGGGGTCAGAAAATTACGTTCCCAGGAATATTTCTCCTGGAGATAGTCTGATAGATGATGCCAGAGAGGCCAAGACAAGCTCCTCCCACTTTACAATTTTGCTTCAGATCAATTCTGCTGTTAAAGAACTGGGAGGATTATATAATATATTGACCAAGCCTGGAATGGAGAGTAAAACAAAGATCTGCTGATAATTATCCAGGAAAATGAATGGTCATCTTAGATCTGACTCTGCCTGTGGGAATGAGGCCAAGATATTTTTCTGAGCTTTCATTTAAGGGGGAGTGATAATATCCATCTTTTGAGTTGCAGGCTTTTGAAAGAAAGAAAGAAAGAAGTGAGGGAGGGAGGGGTAAAGGGAGGAAGAGTTAAAGGAAGGAAGGAAACTATGTGAAATGCCTGGTTTATTGTGGGCAACCCAACAAATACTATTGATAAGTAACTAAAATAAGCTAGGATCTGTCCCACTTTTAACTTTGGCCTTACGTTAGTACACATTAACGTAAAGTAGAGATAAGAGTAATCATGACTTGGATTTATAGCTTTCTTCATATTTATTTATTTGGCTGCGTCGGGTCTTAGTTGTGGCATGAGGGATCTTTCACTGTGGCACGCGGACCTTTCTAGTTTTTGCCAAAGGGCTTATTTCCTCCACAGCAAGTGGGATCTTAGTTCCCCAACCAAGGATGGAACCCACACCCCCTGCTTTGCAAGGCAGATTCTTAACCACTGGGCCACAAGAGAAGTCCCTAATCATGACTTTCAGAAGCTTGGGGAAAGAGCTGAGGAAGATGCTGAGTTGGGTAGATGTCAAGGAGACCATCCATCACACATTTCTGACTTCCGGGGCTGCTTAAACATACCCAGGCTTCTGCGGCAGCCGACACAACACTAGGGCTCTGTGTTAAAAACAAAGGTCATCCTAACGGCGTTATCTCCGACACAAAGCCAGACCAAACAGACATATCACGAAATAGCCTTACGTTCAAGTGAAACACAAGCAATTTGTAAGTTCTCAGGTCGGAGCATCACGAGTGATCCCTGTTTCCATGTAATCATCTCTGTTGTCCATGCATAGCATTTACAGTGGCTGCCTGGACACAGGAGAGCCCTGCTGCAAAGGAGCACATCTAATGTTTGCTTATCTCTTGTTTTATCAGAGCTGCCAAGTAAAAGCTGCAAAATTACAGCAAGAAGCAGGCAGACAATTCAGCAAACCAGGGGAAGAACATTATCTTCACTATTGTGGATGATGACCAGGTACTTGGGAGGCATTCTGCGGCCACTTCCTTTTCCGTTTGCAGGGTTTGCATAGCTCAGTTTACAGTAATGATTCTAAGGTTGAAATCCCACGTGGGGGAGAAGAAAACAAAGAGTGATCGTCTCCCGACCCTTGCAGCCCAAATTGACAATGATTTGCATGTAGGCTTCTCTCATTGTATGTATATATTGTCATTCTGGCAGGCTACAGACCACGGGTCAGCAAAGAGTCAAACACACTGAGAGATTAAGCACAACACAACACAGGTTCTGTTACTGGACATCTCTTTGAACTTGACCTTGAATTTCTTGACCACAGCGTCTCTATTTGCTCCTGCCTGAGACATGCGGCAGCCCACCGGGCTCCTCTGTCCATGGAATATATTCCAGGCAAGAATACTGGAGTGACTTGCCATTTCCTACTCCAGGGGATCTTCTTGACCCAGGGATCAATCTTGCATCTGCCTAAGGGCAAAAGTATTTTTCCTACTCTCTAGAACCAGTGGTATTAAAGATTTAGAACATGCTTTTAAAAAAATGGTAATAGGGGACTTCACTGATGATCCAGTGGTTAAAACTTCACCTTCCAATTCAGGGGGTGAGAGTTCAGTCCCTGGTTGGGGATCTGGGATCCCACATGCCTTACAGCCAAAAAAAAAATAAAACATAAAACAAGAGCAATATTGTAACAAATTCAATAAAAAATTTGAAAAAAATGGTTCACATAAAAAAATCTGTAAAAAATGGTAATAAAAGACATCAGAAACAGGTTTCAAGTAGTGTTTCTTCTATTAAATAGCTACATGACCTTGGACAAATCACCTTGTATTTCTCATCTGTCAAATAAAGAGATTGGGCCAATGGGTCCTAAAAATGCCTTCTAGTTCTAATGTTCTAGGATCTCATCATTCTGAAGACAAGCCCCTCAGGCGATCGAGTTCGGGGTAGAGGTACACATTGCTTGTACTCTGCAAAAATTTTTAAAAAGAACATAGCTCTTTAATCCTCCAATGACTAGAAAGCCTTTAGGAAATCAGGACGGCAAAGATTTCCTCTTTTATGGAACAAAATTGTTTCCCTTTTTTTTTTTTTTTTTTTTTTTGAGGTTCAGAAAGATGTCATGTTTCTTTCTTGGGTGAGCACTTCATTTCCAGAATTAGAATTGATCTCAAGGAAATGAAACATTCATCACAAGTGAAAAAACTCCAGTGTATCTGTCACAGCTTTAATAATATATGGCTATATTTAAAGAAGCTCTATTAACCTGGCAGTGACGTGGTGCCAATCTGAACAACCACAGAAAGTTTCCAAAGCAATAAGCAAACACTTTTGCTTCATACTCCAGAGGCAACTTTAATGCAAAAAAAAAGCAAAATAATAAAAAGGAGGGGAAGAAAAGGTAACTACACATCACTAGCTAAATTAAAAAATAAAAACAAAAACCTCAAAAGAAAGAAATGTAAAAACTTGTAAGCCATACGCATTTTGAAGAAATACGAAAATAATTTCCATTTTGATATAATGAATATGATTTCAAGTTTTGTAACTGTGTTCCTTTTTTGGTTTCAATTATCCAGAGTTGGAAGAAGCCTCCAAAATCTTTAGCTTGACCTCTTACTTCTGAGAACCACCCCAGAGTCTGCTGAACAGAAAAAAAAAACCTCAGTCCTGATGCTTAGAAATTGGGATTCTTGTCTGGGTACAAGCCAACTGACTTGAGGGAAAAATTAGACTTACTTTTTGATCGGTAAAATAATATGTTGCATGCACGCATGCTAAGTCGCTTCAGTCATATCTGACTCTGTGCAAACCTATGGACTGTAGCCCACCAGGCTCCTCTGTCCATGGGGTTCTCCAGGCAAGAATACTAGACAACCCACTCTAGTATCTTCCCAGACCCAAGGATCGAACCCACGTCTCTTACATCTCCTGCATTGACAGGCAGGTTCTTCACCACTAGCGCCACCTGGGAAGCCCCAAAATAACATGTTTGAATGCCTCAAATCCTGTATTCTTGAAGTCATTCCAAACAGGTGGACATCTTTTCTTTGCTGAGACAACTGTAGCCCCAACAATGCTGGGGAGGAGAACAAGAGGCATTCACAGAAATGTGTTCTATCAAACCTGGCACCCAAAATGGATGGACTCAGAGACAAAGGATTTTCCTAAACCCGATTCTAATCCCTCCCCTTTAGTTGAAGTCCTTTTCTGTCCTCAAAAAAGACATAATTGCTCTCCCTCCTTATCCTACATTAGGGTTTTCCATAAACATGAAGAGAGTCATTAGCTATATCTTAGCTTCTTTTCATCTGCTTCCACTAGAAAAATAGAAAGAAAAAAGGCACACTTCCCTGCACTAGGGAGGAGGACAGGGGGATCACAGTTTCTAAAAATATCTTTTTTTTTTTTTTTTTTTGACCGCAGAGCATGGCTTGTGAAATCTTAGTTCCCTGACCAGGGATTGAACCTGGGCCCTCAACAGTGAAAGCGCCAAGACCTAACCACTGGACTGCCAGTGAGTTCCCTAGAAATACTTTCTCTATTTCTAACAGAACAGTCTTAGAAATTCCAAACTGAGTCTAGATAAGAAAGCAAATGAATATCCTAATAAAACAGAAACATGTAACCAAACTGATAAGATCATTTTAAGATGTAAAAATATGGTTTTGGTTTATCTGCTTCCCGGTTTTTCTGGACAGTTCATGCCGGATCCTACCCTGCAGTCTCCATGACCATCTGTCTAAAGACCTTTCCTTTCCTACTATTGCTATTTGTTCAACAGTTGAAAGACAAGAAAGCACTTTTCCTCTGGAAAAAGTAAATACAAATTTTTAAAAAGAAGAAGCTAATAGCTATCATGATTCTGCTGTTTTATATCTAAACCTTCCACTGAGGCTCTGCCCTAAGACAGAGTAGATGACATTGGTTCCACAAAAGGAGGAGTGAATTGATGACATAATCAGGTAAGAAAGAGCTCCACACTCCTGCCTCACCCAAACCACACAAATCATTCTGATGCAGAGATAACACAGGACAAATTTTTTTTTTTTTAATTAAAGAATTGTCCCAAACCTTGCTGCCAAGAAGGGATCCACACCTTTTCATTAAAATCAAGTAAGCAAGGGACTTTGCTGGCCATCCAGTGGTTAATACTTTGCCTTCCAATGCAAGGGGGATCTTCTCAGGTGGCTCAGTGGTAAAGAATCCACCTGCCAATGCAGAAGACACAGGAGACTCTGGTTCTATCCCTGGATCGGGAAGATCCCCTGGAGGAGGAAATGGCAACTCACTCCAGTATTCTTGTCTGGAAAAACCCCACAGACAGAGGAGCCTGGAAGGCTACAGTCCATTGGGTCACAAAGAGTTGGACATGACTGAGCATGCAGACACGCTTGCTTCCAACATGGCGGTGCAGAGGGGTGCAGGTTCCATCCCTGTTGGGGGAGCAAAGACCCCACATGCCTCATGGCCAAAAAAAAAAATCAAAACATAAATAACAGAAGCAACGCTGTTAACAAATTCAATAAAGATTATACATATATATGTACACACACATACGTAATTATATAATGAAATAATTCCCTCTTTAAAAAGTCAAGCAAACAAAACTTGTCCTTACAAAGCAGCAAAGTGAAGAATTCTAATGGTTTTATCAGCCAGGAAGCTGATATCTTCCTAAACGCAAAATTGTTGATATTCTTGGATGCTGAAAATATGTGATTACCTGGAAACATAAGAGTGCCTTATGTGGTCCCAGGATCACTGAAGGAGAAGACTCCGTAAAGTCTACAACTGTGAGATTTTAAGATACTTTAGCAAAATCTACATAATTATGTCATCATAAGCCTGCATGAACACACATTACAGCCAACATCTTTACATCATGCACACATGGTTAACATCTCACTAACGCTTGTGAGCAGGAGAATAAAGCCTTTGTGTAACAACAAAAGGATCATACTGTTTCATTCACACAACACCCACCCTGGAGTCTCCAGACCCTCCAACACCGAAGCTTTTAATAAGATACTTGCCCACAAATTAAAAGGGATTCTGCAATTCCATCACTAGACAAGAATGTGATTTCAGCATCACAAGAGTAAATAAAATAGTACTCCTACTGTTATAAATTATGCATCGTTCATCTCAAAGGACAATAAATAAAGCATCTTTCATCCCTACGAATCCCAAAGCAGTTAACAATTTATAAACTAGCACATGGGAATCACTTGATTCACTCTGAAAGAGATCCTGTCCTGGGATGCTGTGGTATTTTTTAAATAGCACACACAGAACTATATTGAAAGACGAGAAGCAAAGAAATACCATACCAGTGGCCTAGATTTGAGTTGAGGAGGTAGGAACCTGATTGAAATGCATTCAGAAGTTCTTTTCTCCCATTTACCTTGTGGAGATGGGAATTTTGAGACTTCCCAGACATTAATTCTCCAAAGTTGTTTTGCCAGTGTTCCCATTTCTTTTCACCTGGGTTATTACAATAACTTTTTCTGAAGCAAATATTTGGTGTATCATTCACTTATTGACAAACCTTGTTAATTTCCTTTGCCTAGCATGAGGCCCAATCTTCTTAGAATAGCATGAAGGACCCTCCAACATCCAGCCGTCCCACCACACTTGGAGAAAAACATCAAAATAATTTGAAGGACTTTCCTGGTGGTTCAGTGGTCTGCCTGCTGTTGCAGGGGACGCGGATTCGATCCCGGGTCCAGGAAGATCCCACATGCCATAGGGCAGCTAAAGCAGGGCACCACAACCTCTGAGCCCATGGTCTACAACAAAAGGAAGCCACTGCGATGGGAAACACGCGCACTGCAGTGAAGAGCAGCCTCAGCTAAAGAAAGCCTGCACACAGCAGCGAGGGCCCAGGGCAGCCAAAATAATAATAATTTTTTGAAAGTGACTAACACTTGGTGTGTTAGTACAAGGGAGGAAGTAGATAATATCTGTCCATGTGCTGTACTGGGCTTAGTTCCTTATTGTGTCTGACTCTTTGCAACCCCATGGACTGTAGCACACCAGGTTCCTCTGTCCATGAGATTCCCCAGGCAAGAATACTGGAGTGGGTTGCCATTTACTTCACCAAGGGATCCTCCTGATCCAAGGATTGAACCCGCGTCTCCTGCACAGGCAGACGGATTCTTTACCACTGAGCTGCTTGACATATTCAGAAAGAGAAACTCTTCTCCCAAGACCTCATCGTTGGTATTGCATGAACCTCTGGATGGCTGCCAAAACCTTTCCAAAGATTGCGTTTTCCTTATTTACACACTTGACATGTAACATCATGGGTGATGATTATAACCAAGGGCCACGTTTTTTTCTGCCAAATACAGCATCTCCTGAATGAATTAGGCATCTCTACCCTTTGGAAAAGACTCTGATGCTGAGAGGGATTGGAAGCAGGAGGAAAAGGGGACGACAGAGGATGAGATAGCTGGATGGCATCACCAACTCGATGGACGTGAGTTTGAGTGAACTCCGGGAGATGGTGATGGACAGGGAGGCCTGGTGTGCTGCGATTCACAGGGTCGCAAAGAATTGGACTTGACTGAGCGACTGAACTGAACTGAACCGTGTATTTTAGATCCTAAATTTCGCCATGATCAAACAAAATAAATATCATCTACCCAGCTGTTAACATCACTATGCACATACTTACAGGTTTCTTAAAAAGATATCTTTTCAAATACATAAGGGATTCAAGGTGGCTCAGAGGGTAAAGCGTCTATCTGCAATATGGGAAACCCGGGTTCAATCCCTGGGTTGGGAAGGTCCCCTGGAAAAGAAAATGGCAACCTACTCCAGCACTCTTGCCTAGAAAATTCCATGGATGGAGGAGCCTGGTGGGCTACAGTCCATGGGGTCACCAAGAGTTGGACACGACTGAGCAACTTCACTTCAAATATATATTTGATGCTGAGATCCTATATAATATCAGAATCCACGACATAAATCTGGATTGGCTTCTTAGAAGTGCTTTGTATCATTTTTCTCCAGTCTTGAGTGCTATGTGCCAGCTTGTTTGTTTTGACTTTTTTTTTAAACATAAACTCAACTTGAGCTGCACTATAAGGTCCGTGAAAGTACACATCTATAGAAAATAAGCTTCCTCCATGTTTCCAAGTTTTAGACTTTGCAAATATTGACAATGTCAGCCCTGTAAGAGTCTTTACACATGTAAGCATTCAATCAATACATGGATTGATACTTGGGATGTGATCCGGGGGCAGTTAAAAAGAGCAGTGCTTGAGAACAGTGAGGAGGAAAGATTTGTTTGCAGCCCAGATTTCTAAATACACTGCAGAGCTCAGAATAAGGTAGGTGTTCAATAAATATTTGTTGAGTAAGTGTTGAAAGAATGCCTATAAATCTTTCTCTTCTCGCAATGACTCAAACATACAAAGTAGAATGATAGCCCTTGGGCTAGGAAGGTTGGCCTTTGCCATCTCCCCATTTGCCTGCCTGATTCCAGGTGGCGGCAAAGCAGCTTGGATGCCTCTGTTTCAGTCGCGAGCTCTCAGTTTTCCTATGTCTTATCAGATAACCCATCTTTTCTTCACCCTCAACAGACGCAGGCACAGATGGCTATCCCAAAGCGAAAGACTCAATGCTTGGGAAAGACACAGCTATAAAGAGAAGCCTTGGATCAGGAGAAACTGGGTGATCCTCAATACTTACCCTTCTCTGAAACTAACTAACCCAGGAATGCAGATTTGAAAGTAAAAGAGATTCTGCTCAGGATTTTTCTGGTGCTCCAGTAGTAAGGTATATACCTGCTAATGCAGGGGACGCGGGTTAGATTCCTGATCTGGGAAGATTCCATAAGCTGAGGGGCAACTAAGCCCACGCGCCACAACTACTGAGCCTGCAATCTCGAGTCCGCAAGCCCCAAGTACGGAAGCCCAGGCACCCTAGAGCCCAGGCTCTCAATCAAGAAGCCTCGCATCACAACCAGAGAGCAGCCCGAGCTCCCTGCAGCTACAGAAAGCCCATGCACAGCAATGAAGACCCAGAGCAGCCAAAAAAATATTGTTTAAAGAGATCCTTTGTTATTTTAAAAAATAATAAAATAAAAGAGACTCTGCTCTTAAACCTTGGGCCTTTCTCTGTAAATGAGTTACAGGCCGGGACCACCACCTATACTGCAGCACAGTCATGCTGTCTCTGTCCACTTAAAGCTTTTCTTGTTCAAGGGGAATGAAACTCAGAAGAGCACACGAATGACCAGGAGCTACTATCACCCTCTAAAAGACAAAATAGCATTAGCTGAGGACAAAGCAGGTCCTTACGCATCTGGCCTTATTTGGGGACAAGGAGTTCCACATTTGTGAATTTACCAGATGAATGGTTTAAGAAATGGCAGACTCTATAAGCAGACCATATTCAAGGGACCACGTGACTCATGATCTGAATTAAAATCCATGTAAGAAGAAAGTAGGAATTATAGACAGTAAAGAAAATTAAGTCCTCAAGAATTCCTAAAGAGATTGTGGGGAATTCTGGGTTTCCTAAAACACACAGAGATTTGAGCAAATAGTGTGTGAATCTCAAATGAAGCTGTGACTTTCAGATAAAACTGATCATGAAGAAAGTTGCAAAACTGGGACTAGAATCCAGGTATTTTTAATCAGTCAGTGGCTCTTTCCAAAAATCATTTTACTCTTCACCTGTATAAAAATGTGCTCCTTGAATCTATCCAAGATCGAGGGGAATTTTAGAATGTAACTGTATAAAGGACAGGAGTTGTTCTTTAAATACACTATATGCAGGTGGCGTGTGGGTTTCCCAGGAGGCATTACTAGTAAAGAACCTGCCTGCCGGTGCAAGAGTTGTAAGAGATGCAGGTTCAATCCCTGGGTTGGGAAGATCCCTGGAGAAGGAAATGACCACTCATTCCAGTATTCTTGCCTGGGAAATCCCACGGACAGAGGAGCCTGGCAGGCTATATAGTCCATGGGGTCACTGAAGAGTCGGACACGACTTAGCAGCTTAACAACAACAAGCATGCTTTATAATGCACAGCGGGGCTTTCCCTCCTTCTGCATGATCACGACTAATCAGGGCCCTTCCACAGCACAGGCAGCCGAGGAAGAAGAACCGTTCAGGGCCAAACCCGGCTTGTTCCCACTTGCCACATAGGTGAGGAGCAGTCCCACTGCCAGCTGCCCTGAGAGTGACTCCGTTTGCCCTGCCCCCTATCACGGCCCCAGGCCATGCCCACACCTCTCCAAGCCCAACTGCAGGCCTTCTTAAAGGACCCGGAGGCCCCAGTGTTACCTGGCAACCGCGCACCTGCGAGTTAGGTCAGCCAGCCGTGCTAACCTGTGTGTTCGGGCTTGCTGGCTCTGGACGTATTCTTATGCTCCCTTATTATAGCTCACTCCCCCAGCTCAGAGAGAACAGAGCTGATTGTTTTCCTTCTCGGTTTCCTAGAGACAACAGATCCTCTGATTAGCTCTATGTTGAATGTGCAAAGAGGCTAAGGTATACACCACCGCGTTAACCTTGAAAACGTAGCTTTCAAGCAAGTGTCCGGTTTTATTTTGGGAACTGTATCTCTGCTAGGAAAGCAGCTCCTTAACTTGGAAGATTTAAGAACTCTGAAAAATAAATTTTAAAAAATTTTAAAGGAAAAATTATTTAATAATTAGGCTTTGGGGGGTTTCTGCTTAATCTCCGTGTCTCTCCAGCCCCTTCCCACCAGAAGAGGTTCCTGGCATCAAAATTTCAAGGGAGATTTAACGAAAGGCTCTGGGACCAGCCTTCCGACCATTGCAATGAGCTGCATTGGTGCACTGGGGTTTGACCAGCTGTAACCCTCCTATGTACCCAGAGTTCCTGTTCCTGGCATGGAACGCTGACATTGACCTCACTTCCTGTCTGCTGACCTCTCTCCTCTAGGACACCGCTTTCTGGAAGCAGATGAACATCTGTAAGGACGGAGAACCAGGCTGCTCCAGGGCCTCCTCCTTCCATTGCCCCAAAGGGAGTAAATCTGGGCAGGGCAGGACCTACCCAGATGTGGATGTCTGTGTGCTGCTGGGGCAACCTCAATAAATATTTTGTAAACGTTTCCTCAGTCCACCTTAGTGCATTAACAAAATGCACTGTTCCTTCTTTCCTTTCAGTACCATATCCCTAGCCTTTTAGTTTTAGGCATGGATTAAGGTTTAGTAAAATCAGACTCCTCTTGCTATCTAGTTTTCTTTTCCTTTCTCTGACTGTTCTGCTCCCGCTCCCACTGGTTTCTCTCATGTCTCATTCTCCTCACATATCACTTCTCATCTTATCCCGTTCTCTGTGCTCTGCTCTCTCCTCGGTCCTATTTATCCTTATCCCATTCTACAGCCATTGACTGCTTGGCCTGAAAAAGTCCAAGTTAAGATGTTCAAGCTTCCATGAAAGGCGTTTTCTGAACCATCCTGTTTGATCAAAAAGCTGGAATGTAGGGATTTCCCTGGCGGTCCAGTGGCTAAGACTCTGTATTCCTAACACAGGGGGTCTGGGTTTGATCCCTGGTCAGGGAACTAGATCTCACATGCCAACATTGAGAGTTAGGATGCTGCAATTAAATATCCCACACACTGCAATGAAGACTTGGCACAGCCAAATAAATAAATAAATACTCTTTTTTCTTTTTTTTTAAAGCTGGAACATAAAGGAAGCCAAAATGTGAAGTAAGCCAGGAATCCAGTGGCTTTCAAGACTTCTTTTTAGGATCAGGCAATCCTCATTGTGCAGACGCAAATACTGGTTGTTATTGCCCTAATAAATTTCATTTCTCCTATTTGGGGGGCCATTGCTGAATTACCCTAATCCCTTAAATCTTCTGTTGTTAAACTTTGCCCCTAAGAGTGTTTGTTTCCCAGCCACTTTGCAGACTTTACCTCCAGGTTCAACCTTCAAAGGCTCTGAACTACTAGAACAGAAGGTGCGCTATTAGTCCAGGCTCCTTTACAAATGCCTGAGCACAATAATGGAGAAGTCAAGATCACTCAGAGTTTCCTTCCTTTTCTTCCTTCCTGCCTTCTCACAAATACTCTGACGGTTTCTTCTAGTCAAGAAAACTGTTACATTGAGATTGTTGATTTTCAAATGTGTTACTTTAAAAAAAAAAGTGTAGGAATAGAATACTAAACAAGCTGTTTTTTAAGAAAAGGAAATCTCTCCCTTTAGGGGTCTTTTGTAATTTACTTTGTTTTCCAACACTAGTATTTTGCAAACCTGTTTCTCTCTGGCAATCTCATTTGGGGGGAAAAAAAAATCTTTTTTTTTTTTTTCTCCTTGCTGATAGGGTTGATTATGCTTTGAGTTTTCTTGTTTGAATAAGAAACATTTACATGTTTTATGTGCTCTGTGTGTGTATATATATATATATATAAAAGAAATCATTAGCAGTGCCGAAAGTTAATAGCCTTAGAATGTATAGCATAATATACTGCGATGTCACTGATAGAGTGAAAAAGATTTAACACAGGACTCAAGGGGAGAAAGTATAAACAGTATGAAACTATTACTACTCCAACTAGTTCTGAAAGAGCTCAATGTGAAACCAAGCAGAAAATGATCATCCCACAACTATAAATATAAAGCACTAAAAAAGACAAAAGCTCTCCGGCATTGTGAAAAATCCATAAATAAAAAGCACCCCCAAAAGCATTTGCTGGCAAAAGTATTTAGTGTGGCAATAAAAAAGAGTATTTGTTTTCTTTATATTAAGTGAATTTTTATGGAATCTGTAAAATTAAACACTACATAAGAACTTAAGAATTAGAGTTACATTTGGCACCTAATTGAGACTAGAATCAGGAAGATGCAGAGTTTGAAGAGGTTGTGTGCCTTTATTCAGTACAGTCAAGGTTACTTGTAATGTCTTGTTAAATGAAAAATGCTTCATACTGAAAAAAAAAATTCATTTTTTACATATACACATCAACACAATATATAAAACAGGGCTCTCTTTCATGGCTTCACAAATGTTTCAGTACAAACAGAATAGCATCTTGAGGTAGGGCTCTATACTCCAAGAGATAATTCTACCAGGCCAATCTTCATATCAAATGTATTTAAGAAACATATTAGTATTTCATTTTGTTGCTATTCATTAGACTACACGAGAAAGAGTGACTTTAAAAAAAAAATCATTTACCTATTTGGCTGTGCTGGGTCTTTGCTGCTCTCCATGTGGGCCTTATCTAGACTGGGAGTGGGGGCTACTCTCTAGCGGTGATGTGCGGGCTTCTCATTGAGGTGGCTTCTCTTGTTGCAAGAGCATGGACTCGAGGGTGCTCGAGGGCTCAGCAGTTGTGACTCTGGGGCTTAGATGCCCCTTGGCATGTGGGATCGAACCCCTATCCCCTGCATTGGCAGGCAGAGTCTTAACCACTGGACCATCATCAGGGAAGTCCCCAAACAGCGGCTTTTTTAAAGACAGAGTTACCTGTTCGCAGCTAAAAGAAAATCACAGTAGTCCCAACACTACATATAAAGCTCTTTAGAACCAAAAAGTAGAGAATTAAAGAGTAAACTTAACAAATAACACATAATATCGTCTTGATTCATCAAGTCAAAGATTTCCAAGCCTTAGCCAGACATCAGGGATCGTGATGTTAATAATGAACCTAATAATGAAATAATAATAAAAGTAATTTTGTCTTATATATGTTTGTACTTCCATGAGTCCAAGTGACTGAAGTGTGTGGACCAGCTGCTTCAGTCTGTGGGAGACAGAGGTAACTAGTACATCCTGATGGGCAAGATGCTGGTATGAAGACCCAGCAACTGAAGTTGGCATAACCTTCGCCCCCACCCCAGTATCTTTAGCAAAAGAGTTGTTAATGCAATGTCAGGTGGAATCACGTGCCCTTCCAATGTCTAGACTGTAGCTCAGATGGTAAAGACTATGCCTATAATGCAGGAGACTCGGGTTTGTTCCTGGGCTTGGGAAGACCCCAGAGAAGGAAATGGCAACCCGCTCCAATATTCTTGCCTGGGAAATCCCATGGACAGAGGAACCTGGTGCATCCATGGGGTCGCAAAGAGTGGAACGCGACTGAGAGACTTCCTCTCCTCCAATGTATGGATTGTCCCAGGGCACTTTGAAAGGGAAGTATTACCACTATTTACAGTATAAACTGGACTATTTACAGTTTCCAGTAATTGTCTGAGAAAAAAAAAAAATCCACTAAGAATAGCAATTTCAGATGGATTTAAACTAATAGTTAAAGACTTAGTACAGAACTTGATCCATTGAGGATAGTTTGCCTGCTGCAAAAGAAAGGTTCTTAACTCACCCAGATCCACTTGTTTTTACAAGTCTCTTCTCTCTGAGAGTGAGAACTTCTGAGAGACTATATACTTGGTTATCTCAAAGATTAAATCAAGGGGTGTCACTATAGAAATTTGTCAAGAACTTACAAATTACACATATTAGCCTCTGGAATGCCCACAACCACCTCTGAGAAAGGTAGCGCTATCATCTCTTTATAGACCAGAAACTGAACAAAGAGACTTCAGCAACTTGCCAGAGGTCAGAAAGGCCCTGAGTGGTAAAGCTAGGACTTCAAGTTCAAGTTCAAGTCTTCTATTTACAAAGCTAGTCTTTTTCTCTCTCTATGCCAGTGCCTGTTTCAGGAACTTGAAAATGCCCTTTACACAACAATGGTGTGGAAAGTCTTATGATCTATAATGATTCTCCAAGGAAGGAGGAAGATTAGGGCAGATTTAAAGTTGATTCCAGGTTTCAAAGCTACAGAGCTAGGGGGATTTCTCTTGTATTCACAAAAACAGAGACCTCCTAGAGAGAAGCCGGGTTTGGAGGGAAAGAGGATAGGTGCATTTTTAAACTCAGTGTTCAAACAATTTGTACATTATGTACATAGTTGGAGGTGCTCTACAGAGAGCTCAGAAAAGAGGGTGAGAATTAGGCTGAGGTCCCTCAGAAGCTGGATGATATCCATCAAGGAAACAACTACACATGGAGAACGACTGTGAGCAGAATCTCAGGGAAACATGGAGGAGGGTAGGGGATGAGCACATCTCTTCCAGAAAGATGGGAAAAGTAAAGTCTCATTTCAAAGA
The DNA here is from genome assembly GCA_006410635.1 of Cephalophus harveyi. NCBI lineage: Eukaryota > Metazoa > Chordata > Mammalia > Artiodactyla > Bovidae > Cephalophus > Cephalophus harveyi. Next base: position 107,323 of record SJYT01056778.1, read on the forward strand.
ATGGAAACAATAGTGAAAGATCACTCCTTCCTCAAAGATAAAAATGAAAGAGATTTTAGCAAAGGCATAAAGAAATCGTGACGTGCAAGCAGAAAGAGTCAAGAAAGTGCAGTCCCTGATGGCACTAGTGGTAAAGAACCCACGTGCCAGTGCAGGAGATGTAAGAGCCATGGGTTCGATCCCTGGGTTGGGAAGATCCCCTGGAGGAGGGCATGGCCACCCACTTCAGTATTCTTGCCTGGAGAATCCCATGGACAGAGGAGCCTGGTGGGCTACAGTTCATGGGGCTGGAAAGAGTCAGACATGACTGAAGTGACTTAGCATGCGCATACACGCATGTCTGAATAATCCCAATGCTCTCATTAAAGATAAATATAATGTTCTCAAAAGTAAAATTTGGGGACAGTTACCATGGGCAAGTTAGAAGAGTAGACCTGGAGCTGAATAAAAGTGAAACTGATCTGCAGGGAGGACCTAAGTGCTGTCAGATGAACCAAACATGTAGCAGGAAAATAATCATTGCAACCAGAATTTCTCTCGAGAGCAGAGAAATAGAGGAATTTAACCAGGTTCAGGAATTAACAAGAAACATATGCTGTAAGGTCAGAAGAAGGAGAGAGATTTTAACATGATGTGAGAACTTAGCTAAAATGGCCAAATGTAGAGTCTAAGGCTGTATGTATAAGAGGGAATGGAATGAAAGCAGGAAAGATCACCATAAAGATGGACAGGAAGTTGGCTGAGTGTGAAGGTGGGGAAGGAGGCACGGAAATACAACCTGTGTGCTGACTGAGGAGGCTGGACACAGCATCTCAAATTCACCAGTTTTTAACACTTTCATGTTCATTTTCAACCATTCACTTTCCCTACCTGTCCCTCAAGAACATCTGAGTTTGTAGTTATTTGTCAAATTTTTCTATCTTCAGTAGTTTAGTGGTAGAGTCCATTTGCCACTGCAGGAGGCGTGGGGAGATGCAGGTTCCTGAGATGGGAAGATCCCTGGGTTGGGAAGACCCACTGGAAGAGAGCATGGCAACCCACTCCAGCATTCTTGCCTGGAAAATCCCATGGATAGAAGAGCCCGGCTGTCTACAGGAGGCCCACAGGGTCGCAAAGGGTTGGACACAATAAGTGACTTAGCATGCAAAGTGACATTTATAAGAAGTGGCTCCATGTCTCAGTCCCACTGCCATCTCTTCCTGTTCTCTTCTCAGTCATCCATAGTCCTGGGCTGTTTTCTAGACTTCTTGTTCCAACACACTTTGCCTTTTGTCTGCCATCTTTCCCTTTAAAATATCAAACCGAGTGATCTCATTCCTTTCCTAAACTTTGTACTATCAAGCATTAGAATATTGTGTCATCCTTTTATTATAAAAGAGCCCTTGTTTGTTTATCCAAGCCAGTAAGAACAGACAGCCAAAGATGAGCGTGCTTTAAACCTTGCTTTTGTGTAAGAATTTATACTACCTCCACGCATCTGTTGGTTACACCATGTGCCACCTCTGTGCTATTGACAGAACAGTGATAGATATGGTCTCGACCTTCAAATAACTTTCAATCTATGGGGGAGAAATGAAATTAAATATATGCTATCTAAGCAGTGTCTTAGACAAAGTGTGTACTGGGAGGAGTTTTATCCAAGACTGATATAATACGGGCATGACTGAAGCGACTTAGCAGGCACTCACGTGACCCCCCACAGTTGCCACTGGCCAAATGTGGCCATCAAGTGCTTGAAATGTGGTTGACTATTAAGGAACTGGATTTTAAATTAGTTTCCTTGTAATAAAATTAGAGTAGCCACATGTGATACTATTAATAACTCCCTGATCGAATGGTGCAAATCTAAAGTGCCCTCTCCCCTATGGGACAATCCTAGTGTACTTCCTGTTCGTTCACACTAGATGTATTTCTACTGGGTGACTGTCTTTCAGGACTCAATCGTCACCTTCTCTGTGAAGCCTTCTTAATGACTCCAGGTTAAATTATTTGATTCCACTTTTTTTTTTCTGTAAGTCATTTTCCATTATATTGTTGTATATAATATTATAGTTATTTATTGTAGTAAATATATAACATATGCTACACATTATATGGGGCTTTCCTGGTAGCCCAGATGGTAAAGGATCTGCCTGTAATGCAGGAGATCCAGGTTCCATCCATGGGTCAGAAGATCCTCTGGAGAAGGGAATGGCTACCCACTCCAGTATTCTCACCTGGAGATTTCCATGGACAGAGGAATCTGGTGGGCTACAGTCCATGGGGTCGCAAAGAGTCTGACATGATTATATTTTACATAGATATGTAATTTTATAGCTTTATATGCTTGTGTCATGAACTCCTTGAAAAGAAAGACTATCTCTTAAGTCATTCTATAGTTTTATAAGCCAACACAGGACCTGGTACCTGCCTACTGAATCAAGAAAGAAAAAAAAAAAACAAGTAACCGCATGCTGCTTGGATGTGACTTTGCATTATGAGGGATAAAACTGAATAAGGTGCAGCTCTAAAACACAAGCTTCTGCTTCCTTTCACAATCCCCTCATGAGAATGGCCAAGTCCAATAATTCAGGAAGGTTCTGCATCCATAAGTTGGATGATGGAAAAATCTTGTTCTTTGTTTGTCTGGTTTGGTTTTGATTTTTAATGAGTTGCAATTTTAGCCTTAAACACTGAGAGTTAACATGGTTAACTGGATGCATGGGCCATTTGGCTGTCACCCTGCATGACTGAAGTACAAATCATTCTAAGAACCACTCTTCTCTGAAATCTGAAATATGGTGATTTGGAGAATTCCAAATAGTGATGCATAATTTTTTCAAAGCTGTAGCTAAAAGGGAAAAAAAAAAAAAAAAGTTGATACTTTGGCTAAGAAAGAGAAAAAGCAAAAAAGGTCTCTGATTTGGGCTACAGCATGTACATGGGTGCAGGCATCTGTTAATGGAGTAAACCGCGGGTCCCCAACCTCGAGGATCTAACACCTAATGATCTGAGGTTGGAGCTGGTATAATAATATTAGAAATAAAGTCCATAAGAAATGTAATACGCTTGAATCCTTCCCAAACCATCCCCCTCCCCGTCCATGGAAGAACTGTCTTCCACGAGACCAGTTCCTGGTGCCAAAAAGGTTGGGGCCTGCTGGAGTGAAGGACGGCATCGGTAAAGAGTTAGGCAGGCATACAGATTGCAGGAGAGGGGACTGCTGCTGCTGCTGCTGCTAAGTCGCTTCAGTCGTGTCCGACTCTGTGCGACCCCATAGACGGCAGCCCAACAGGCTCCCCCGTCCCTGGGATTCTCCAGGCAAGAACACTGGAGTGGGTTGCCATTTCCTTCTCCATTGTGTGAAAGCGAAAAGTGAAAGCGAAGTCGCTCACTCGCGACCGACTCCTAGCGACCCCATGGACTGCAGCCTACCAGGCTCCTCCATCCATGGGATTTTCTAGGCAAGAGTACTGGAGTGGCTTGCTATTGCCTTCTCCGGGAGAGGGGACTAATGGAGGCTTTTTCTGGTCCGGTGCGTTCAGCCCACCGTTCACCGCCTGTGGCTGCTCTTTTTATGAGAACTGGCGCACATTTAACTGCTATAGCTGTTGGCTTCTAGGCTTCCTTCTACCCACAGAGGAGGCATTCATTCACATTTCAGCTATCATTTCCATTAAACCATGAAAGTACTAATGGTACCTAATCTAACTGGATAAGGCACAACCAAATAAATACATCCCCTAAATACCCTAATTATAAGGTATCTAGAAACATAGTGGTGGTACTTATTGAAAATAACTACATTAACTGAAAACTTAAAATTTTCCTTCCTAAGTATATGGAAAAACCAAATAATCTTTGTGCAGAAAGCAGGGAATAGCAATTCCATTAAGATATTTCATGGGGGGAGGGAGGGAGCACTAGTCCCATTTTGTCTATTTCAAGCTCCATTTTGCTCATATGGTGACTTAGAGAATCATTCAGAGAAACAGAGTGGGAGGAAGAAAGAGCTACATTTCCTTGGAAACTTAGATACATTTTTCTTTCGCGTTTTATCTGAGCACACAGGCGACATCTTCTTAATGAGGGCCTTCAAACGTTTCTGCCTTTCAGAAGTGTCTCTGGTGTGCCCCTGAACAACAGTCTCTGATTTTAGCTTTCAAATATGCTCAGGATATAGAGTAATTTTTTTTCACTTAACACTATTCATTGTTTTACCTGCCTTAGTGGGAATTATGGATTTGATTAATGGGCTCAAAGATTTGGTCCTTTTTAGGTTTCTTATCTCCATTCCTTCCTGATGCATGATGTTTCCAACAGTCTCTGAATCACATCTGCAAGAGGACTTTTAAAGTAAAATAAAAGCAGGGTGTTTTATCCTGGCATGTGTGGTGACCACTTACATTAAATATATTAATATATATATGTATGTGTTTAGTCATATATTTACTTCTTCATTCAGCAGACTATTCTGCATTAGGCATTAAGCATGGTACTTGGAAGAATCTGTAGTGATTTTAGGCTCTACTGAATTAAATGAGATAGTGGGACTTTGCTGGTGGTCCAGTGGCTAAGACTCCATGCTCCTAATGCAGGGAGCCAGGGTTTGATCCCTGGTCAGGAAACTCAATCCCATGTGCTACAGCTAAGGTCCCATGAGCTGCAACTAAGATCCAGAGCAGCCAAAATAAATATTAAAAAATAAATGTAAAAGTTACCAAAAATAAGGAGATGGTGGCCAACCACGGAGCTCCACTTTGAACAGTCTCCATGGTTATGACAATGCAAATAGGTATGCAAAGTGAAAGTAACTATAGCAGGGCTTGTTTATTCTGTTTTAATTTTGGTCACCCTGTTAATCAAATAGATAATCAGGAAGCGCCTGTGTTCAGTGAGTTAATAAAAATGTATGACACATGCTCCCAAGGAAGCAAACTACCGACACTGAAATCCACAGGTGCTACAAAAATAACCACAAATAACCAGGCAACTAATCCCTCATCACTGGGAGTGCAAGCTTTGAGTCAGATATGCATATTTATCACCCCAAGTGGCTCTTAAAGATGAACTAATGCTTATAGGTTTATTCAAGGCCTTGCAGAAGAAGGATTATCTAAGAACACAAAGTATTTGGGTGTGGGGAATTAATATACATGATTTCGGTGACAGCTTCTCCCCAATTTGTATTAACCAGTAGAAACGTGCTATTTTTGACACATGCACACCTTCATGGACAAGTAGAAAACTAGACAAGTGTTTAATCCGTGGGGTGATCAGATAAAATAAAGTCTAGCGCTAGGATGGCACTAACAGCCACTCCTTGGAAAAGAGTGTATTTTTTCCTCCATTTGGGCAGCATATGAGTAAGTTCACTAAAATAAGCTGGAAAATATTCCTGACTCGTCCAAATGCAATCTGTGAGCTCCAAAAATAAATAAAGATTGCTCCTAAGAAGTCTAGAACATGATACGATGCAAAGCAGTGGTAACAGATTAAGTGCTCTCATACTCCCAAACATCTGAACCAGCCTGTTCTGCCTGGTTAACAAGAAAATAAGATGTGCACAGAGATCTTAAATTATGACTTTTCTCACAGGTCCTCAGATCCAGAATTTTAAAAATGCATTTGTTGAAATGTGGTGATAAATGTGTGTGCGTATTCACTCTGAAATGTGACATCAGTTCAGTCGCTCAGTCATGTCCGACTCTTTGCGACCCCATGGACTGCCGTGAGCACACATTATTTCATACTTACTGATGGGCATAGGAAACACAGACATGAAAAAGTGAAAGTGTTAGTCACTCAGTTGTGTCCAACTCTTTGGGACCCCATGGACTGTATAGCCCACCAGGTTCCTCTGTCCAGGGGATTCTGCAGCCAAGAATACTGGAGTGGGTTGCCATTTCCTTCTCCAGGGGATCTTCCCTACCCAGGTAATGACCCTGGGTCTCCTGCACTGCAGGCCGATTCTTTACTGTCTGAGCTACTGGGAAAGCCCAGGAAGAACAGAATGGTACTGCTACTACAGAAAAAGTTCCATATTCTGAGTAATTATAAAATAAGCAAATTTTGCTTAATCATACACACACATTGGTATACATACACAAGATCAAACTCTTTCTACCATCCCCCACAATAGCACACATGACCCTTAAGATAGAAGAATTCAAGCACAAATGATAGTGGGTATGAATTTGACTATAAGTTGATGATAATCAAGAAATTTCTAGAGAAACTTTAGATGTGTAAGCATGCTCACTTGTGTCCAACTCTTTGTGACCCCATGGATTGTAGCCTGCCCAAGGTCCTCTGTCCATGGGATTTCCCAGGCAAGAATACTGGAGTGGGTTGCCATGTCCTCCTCCAGGGGATCTTCTCCACCCAGGAATCGAACCTGGGTCTGTTGCATTGCAGGCAGATTCTTCACCACTGAGCCAGCTGGGAAGCCCCAAACTTTAGATGACTTTGCTTATATATGCACATATCGAGTATAGTTGTTAAGGTTCTTACTCTAGAGTCAGACAGATATAGTTACAGATTCCAGCTCTGAGACTTAATAGCTATGTGACCTCTGATAGAATGTTTACTAGCCTGGTAAGAAAATTGTGCACATAGCAAGTGTTTAATAAATACAGCCGCTGCCACCACCATCATCAAAACCATCATTATTATCAAAATTATCATCATCATTATCATAAAAAATTTGGGGGAAGAAGGAATATGATCCAAACTGCGCCTTCAGAGATGAATTTGGCAGGAATGCACAGAATGAACTGGAGAGCTGAAGCAAACCAGAAATACTCATGGTTCTATTTAGAATATCTCTATCTTGCCCATCATCCTCTTTGCAATACCCCACACACCCACATGCACAAGAGTTGGAGTAGAAAATCTAATACTACGACACAGGGAGATAAGGCTGGCATTTCGGCCTGAAGTGAGTAATAGCCAAGGATCCAGACAGAAGTCTCAATATTCCCTATCCCCACTGTGCTCAGGAGCTCAGGACTAAAGAGCGGACAGACACATATCCGGGCTTACACCTAGAGCTCTCACCCTCGGCATTCACTTGCGATGCTCCTCCATGGTCTCTGCTGCCTGCCTTGCTGGCCATCTGTTACAGTGGCATCGTGCCAGCTTACAGGATAGCTCGCCGGCTTCACAGAAGCCCCGGGGCCAAGAAACGGTTTCAACAAGAAGCCCTATGAAACTCACAAGAGTGCCTGGAGAGAACTCCTGATTGCCTCTTCTTTTCCCCACACAGCAATGCTGATGGTGATTTCTGCTTCATGACATTTTATTTCACCTGTTGATTAAACGAGTAGGGTCTCCAATCTAAATCTTGAAATCTGGAGAGGAAAAACACGAACCATGTGTAGATACCTGTGGCTGCCAAACAGACAGGTGGTGTTATTGCTTGCTTCTTGGCAGGGCTAATGGGAAGCAGCAGGGTTTCCATCAATACTCTGTGAGTGCCTTCTCTAATTCCCCAGGATTCTACCCCCGCCTCCCCGCCATGAAACCCCCTCTTTTTCCCAGTCCTTATACTATCTGTGAGGTTTAGCAACAATGGCTTTGCGTAGCTCATCTTCCACCCGTGTCCACATTAATTTAAATACATACACATAAGTTGTTCTTGTAAGACACAAAGAAAGATATTTAAATACATCTGGTGTTTTGAACCAATGCATATGTGTGACTGTAATATGTTTTGTCATTACATTAAAGAATATATATCCTTCAGGGCTGAGAGAACCAGAAGAATAAATGTCAATTTTAAGTAAATAAAATAAAAATCTTCAACCTAATGATCAAGAGCATTTTCAGTTTATATTCCATTATGTATTAGCATTTTTTTAAAAAAATAGAGAATGCATTCAAAACAAAAACACTTTAGTCCTAATAGTAGGTATTTGCACCTGGTAGACAGAAAGTGCCGTGGTGAGAGTTTAATGCCACCTGATAGGGCTCCCCAGGTGGCGTAGTGGTAAAGAACCTGTCTGTAAAGGCAAGAGATGCAGGAGATGCAAATTTGATTCCTGATCAGGAAGAAGGAGAAGGAAATGGCAGCCCACTCCAGTACACTTGCTTGGAAAATTCCATGGACAGAGTAGCCTGGCGGGCTATAGTCCATGGGGTCGAAAAGAGTCAGACATGACTGAACAGCTGAACACATGCACAACAGTGAAAGGAATGTGGATTTTCCAGGCTTGATTTTGACTGGTTCATTCATTCAACAGCTGTGGATCCGGTACTGGGCTTAAGGTTAATATGCAGATAGCAAGTCAGCCAGAATAGTTCTGGTCAAGAATTTTATCATCTAGTGTCATATGTGTGTATGTATATGTGACCAGACAAACACAAAACAAAACAGAAATTCAGTGATGGGGGCACACACAGGTATTATGAAAGTACTTACTCCAACTTCCTGGAAAAAGCCCCAAGCAGGTTTCATTAAAAGTTTGAATTCACAAAGCGTAAGAACTATACATCACTTGTCCTTATCTAACTGGCTGGATGATCCTACACATATATTCATTATTCAAATTTTGCAAAAATTTCTGAGAGAGATTAAAATGAGAACCTACGAAATGGGACTAATTATTCTTCTCTGTCACCACTGGGAGAATATAAAAATCCAGAGATAAAGAAGATGGCACTGTATAAATGCAAGTTATTATCATTTATCTCTGGTAGTCTTTTGCATCTACCAAAGGATCAAACAAACAAAGAAAAATAAGAAAAAACTACAAGAGATATAGTGAGTAGTCTTTGCTCATTCATTTCAGAGATGAAGTTTTCTAGATGATCATGGAATCTTAGCACCAGCAAAGGTTCTGTGAGGGTCCGTTTGTCCACCTCTCTGGCTTCTGAAGACAAGAGGAACCCAAATGGTGAGCAACTTGCCCATTCCCTCCAGCGCTACTAAGACCTTCTTCCTTTCTGGAAGCATTCTCCTCATTAAGATCCCTCCTTGTTTATACTACGGTGGGATACAAGATATGGGAAAAGCCGCAAATGCGGACAACTGCACTGAATCCTCAAGAAACAAGCAAACAAAAGACTAAATATCCAGTTCTTCAATATAGATCATTACCATTGACACGTTTTCTTCTATATAACTCAGGTTGCTTCCTGACACTCAGTTGAGAGTAAAAGAAGGAGCTGTTTTGAAAATGTGCCTAGTCCCAGTCTAAGCAAAAGCAACTTGAAGGTTTAGAGTGAGTGATGGAAAGGAAATGGACAAGACAGAGTTGGGGTGGGGAGTGGTGACATTGTATCACCACTGATCTGAAAGGGCAGAACCTGAATTTCAGTCCCAATCTAAACCCTGCTTCACTCTGAAACTATCCACCAGGAATTCAACAGGATGTTCATTTCTTCATCTAGTATATACATCAATTCCCAGATTCCCCTCCAGCTCGCAGCCAATCAAAATCTTGAACCAAGAGGCTCTGTCTCCATAAGCTCACTCCATAGCACTAATGGTCTTCACGGCACCGTGGAGATTTACTAATGTACATGAGAAGCCCATAATAGATTATAAACTTCTACGGGTCAAATGTCAGCTCTGTAGTTTCCATTGTTTATAACCTTTTATGTAACTCCTCATAGATAAAGAATCTTATTTAAACATGCTAAAAAAAAAAAGAGAGAGATAGAATGATTAACTGTCCTAATAGTTCGTGTGTTTGCCTCTTTCTGTTACTGCCTAGTATTTATTTGTACTGATACTTCAGAGGCAAAATAATGAAACATGACTTTTTCTTTTTCTTAGAGTGTTCAAGAAGAGTTAAGTTCTTGGATTCCATTTGCGTCAATATGATAGGATTAGCTATTTCCCAGAAGGTGGGAGGGCAGTGAAGGAGGTGATATTTCAACATCTAAATATTTGAAATGAAAACCTTGTGTATATATTCACATATAGGCATGCAGCATCCCCAAGCATGTACATATATTCTCCCTTGATGTACGATCTCAGTAAAATATCAGAGAGAAAAAAATGTCAGACATACATAGCATAGCAATCAAGGGCTAATGAAGATCCAGGTATTAAATCAATTAAGAAGTATCAAAAGCTACCTAATCATCAAGGAACAAAATTGGCACCACAATATGTAGTGAGTATGGGAAAGCCTAATTTACTAAACATACCCTGCAGTCACATAATTGCATGTAATTTTACCAGCATAATTAACTAATTTAATTACCACTTCTCAAGTGCATCAATTATTGACATTACAGAGTTTTCAGACAGCAGAATTACTGTGTGGTACATCCCGAGAATGCAAAATGCTTTGTACGCCGATTTTCCCAGTCACAGTCAACTACTGAAGAAGAATGTGGAGTTGCAGGGAGAAAATTCCTGTGGGGGAAGCCTCTGTGGGGCAGGTTGAAAGAGGGAGCACCCCCAAATGTGTCTGATGTGACGTGGAGAAGAGGAGGAAGCCCCAAGACTATGCTCCTCAAGGCATTCTTTGCCAGGGTGCAGACAAAATGTGCCGAATCCAGGCGGGGAAAGACATAGAAGGCTCTAAATTTTTGGAAAAAATGATGCAACAGCAATTCAAAGTGTGCCAAAGAAGAATACTGCCAAGAAGGAAAGGAAATAAAAGAGACAGAAGTTGAGCATTTTATTGAAGAATCAAAGCCAGCCTTGGAGAAAAAGGTTTTTCATATATATAGAGAGACAAGTTGGTAGGTAGAGAGATAGATTTAATAATATTGATATAAGTATTACATATATATATTTAGTAACAGTGATAAAACCATATTACATATATATATTTAGTAACAGTGATAAAACCAAAGCTTGCCTTTGAGAGCATCTAAAATATATATATATATATACAGTTTCCCAAGTGGCTCAGCAGTAAAAGAATCTGCCTGCCCACGTAGGAGATGCAAGAGAGGCGAGTTTGATCCCTAAATTGGGAAGATCCCCTGGAGGAGGAAATGGCAACCCACTCAAGTATTCTCGTCTGAAAAATACCACGGACAGAGAGTCTGGTGGGCTAAAGTCCATGGGGCTGCAAAGAGTCAGATATGCCCGAGCAAATACGTACACAACAAAGGATAATATTTATTGCATTTCTATGATATCCCAGGACATCTGGGAAGTCCCCTACATCTGCTGTCTCATTTCTCCTAATGGTCCTGTGAGACAGATATTAGAGATAACATATATGAATACATACACATTATCCTACTTGTCAAGTCAGAAAGATGTTGTATTTCACTCTCAGATGGGTCATAGATTCACAGCTGTTTTAAAAAAATAGGCATCATCATTTAAGCCTGTTCTCATGTCATGAACTTTGTGAACAGAGATTGCTGGAACTCCAGGAGCTCTGGTGGATTTTGTGTTTCTTGTTGCGTCACCCTCTTGCAGCTGACCTCTGCATAGCTGCTGCTGCTGCTGCTGCTGCTAAGTCGCTTCAGTTGTGTCCGACTTGTCCGACTCTGTGTGACCCCTTAGACAGCAGGCCAGCAGGCTCCCCTGTCCCTGGGATTCTCCAGGCAAGAACACTGGAGTGAGTTGCCATTTCCCTCTCCAATGCATGAAAGTGAAAAGTGAAAGTGAAGTCCCTCAGTCATGTCCGACTCTTAGTGACCCCATGGACTGCAGCCTACCAGGCGCCTCCATCCATGGGATTTTCCAGGCAAGAGTACTGGAGTGGGGTGCCATTGCCTTCTCTATCTGCATAGCTGCTTCATCCTAAATGGAGGTGTGAAGCAGGGCTCACATTAGCAGGCTACTTTAATGAGCCCATTTAGTTGGCGTAAGGGATGTGAGACTAGCACATCTCCCTTACCTTTCAAATCCTTGGATATCCATAATATGGTGCCTTTGGATTTAAATTGGGATTTTTAAGTCCTTTATTGGCTATAGGAATAAGAAAGGAAGTCTTTATTACTCCTATCTTTAGGAGTTGATTTTTTGCCTTCCTTGTAAGTGACTTAGTCAAGCAATTTGAAAATTAACTCAAAGGAAAGGAAAACGTTTTCACTCACGTGGTTGAAAATGAGATCACAATCTAAAGATGTGAGCCTTCTACTGGGGAAAACCTTTCAGATCCTGGGAATAACTGGTTGCAAATTTATTGGGCCTGGTTTTACAAAGAGACAGTATCTGAGAATCATGTTTATTTACTTTATGTAATAAACTTTTGGGAACTGAGAGCTGGAAACCTAGAACTATTACCTCATCCTTGGGGCGCATCTCTAAGCAGAGCAAAGTTGTCGTGAGCATGAAGTTTCCTTCGGAGCTTTCACTGGCCCTAGTACATAGTGTCTTTCGGAAAAGGCAATGGCACCCCACTCCAACACTCTTGCCTGGAAAATCCCATGGATGGAGGACCCTGGAAGGCTGCAGTCCATGGGGTCGCTGAGGGTTGGACTGAGCGACTTCCCTTTCACTTTTCACTTTGATGCATTGGAGAAGGAAATGGCAACCCACTCCAGTGTTCTTGCCTGGAGAATCCCAGGGACGGGGGAGCCTGGTGGGCTGCCATCTATGGGGTCGCACAGAGTCGGACACAACTGAAGCGACTTAGCAGCAGCAGCAGCGGCAGTACATAGTGTCTTTAATAACAGGCGATGCTTTTTCCTCCTCCTACCACCTATCAAAGCCCCAGAGCTTCTTTTTATCTTCTTCTACCAGAGCTTCTTTTTCTCTTTTCTACCCTCTATCTTGGGGCTTCCCTGGTGGCTCAGACGGTAAAGCGTCTGCTGGCAATGGAGGAGACCCAGGTTCAATCCCTGGGTTGGGAAGATCCCCTGGAGAAGGAAATGGCACCCCACTCCAGTACTCTTGCCTGGAAAATTCCGTGGACTGAGGAGCCTGGTAGACTACAGTCCATGGGGTCGCAAAGAGTCGGACACAACTGAGCGACTTCACTTCACTTTCACCCTCTATCTTAAAGTGGCTTAAATTTAAGTCAATGTGTTACCTCTAATATATTGTATTATCTCTAACAGAGGTATTGAATGTAATCTTTCTCTATGATTTTCTATGCAAAGTTTTAGATCTTTTCGAACAATTACAACTTTGTAATATGTCGGACACGACTGAGTGACTGAACCGAACTGAATATGATTTCTAATGTTAATAATCAATGAGAAATAATGTTGATGGCTTGGGAGGTGAGTGGGTAGAGGGTCTGCCCTGTGCTCCTGAAACTAAATCAGATTAGTAGTACTTCTTTCACAAAGGTTGTTTCCATTAAGACACATTCTTGTGACTTAAGCCCACAGAATTTTTCAGTCCTAATCCAGTTCTCTTTGAAATGTATTCATATAACTCACAGAACAGTCAATAAAATATGTCCTGCATGAGAAAAGCCTTTCAGGAATGCCTGTTATGAGTTTATTAATTTAAGTCTAAGCTTCTGTCTAGAGGAAGTCCTTATTAATGAGGCTTTAAAATTAACCTCTGTCCTTGGGGACCCGGTAGGCCAGTGACTAAGACTCTCTGCTCCCAAAGGCAGGGATCCTCCGTTCAATTCCTGGTCAGGAAACTAGATACCACATGCTGCAATATTCCAGGGGCTTCCCAGGTGGTGCAGTAGTAAAGAATCTGCCTGCCAATGCAGGAGACACAGGTTCAATCCCTGGTCGGGAAGATCCCCTGGAGGAGGAAATGGCAACCTCCTCCAGTATTGTTGCCTGGGAAATTCCATGGATAGAGGAGCCCGGTGAGCTACAGTCCATGGGATCACAGAGTTGGATCCGACTGAACAACTAAGCAGATGCATGCTGCAACTAAGATCCGGTGCAGCCAATTAATTAATTGATTAACTTCCATCCTCAATACACTCAAACTAAAGATATTTACTCTTCACCTCCTGTCATCGTTATATTGTCCCTTTGTTTCAGGAAGACCAGTTAAAAAGGAGGAGGCCACTGGAGTTAGCTGGTATGAAAATAATTCAATTGGACCAAAAACACCCCTTACCATCATCAAGAAGAAGATATAGAAACAAAGGCCATATGGAAAGATGCAAGAGTTCCTGTAGAGAGAGCAAATATGTGTAAGGCATATTCCTTCCAATGGCATCATGATCTGGAGGCATTTGGAGCTGTGCATAAATAAAGATAACACAAAAATAAATCAATGGCACCCCACTCCAGTACTCTTGCCTGGAAAATCCCATGGACGGAGGAGCCTGGTGGGCTGCAGTCCATGGGGTCACTAAGAGTCGGACACGACTGAACAACTTCACTTTCACTTTTCACTTTCATGCATTGGAGAAAGAAATGGCAACCCACTCCAGTGTTCTTGCCTGGAGAATCCCAGGGACAGGGGAGCCTGGTGGGCTGCTGTCTATGGGGTCGCACAGAGTCAGACACGACTGAAGCGACTTAGCAGTAGCAGAACTGTTCAGAAGGAGAAAACTGTTAAGAGTGTTGTTCGGGGAATTCTTTGTGGAAGATGTAAAATTTTAAAGAAATCTCAAAGGACAGGATTTCACAGAGACTTAAGAGTGTAGAACAAGCTTAAGAAACACCATGATCAAAAGCATAGAGGTGGGAAGTTTGTCAGGAGACAGGTGGTATCTACATGGCCAGAAGCAGGTACAAAATCATGAAGGCAGTGGGGAGGGGAAAGAATATATGAGTGAGGTCCCCAAGCTGTAGTTGCAGCTTTACTACTAAGTAGTCACAAAATCCAGAAAAGCTCCTTCACTTTTCCAGTTGTCAAATGAGCAGGTTTAGTTGAACCATCTCTGTGTTCCTTCTCAAGACTACATAAATCCTATGCATTGAAACTGAAGTTCACCTTTTATAGGCTAATGCGAGCTAAGTCCCTTCAGTCGTGTCTGACTCTCTGTGACCCCATGGACCATAGCCCGCCAGGCTCCTCTGTCCATGGGGTTCTCCAGGCAAGAATACTGGAGTGGGTTTCCATGCTCTCCTCCATGGTATCTTCCAGACCCAGGGATCGAACCCCCATCTCTCATGTCTCCTGAATTGGCAGGCAGCTTCTTTACCCCTGGGGCCACCTGGGAAGCCCCTTACATGCTAATAAATATCGCTTATTTTTCATCTCTGACACACCTTCCTGTTCTTCTCCATAGCTACTACAATTTCTCATTGTACTATCTTTCTCGTGTTGAATCAATTCATGTTATAGCAATCACACTTGTAACATCGCTGTCATTCACATATTTGAGGTGGAATTATAGCGCTCCCTACAGAGGAGCTCCAAAGAGCAGTCAGCTGAGTCAAGGATGCCTGCAGATGGTTTGGGCCATTCAGGTCCAGTCTTTTCTGCCAATGCTTCTACCTGCTCTCCCTATCCTCAGAATCATAGTTTCACTCCTTATACTTAGAACTGGCTTCTGTCACCATTCAACTTAATGTAGCACAGGGAGCTCAGCTTGGTACCCCGTGGTGACCTAGATGGAGAGGATGGGGGATGATGGGAAGGGGGAGGTCCAAGATGGAGGGAATTTGGGGACTTCCCTGATGGTTAAGTGACTAAGACTTTGCATTCCCAATGCAGTGGGCCCAAGTTCAATCCCTGGTCAGGGAACTAGATCCCTCACACGCTGCAACTAAAGACTGAAGATCCTGTGTGCCACAACTAAGACCCAGAGGAGCCAAATTAATAAATATCTTAAAAAGGAGGGAAGGGATATATGTATACATATGGCTGATTCACTTCCATGTACATACGGCAGAAACTAACATAATATTGTAAAGCAACTATACCCCAATAAAATTTTTTAGAAGATCATTGGCTAGCTTCCCTATGAGTTCTCTGCAGCACTGCTGATGTATAGCTACAAAAAGTGACATTCATGGCTAAGAGTCAGAATACACCCACATTGGTCAGAACAGAGTAAGAACAATGAATTCCCAGAATTTCTGAATATTACTGATTAACTCAACACCCTCCAGGACTGCAGAGAGATTTTTTTTTTTTTTTTTTTGATGACACTAAATATGTGGTGTCTTTACAAACACCCATCAATTTTCTGATCCTTGGACACCAACCAGGTGTCTAACAATTCAATTTGATTTTGGTACTAAATACCCAGAGTTATGATCAGACCCTAAAGTTTAAGGGTTCAGTTCTACAAGACTGCTCTCATTTCAGACACTAGCAGCAATGGGGTACCCAGACTGCTCACACTTCTTCCTGACTCCCTACAAATTCAGTGTTTCCAACCACCTCCCACTCAGGTTTGGTTCACTTGAACGACTGAAAAAATTCAAGAAAGTGCTTTATTTACTAATACTAGTTTATTAGGGCTTCCCTAGTGGCTCAGCAATAAAGAATCCACCTGCAATGAAGGAGATGTGGGTTTGATTCCTGGGCAGGAAGATCCCCTGGAGGAGGAAATGGCTACCTTGCTTGGGAGATCCCAAGGACAGAGGTGCCTGGCGGACTACAGTCTATAGGGTCGCAAAGAGTTGGATACAACTGAAGCGACTGAACACACAGGCACGCACTGGTTTTAATAAAGGATGCAACTCAGGAAAAGAAGAGAGTCACCTGGCAATGTATGGTTGGCAGGGGGCCGGTGGAGGGGAGTGTCTGTGCGGGGCTTTCACGGCTTCTCCGGACGCTCCATGCTCCCACCACTCCGATGTGTTCACCAGCCCAGAAGCCCTGCAAATTCTGTTGTTTGCAAATTTTCATGGAGCTTTCATTATGTAGGCATGATTGATTAAATCATTGGCCTTTGGTGACTGAATTCAATCTTCAATCCTCTCTCCTCCCAGAAATCGGAGCCAGGAGAAAGCACTGAGATAATCCAAATTTCCAATCTTATCTTGGTTCTGGTGACCGGTCCCCATGCAGAAGCTAGGAGTCCCCACCGCAGTCATCTCATTAGCATGAAAAAAGCCACTGTTATCACTCAGATCTGCCAGGTTTTTGGAGCTCTGTGTCAGGAACCAGGACAAAGATCAAATATTTATTTTTTTATCATACCACAACTCCCTTATCTAATATTATTAGGGCATGTCATGATTCTACCCCTGGCTCTTAAATACGCACTTCTTTCCTTTGGTCCAGGGAGAAAATCCAGGATGACCTGGGAGAAACATTTCTTATGGCCATCTCTCTATCCAGAACTGTATTCATTAGCTATTCGAAGCGTGCAGAGACATAAGAAGGCTAACGTTGGTAAATCTGAATTATTGAGGATCAATCAGAAAGAGGATAATTTTTCATCATGAATCCACGGTTGTTTGGACAACACTCAAGTCCTCAGCCCTCTGCTCATTTCACTCTCCTCATTTCCTTCGGATATCATCTCACGGCAAGTTTCCACCGTGGAAATGGTGATCTGTAGGAACACTTTCAAGTCCCTCTAACCCTCCCCTTGAACCCAGACCTTCAACATCAACTGAAAACTGCGTGCTGTGTATGTTAGCCACTCATTCTTTGTCTGACTTTTTGGGACCCCATGAACTGTAGCTCACCAGGCTCCTTTGTCCATGGGATTCTCCAGGTAAGAATACTAGAGTGGGTTGCCACTTCCTCCTCCAGGGGATCTTCCTGATCCGGAGTTCAAACCGGGGTCTCCTGCATTGCACGTGGATTCTTTACCATCTGAGCCACCAGGGAAGCCCAACTGTGTGTTACCTACTGAATATTACAATATCATTTCCTTCTCAACACCCCAAAAGTAGGCCTATCATCTCTCCCTGAAATAAAATTCCTCCCAATTGCTTCTACTTCTTTGTGGTTAGGACAACTATTCACTTTCAAACTCTCAAGTTCAAAATTTGAACACAAACTTTAACCTTTCCTTGATTCCAAATCTCATATCCAAGCAGTTATCACTCCTCAACTATTTCTCAATAGGCATTTCTACAGAAAAAGACAAATACTACATATCTCTCTTACATGGGGAATCTAAAAACCAAAACAAACCAACTAGCTCATAAATGCAGAGAACAGATTGATGATTTCCACAGGTGGAAGTTAAGGGAGATGATGGGAAAAGATGTTCAAAAAGTACAAAATTCCAAGCTATAAAATAAAGAAGTCATGGGAATGTAATCTCCATCATGATAACTGTAGTTAATACTGTAATGCATATTTGAAAGCAACTAACAGAGTAGATCTTATAAGTTCTCATCACAAGAAAAAACAAATAAAGTAAAAATAAAAATTAAAAAAAAAAGAAAAAACAATGTGTAACTATGTATGGTGATGGATATTAACTAGACACTGTGGCGATCATTTTGTGATATAGACAGATATCTAATCATTAGGTTTTACATTTGAAACTTATATAATGTTACATCACTTACACTCTAAGTCAAAAATAAATAAAACTGAAAGGCAAGGAACTTTCCTGGTGGTACAGTGGCTAAGAATGTGCTCCCAATGCAGCAAGTCCAGGTTCAATCCCTGGTCAAGGAACTAGAACACGCATGACTCAATTACGATCGTACATGCTGCAACTAAGACCCAGTGCAGCCAGATGACAATAATAAACAAATAAAAATAAATATTAAAAACGGAAAGACAAGAAAATGAAAAACAAGAAGTGCATATCATAATGAATATACTAATAAACTATAATTACATTCTTAATAAACAAAATTACAGTACATAAAAAAAAAAAAAAACACCATCCTTATATCTGCTCCTCTATTCCCATTTCTGTGGTAACCCCTAGCCATGAAGGTCAGCTGTACTCAGTGCTGGAATACACTGAGCTGTCACCTTGTGATGGGATCATGGCTGATCTGTTGGCAACAATTTCTCCATGTTCGGCTAACTGTACCTACCACCCCAGGATTAATTTCATCACTACAGTGTTCTCTTTACTAAGATTTCTCCCTTCAAAATGTAATAGGGCCCATTTCCAAATTTCTCAAACTTTCCTTTAAGAGTTTGCCTAATCTTACCCTCAATGAATTTTTTAGACACTTTTTCCTACTTCTCTTATGGATGAAACCTTCACTCCAATTAGACTGCTCTCCTCCCATATCCTTGAAACCAGAAGACCAGAGTTCAAGTCCAGCTTCAGCCACCTTCCTTCTGTGAGACTTTGAAAATTCACTTCCCTCTTTGTAGTTATGTTTATCAAAAACTGGAGGTAATAAATACCATCATCTTAAGGTTGGATTGATTATATACTTAAATATCAAATATTTACATGAAGAGTTCCATAAACCCATCTATATTATCCAAATTACATGATTTATTAGTTATTATTCAATCAGGAAATGAACTGTGCTCCACTCGTTGCTTTATATCTAGCATTTCGCATAGTACCTAACGCATAGGCCCTCAATAAATATTAGCTAGGTAGAATGGATACATGAGTAATATTATAATTGCCTTTGCTATATCCTGAGACTCATGAAGAACCTTCTCTAACACCATACTTCCTCAGAATCTTAGGTACTTATGGTCTGTAAAACATTAGCTACACTCTTATATGAGTTTCTCCCAGGCCCTGGTGGCTCAGATGGTAAAGAATCCGCCTGCAATGCAGGAGACCTGGGTTTGATTCCTGGGTTGGGAATATACCCGGGAGAAGGGAATGGCAATCCATTCCAGTATCCTTGCCTGGAGAATTCCATGGACAGAGGAGCCTGATGGGCTACAGTCCATGGAGTTGCAAGGAGTCAAATACGACTAAGCAACTAACACTATATAGGCTTGCTTTTTCTTCCCAGCCAGAGCAGAGTTGAAGTGAGGGTGAGGATGTCGTTGTATCTCTTTGAATTCCTGCAGAGTGCCTATCATCTTAACAATAACTTTAAATCTCTTAGCAATACACAAGCATCTCCATTTTCCCTAATTCAGTTCAGTTCAGTTCAGTCACTGTCGTGTCTCACTCTTTGCGACCCCATGAATCGCAGCACGCCAGGCCTCCCTGTCCATCACTAACTCCCGGAGTTCACTCACACTCATGTCCATCGAGTTGGTGATGCCATCCAGCCATCTCATCCTCTGTCGTCCCCTTCTCCTCCTGCCTCTAATCCCTCCCAGCATCAGAGTTTTCTCCAATGACTCAACTGTTCGCAAGAGGTGGCCAAAGTATTGAAGTTTCAGCTCTAGCATCAGTCCTTCCAATGAACACCCAGGACTGATCTCCTTTAGAATGCAATTCTTTAAATTATCATGGAGGAGTGTGTGTGCGTGCGTGCGTGTGTGTGTGTGTGTGGTTGTATGTACCAGATCTAACTATGCTGGAAAGCACAAGTCACTTCTGAATTAATTGGACTCTGAAATCAAACATCTCACCCTTATTAGCAAGTATTTCCAGATGCAGTGCCTTCCTCCACTGCTAATTTGAGGAAAATACCTTACACTAACAAACCTTCATTCTCCCCATCAAAATGATGTCTAGGATGCCATCCTTGGACAAATATGCTCCTCATTAGAATTTTCTACTTGATATGTTTCCTTTATTTTTATTCCTAAACATCTGAAATATTTAGTTGTACAGAAACATGAGCCTCTCTTATGTATGGATCACAGATTTATTTATTTTCTTTGTTAGTTTAAAACTACAGCCATTTGGAAGGGATTAAGTGATAGAACGTCCAAATAGCTGTTCTTAGGAGTTTTAGGGTAATGAGAAGAAGAAAAAACCTCTCTGGGCTTAGAGAGTAAGGTTAATAAAAATCAATCTCCCATCTCAAATTTGAAAATTTCATCCATACAACTGACTTCTTCACTTTAGCTTTTTACCATCACGATGACAGATCCTGCAGCAGAATCAGAACAATTTACAACATCTTGTGTCACTGTCACTGCTTTTCATTTTGTTGGGGTTGAGACTGGGAGAAGCCTGAGAGTTAATTTTAATAAGACTAATCAGCCCATCTTGACAATAGAGGGGAAGGAACAGGGACAGGTAGATGACTGTGTGTTTTGACATCAGGCCATTAACATGCAAATCATATGCAAAATCATATGCTAACAAGTTCGAGCCTTTGTTTGTGGTTGGACACTTTTATTCCCTCAAATGGACAACAGCCCGGATGAAGGCCTGACTCAATTCTATACAGGAAGGCACTTAGCAAGGCACTTGATATGCACAAGAAAAATATAAAATGCTCTTTGAACACTTGCTTGAACCTCTTTGGAAGAGTAGGATCCCTTTAAATTTGACTAGACTGCCTGCTCACCAGAAGGATGCGCCGAAGCATGGCAGGGAACAGAAGCCCATGTAATGCCCATGCTCACTGCACACAGTAAATAACAGTAGTGAGAACACAGGGCACCCAATGCAGACTGTGTCCTTCACATCACCCAGAGGCCACTGCAGAGCTCCCTGGGACAAGCAGCATTAATTATAGACTAATGATCCCATTTGCATGCACATTTTTAAAAAACAGTAGCGAACATAGCCCTCATGATTGAGGATGAGTGAGATGAGGCTGCATTAAAATGCTCTATTGAGCCTCTTATCTCATTTTTTAAAAAGACCTCTATCACCTTGGTGCTCATCAGTACACAGTAACATCGGGTAACCATGCGACATGGAACGTCAGGCTGGTTCTCTGCAGATCCAGTCACTTCATCAACCCGTTTTTCAAGTGTTTCCTCTCTCTATAACCTCTTCTGATCATCAGCTCAAGATTTTGGTGAGCGGTACCAATAAAGCATAATAACTTAAAAAAAATTTTTTTTAATGTGGACCATTTTTAAAGTCTTCATTGAATTTGCTACAACATTGTTTCTATTTTAAGTTTTTTGGCCATGAGGCATGTGTGATCTGAGCTCCCCAACCAAGGACTGAACCCAAACCCTCTGTATTAGAAGGCGAAATCTTAACCACTGGACCCCAGGGAAGTCCCCAAATATAATAACTTTTATGTAAGTGAGAAGACAAAAATATAAGAAATTTTGATGTAAGTGGAAAGAGTTACATAAATAATAAACCAAGCATCATTTTGTATGTATATCAGGAATACGTTCAGGAACAATCAAGTATCAGTTTGTGTAATCCAGGCAGTTATCAAATTGGAGGACAACAAGGGAAAAAATCAGTTCAAGAAAGTGGCTCAAAGCCATGGAGAGTCTTAGTATTGTTCAGTTCAGTTCAGTCGCTCAGTCGTGTCCGACTCTTTGCGACCCCATGAATCGCAGCACGCTCAAGAGTAAACTTCATAGCCTCAGGGGAGGGCATTAGCCAAACCAGGAGCTGAGGTTTGGCAGCTTACGAAGGCCAGAGAACCCTGAACAGAACTTGGTTTCCATAGGATTTCTCTGTCTACTGTTGAAAGAAACGATGGTCAGCCAGGAGGCCTTTGATGCAGAGCTCTTTGTTTTTTGAATCGAGAGGAGCCAGGCAGAGGGACAGTTTGACATCTGTTTAAAAGTTTCTCATTTTCATGGGACTTCCTTGGTGTTCCAGTGATTAAGAGTCCGCCTTGCAATGAAGAGGACGTTGAGTCGGGAAGGTCTCCTGGAGAAGGAAACGGTAATCCATGCCAGTATTCTTGCCTGGGAAATCCCAGGGACAGAGGAGCCCGGCAGGCTACAGTTCATGGGGGCTGCAAAGAGTTGGACGCAACTGAGTGGCTGAGCATGCAGGCACGGGGAACTAGGATTCCACATGCCGCAGAGCAACTAACCCCACAGGCATCAACCTCAGCAAACCACTGAGCCCTGTGCCCCAACCACGATCCAGTGCAGCCATAAATAAAGCAATAAAATATTTTTTAAAACAGTTTTTCCTTTTTGGAAATTTATTTTATAAGACACATTATATGGACTCTTTTTATTTCATTTGACTCATGCTCATATGTTGTACACAGCATCTTTGAAACCAAAGAAAGTGCCAATTCTAAGCCCATTTGGGGCAGCATCTCCCACTCTGACTCTACTTCCCACAATCCTTTTATAATACCATTTTTAAGAAAATGTTTCTCTTATGAGATAAAATTAAACTTCATTTAGGAAAAGAAAACTTCATACCCCTGATTCTCCACATATCAAATATCAATATTTTAAAGTCCTCCCAATATTAAAAAAACTGGAGACTGAATGACAGCAGCTTAAATATTTACAACCTCCAATTTCAATAAGGTGTCTTAATAAAAGTTATGGCATCAGGAATGAAGCTCTGTGAGGTCCTGGAGTTTTTATAGGAGGTGTTAAGCTGATGTTTCAGGATCACTTGGCTGGTCCATGATGTGGTTTAAAGGGGTCTCAGGAAATCAAAATAAAAGTCCCTTATAAATAAGGTATAAGAAAGTATGTTAATGGAATATTTACAACTGAAAAAAAGCCATCACAATCATCTACTTACTCTATGTCCTTATTTTGAAGATGAAAATGCTGGGATCTAGAAATTATTACTTTGCCAAGAATTACAAAGCATATTAGTGACAGACCAAGAACTAGAATAGAGGTCATGTGACGTGCATTCCAGAGTCTGGGGTTGTTTCTCTTCCCTCATGTGAGACAGGTTATAATAAATGTTTTCACAGGACACTGGAGTTGGGAAAGGTCATGTTCAGTGTTTCACGGTATATGATGTGGGCAGTTCTCACAAGCTTTGCTGGGGATGTTCCTCTGCCTGTGTGAAATAGGCATTAGGACCTCATACAGGAGGTACATTGGAGCTTATTATTAATTACATGAATGATAACATTTTATATTGCCATAGGTTTATGCCTTTATCAAACTATTTCCATGAGTTTCATTCATTCACTCTATTTCATAAATAGCATGCCCTTTGCTAAGCCTACATTATTTTATTTAATTTTCATACCAAGCCCATAATGCAGGTGTGATTAGTCCATTTTACAGACAAGACATGGGCCAACAGGGATAACATAACCTGCCCCAGGTTACTCTTACTGGCCAACAACAGAACCAGGTATCAAACCCCAATCTCTCTGACTCCAAAGCCCACGTTCTCAACCCTACTACTAGGTAACTTCCACAAGGACATGCATGTGCGTCCACCCAGCCTGGTTTATCTAATCATCACAAGGCCTTCCCTGG
The DNA here is from genome assembly GCA_006410635.1 of Cephalophus harveyi. Taxonomy (NCBI): domain Eukaryota; kingdom Metazoa; phylum Chordata; class Mammalia; order Artiodactyla; family Bovidae; genus Cephalophus; species Cephalophus harveyi. The sequence goes on from SJYT01056778.1 coordinate 131,252, forward strand.
TGGCTCAGTGATAAAGAATCCTCCTGCCAATGAAGGAGATGCGGGTTCCATCCCTGGGCTGGCAAGATCCCCTGGAGGAGGAAATGGCTATCCACTTCAGTATTCTTGCCTGGGAAACCCCATGGACGGAGGAGCCTGGTGTGCTACAGTCCATGGGGTCTCAAAAGAGTTTGACACAACTTAGCGACTAAACAACAACAACAAATCATCACAAAAGTACCAGAAGGTCTAGGCTATGTAACCATATTATAGATCATTTATTCATTCAACCAATATGTATGAGAGCCTACTATTGCCGAGCAATCGTCTACTCAAGGAGGTACAAGGATAAGATACAAAATATTTTTGTACCCTCATGGAGATTAGGGCTTTCCTGGTGGCTCAGATGGTAAAGCGTCTGTCTGCAATGCAGGAGACCCGGGTTCGATCCCTGGATTGGGAAGATCCCCTGGAGAAGGAAATAGCAGCCCACTCCAGTATTCTTACCTGGAAAATCCCATGTACGGCAGAGCCTGGTAGGCTACTGTCCATGGGGTTGCAAAGAGTCGGACACAACTGAGCAATTTCATTCATTCATTCATTCATGGAGATTACTTTCTAGCACAGAAAACAGGCTATAAGCAAGCAAGGGTGTGAATATATAACACAATTTCAGGTAAATGCCAAGAAAAAGCTAAACAGAAGAAGGGGATAGAACAGCACTGGGAGAAGAGAGGTGCATACTTTAAATATGGAGGTCAGGGAAGGCCATTCTCAGTGGGTGATATCAAAGAAGAAAACTTTATCCTAAGAAGGAGTGAACTACTTAAAAATCTGATGAAAGGAATCTTTAGAAGACAATGGTTAACCCGGTCACAGAAAAATAAAGTCACCTAGTCTCAGGTTGTGCAGCTGAGCATCAAGTCCAAGTCTCCCACACAGATGAGATTCTCAGGTCAACCTTAGACCAACCAGTCATAGCAAGTCCATTTCCTCTCATTCTATACAATTGTATTAAAAAAATTTTTCATACAGAGACAAATAAAGGGAATATATGTTTTCCCTTTTGTCAGCTTTTGCCATCCCATGGGCTGTACCGGCCAGGATTCTCTGTCTATGGGATTCTCCAGGCAAGAATACCGGAGTGGGTTGCCATTTCCTTCTCCACGGGAAGATCTTGACCCAGGGATGGAACCCAGGTCTCCTGCATTAACAGGAGGATTCTATACCACTGAGCCATGTCTCCTGCATTTTTTCTGGCTCAGTTCAGTTCAGTCGCTCAGTCGTGTCTGACTCTTTGCGACCCCATGAATCGCAGCACGCCAGACCTCCCTGTCCATCACCATCTCCCGGAGTTCACTCAGACTCACATTCATCGAGTCCGTGATGCCATCCAGCCCTCTCATCCCCAGTTGTCCCCTTCTCCTCCGGCCCCCAATCCCTCCCAGCATCAGAGTATTTTCCAGTGAGTCAACTCTTCGCATGAGGTGGCCAAAGTACTGGAGTTTCAGCTTTAGCATCATTCCTTCCAAAGAAATCCCAGGGCTGATCTCCTTCAGG
>SJYT01056781.1:2661-58241 GCA_006410635.1 Cephalophus harveyi
TACTTTGGCCACCTCATGCGAAGAGTTGACTCATTGGAAAAGACTCTGATGCTGGGAGGGATTGGGGGCAGGAGGAGAAGGGGATGACAGAGGATGAGATGGCTGGATGGCATCACTGCTCGATGGATGCGAGTCTGAGTGAACTTCGGGAGTTGGTGATGGACAGGGAGGCCTGGGGTGCTGCGATTCATGGGGTCACAAAGAGTTGGACACGACTGAGCAACTGAATTGAACTAAACTGATTCTACATTATTATGTCTATATTATATATCATCAAGCTCTGTCCTTCTTTATCATAACATTGTAAAAATGAACTTACTCTCTATTCAACTAATATGTGATTCAGATTATTCAAAATAGTAACTATCTCACTTTTCCAGATAGAATCACTTTTTTCTCATCTCAATTGTTTTCCATTACAGTCTATTGGTAGACAGAGATATATTCTTTACATTACCTTTCCATCTTGCCCACTATTATCATGTTGTTTCTTGTCCAGAGATCCATGTTTACAGTGCTTTTCTGGCAGACAAGCTCAGCAGTTGTATATTATTTAATAAATATAAGACTTTTAGAGAATAACTTTTCCTGAGGTTATTACAGGATATATGTTCTCCAGTTTTATTTTAAGGTTGGACTAGTGCTGTAGGGGAGAGTGGTAAAGCAACTGAAACACTTTCAAATATTTTTCAAAGGATCTGTAGAAAATTCTTCTCTTCTTATATTCAGATGTGAATAAAACTATTCAAAGGAATGTATAGTTTCAGATAATCATTTCTCTGAATAGTTTCATGCTGGATAATAAATACTACACATTTCATCAATATTGTGGATGTTTGATCATAGCCAGTAGTGAAAAATGTGATTTTTAAGAAGCAAACAACTTCTAAGTGGTCATCTCAAATTATTTTGATCTTACAAATACAAGATAAATAAAATTTAATACTGTTCAAAACTAGAAAGTGCAATTAGCTGTACTGATAAATTCAGAATCTGTCTTTCTAGGTCAAATAATATTCTTATGCCTGTAAGTTAGATACATTTGATTTTTGTTAACATAATGCCATTAATATATTTATTACCTCATGACTTAATACTTAATGAAGATTCACTAATGAGTAACATGTTATTCAGATATTTTGGCAAGTAACAAAATGACTACCACAACTTTCAAGGCATTGTTGTTATTGTTCAGTCGCTAAGTTGTGTCCAACTCTCTGTTATCACAGGGACTGTAGCACGCCAGGCCTCCCTGTCCTATGCAGGGACAGAAGCTTGCCCTGGAGCTTGCCAAGTTCATGTCCATTAAGTCGGTGATGCTATCCAACCATGGCATCCTCTGCCATCCTCTTCTTTTCCCTTCAATTATTGCCATCATCAGGGTCTTTTCTAGCAAGGCGGCTGTTCACATCAGGAGGCCAAAGTATTGGAACTTCAGCTTCAGCATCAGTCCTTCCAATGAATATTCAGGGTTGATTTCTTTTAGGATTGACTGGATTAATCTCCATGCTGTTCAAGTGACTCTCAATAGTCTTATCCAGCACCTCAATTTTTGTGGGCTATGGACCTGTGTATAATAGAAAGGGGTATTGAGTTAGCAGTTTTGGTACAATTTCAATAGGCTGAGTTTTGACATATAACTGGTATCGAGTCACATCCAATTATTTCAATATTCTCTTAACTTTGAGTATTAATTCCTTTTTGTGTCCTTTTTGTGTTTATTCCTAATATTATCTCCCTTTTCATCCTTTCCTCCCTCCCTCTCTTTTTTTCTTTCTTACACACATACATATACACACACATGCACATTGGTCTTGAAAGAAAACTATCATATTTGTTAATCTATGTTTTGCTGATACCAAATTTGGATTTTGTTGACTTAATGCTGTTTTTCCCTAATGTGCAGTTAGTGTATAGATATACAGACCCTTTATTCTGGTTAGGATAACTCTGAGATATTTCCTATACTTTTACCCAAAACTCACTAATAGATTAGGTCCAATTACCCTCAGTGGTAACTGGATTGATAATAAACCCTTAACTGACTTCTTTCCCTTGTCTCCCTTGCCGGAAACACTGTCTATGTTCCCTGAAGTAACTATCAAGGTGTGTGCACTTAAATTCTATCTCATTCTCTGCTTCTGGGAGATCCACAAACAAAAAGACACATCACTTTCCAATGTCACAATAGTGGGAACAGGTAGTAAATGATAAGTTTGCAGAGAAGTAAAACCTAAGCCAAGCTCAAACAAAAAGGCTTCCATCAGAGTATCAGGCATTGCAACAGCATCACATATTAGAGCTTCCTGAAAAATCTAAAAGAAAATGGTGTCATGTCTAGAAAGTCTTTGAGGAAAATACTATCTGTTATTTAATTCAGTGTTAAACTAAAGTACCAATTAAATGGTAGGGCCATATGCAAATATTTTGCCACATGCAAACTGTAAATGTGTTATTCTCTATATATTATTTTTCATGAAACTGCTGTAGAAAATTACAGGAAGTCATGAGATTCAGAAAAGAGATCTAAAAGATGAAATTGATAGACTGCCTTAATTATTAAGTAAATAATTAACAGTATTTAGTTAAAGTAATCCAAAATTATAGTTTCAAATATAACTACAACATATATTGCAATATTATGTTACTGTTTATGTGTAACAATTCAAGAAAAATGCTTTTCTTTTTTATCAATGATTTATACAGTCCATGGAATTCTCCAGGCCAGAATACTGGAGTGGGTAGCCTTCCCCCTCTCCAGAATATCTCCCCAAGCCAGGAACCAAACCCAGGTCTGGGTGGATTGCCAGTGGATTGCCAGTGGATTCTTTACCTGCTGAGCCACAAGGAAGCCCAAGAATACTGGAGTAGGTAGCCTATTCCTTCTTCAGCAGATATTCTCAACCCAGGAATTGAACTAGGGTCTTCTGCATTCCAAGAGGATTCTTTACCAACTGAGCTATCAGGGAAGCCTGGTCAATGATACAAAATAAATAATAATTTTGTGAAGCTATATTTTGAACTTATTATTAATAAAATAAGCAATTTTTATTAGTTTATTTTGTTTTCATATTTTGTTGCATCAATTTTAAAAAATTAATACGCATTTCTATTACTGCAAAACCCCTAGTATTTTAAGACATGTTGAATCCAAGTTATAAATGTTTGTTTGGAAGTTGTCCTTTTCTTGTATTAAATATATACTTAATTCATCAAAAAAGCAAAACATACAAGATTGAAAACTTTAGGAATATCCACTAAGAGTGTTCAGTTGATCATTAAAATCTAATTAATTACATATATGGTAACTATAAAAAGTCAGATCTGTATTATGCATTGGGAATACAAAACTGAGGAAGATATAGTCTTTACCCTTAAGAATTTCTGACATTGAAGAGACAGTCACATAAACCTCTGACTAATCTAATATAATCAGTGCTAGATACCGATCTACAAGATTGTCATGCAAAGCCATTGAAGACTGCTTATTCTTCATCAACTGAGCTATCAGAGAAGTCCAGAAGGCTGCTTAACTCTCCTTTAAAGAAGAATTGGTGATGATTTCAAAGGGGAGGCAATGGTTGATTTAGTATGTGGGCAAAGACTTTGCAGGCAATTAGAGAAGTTACAGGATGGCAAACTCACAGATTTCATGGTGCCACCATTCTCTTCTCAGTTTCCGCTGGTAGATGTTTCTTGGCTCTTCTCATTAGAACACAGCCTGCACATAAGTATACTCTGAATTGTTTGTCTTAGACTAAATAATGGCACACCTTCATGAAAGTCAATATTGGCTTCAAAGTTCTTCAATTTATTCTCTAAGCCTGTAGGGAAGGTAAATGTGCACAAGTGATTATAGAGGCTGCCCCATGTTACTGTACATCTTAAGAGTGAAAATTATGAGTCATGAACTAACAAGTCATAAATTTGAAGGTGTTATATAAGGGAGAGACAGGAACAGAGCTGCATTTTATAAACATAGTTTTGGCAGCAATTTGGATATTGAATTGGAGTGGGAAAAAATTGGAAGGAAGGAGATATGTTAAAAATAATCTAGTGGAAGATGATGTGATCTGACCTGCTTAGTGGTTCTGGTGGAAACATTTCACAGATACTGATTGATAGACTTGTTTATTGGCATGGAGGGCCTTAGATATGTTTCAGTAGCAGACTGGACTCCTAAAACCAAGGACCAAGGACAGAATCTTGATTTTGATATTTATCAACTATAGAGTTTGTACAATATTTGTAATATTTTCCAACCTAAGTTTCTTACTTCTTAAAAGTTAAATAATGTATTTTACTTCACAAATTTACTCTAGAAATTTAATAAGTAAAATAGTTTCTGGCATTGAACAGACATTCAATAATAGGTTGGTACAGCAGTAAATGAGCAGTAAGAGGGAAGAGGGCTTCTCCAGTGGTTCAGCTGATAAAAGGACCCATCTGCCAAGGTAGGAGACACAAGAGATGCAGGTATGACCCCTAGGTCAGGAAGATCCCCTGAAGTAGGAAATGGCAACCCACTCCAGTTTTCTTGCCTGGGAAATTCCGTGGACAGAGGAGCCTGGGTGAGCTACAGTTCATGAGTTTCAGAGTTAGACATGACTAATCACTCATGCATGCATGCACAAACACACAGAGAGAAAGAGGCAACTAGCTCTGAAGTTTGAAATCATTAGAGATACAGCCACTATGGAGAACAGTATGGAAATTTCTTAAGAGACTAGGGGTAAATCTCCATGTGGACCCAGCCATCCCACTGATAGGCATATATCTTGAGAAAATCATAATTCAAAATGACACATGAACCCCAGTGTTCATTGCAGCACTACTTATTTACACAATAGCCAGGACATGGAAGCAACTGAGACATCCATGAATGGAAAAGAAGCTGTGGTACATGTACAAAATGGAATATTACTCAGCCATATATAGGAACAAAATTGGGTCATTTTAGTGATATTGATGAATTTAGAGTCTGTCATACAGAATGAAGTAAGTCAGAAAGAGAAAAACAAATATATTAATGCATAGATATGGAATCTAGAAAAATGGTACTGATGAATCAATTTGCAGGGCAGGAATAGGGAATAGATTTTGGACACAGCTGGTGGGGCGGGGGGAGAAGGTGGAATGAACTGAGATAGTAGCCTTGACATCTGTATGCCACCATGAGTAAAATAGGTAGCTAGGAGGAAGCTGCTGTATAACACAGGGATCTCAGCTCAGTGTTCTATTATGACCCAGAAGGGTGGGATGGAGGGGGAGCAGTGGGAGGGAGACTTAAGAGGGAGGGGATGTTTGCTTACTTATAGCTGATTCACATGTTTGTACAGCAGAAACTAACATGACATTGTAAAGCAATTGTCCTCCAGTTTAAAAAATAGATTAGAGATTTATTTCTGCTTATTTGTTATTCTCTCACTTACTGTCCTTCACAAATGGCTCTTCTTACATAAACACATATAGAATACACAGAGATCAGTTCCAGAAATACTCCCTCCCAGTCTATACTACATCTATGTGTTTCTTTGTGCTTCATAATGAAAATGTCTTTTCTTTAGGACTTGGCTTCATTTTTGCCTCACCTTTTTTTTTTTTTAGATTAAATTGTTGATTACATGGATTTTATATTTGTGTCTCTCAAGAGCTGGACCTGATTTCTGAAATATGGATAGGAGATGATCCATTTGGAAATCTCACTTCATAAATGATCTTTTCTTCACATGTAGCCAAAACAAATGGGTTGAAAATTAAGGAGTAGCCTCAACTTTTTTCTTGTTGAGAAATTTGAATACAGAACTCTGAATTCGATCTGCTTTTGATAAGTACTGTTAAATATCTTACAATAACATTTCTGTTTTAACTCTCATATCCAATTAAGAGCAAGATGAAAAAAGAAGAAATTAGTCAGTACTAGGGTAAAGAGTAGAGGAAAAACAGAACAGCCAAACTTTTACTCTTGATATTAAGGTATATTCTTGAAAAAGGCAGTATTGTACAGGAACCACTGTTGTGGTGAAAACTGACCTTTTCCAGTCCTGTGGCCACTGCTGAGTTTTCCAAATTTGCTGGTACATGGAATGCAGCACTTTAACAGCATCAAACTTTAGGATTTGAAATAGCTCAGCTGGAATTCCATCATCCCCACTAGCTTTTCTCGTACTGATGCGTCTTAAGGCCCACTTGACTTTGCATTCCAGGATGTCTGGCTTTAGGTGGGTGATCACACCATCGTGGTTATCTGGGTCATGAAGATCTTTTTTCTATAGCTCTTCTGTGTATCCTTCTACTTCTGCTTCTGTTAGGTCCATACCATTTCTGTCCTTTATTATGTCCATCTTTGCATGAATCATTCTCTTGGTATATCTACTTTTCTTGAAGAGATCTAGTCTTTCCCATTCTATTGTTTCCCTCTATTTCTTTACACTGTTCACTTAGGAAGGCTTTCTTATCTCTCCTTGCTATTCTTTGGAAATCTGCATTCAGATGGATATATCTTTTCTTTTCTCCTTTGCCTTTCACGTCTCTTCTTTTCTCAGCTCTTTGTAAGGCCTCCTCAGACAACCATTTTGCCTTTTAGCATTTCTTTTTCTTGGGGATAGTTTTGATCACTGCCTCCTATACAATGTTACGAACCTCCATCCATAGTTCTTCAACACTCTATCAGATCTAATCCCATGAATCTATTTGTCACTTCCACTGTATAATGGTAAGAGATTTGATTTAGGTCATACCTGAATCCCCTAGTGGTTTTCCCTTCTTTCCTCAATTTTGGTCTTAATTTTGCAATAAGAGTTTCATGATCTGAGCTAGTCAGCTCCTGGTCTTGTTTTTACTGACTGTATAGACCTTCTCCATCTTTGGCTCCAAAGAATATAATCAATCAGTCAGAACCACTAACCAAATACAAATGTTGTTTCTGATAAAGGAAATTTTTTATTAAAAAAAAGAGAAAAAATTTTGAACTATGAAAAATATAATGGATTCCAAATGAATCGTAACACATTATGTTAACATACACAATCACACTACAGCATCCATATTTTCAGAAGCATTTTGAGTAAGCATAGTGGTTATACATGCTTTCTGCCCCTCTCTTATATCATATCTGGCAGTTTTTTCATATAAAATATCTCCTTTACTTTCAGTTTCCAGAAAGTATGCTTTAAATAAATGCTTTATTTTGACTTTTTTTTTTCCAAATGATGGTTCAATATATGTTTATTTCAGATCAAATTTCTTTTAATTTAAAGTTTATATCTTCAGCATTTATTTTAATTGAAAATTCCTTCAAACCTACCAAAGCTATTCATTGATTCACTATTAAGAATGATGTAATGCTTAATGTATCCAATCATGTAGTTTTGCTCCTTTATAAATCAAACATGTAAGTACAATGAATAAACAAGCAGTCAGTTGGTAGATTCATGGCAATGAAAGGGGTGTAGAACATTTGTTCAGCTTGATAGGTACAAACATTTCTCTACTGATGATTTATATAAATGTCCAAGGAGTATTCATTTTCCTTACAGGAAAAAAAACTGCAGAAATCATAAAGTGGAAGGGAAAGTGTACGCTATTAGAAGGTCTGATATTATCTAAAAGTTATAACATGAATATTTCAGTGTGACTTTGATAGTCCTACAACTGTAGTTTCTCAAAAAGAGAGCCTAGAATAGTCTCTGTGGTTATTTAAATACAAGTCCAACCCAATGTTGTAATACATTATTTTTACAGTTTTCTAGTGCTTGAGAATTTAAGTAGAAATATTTCTGAGACTATCACATTTCTAAAACAACAATATAAAGATGACAAAGATCTATGATATGGGGAGAAAACATACAATCAAGTCTCCTTGATCAAATTCAGTGAAGAACAAAATTATACTTTCAATACAAAGATCTCTGAAAGTAAATTAAAGAAGAGGAGGAGAGTGAAACAAGAGAGCAAAGAAGGAACGTGAAATAAAATTTATTAAGTTGGATACTCTAGAGGCAACTGGTGCTGATTTCCTTTCAGCTTCCTAGGTGTCTCGGTGGTAAAGAATCTGCCTGCTCACACAGGAGACACAGCAGACACAGGTTGGATCAGGAAGTTCCCCTGGAGTAGGAAATGCAAGCCTACTCCCATATTTTTGCCTGGAAAAACTCCATGGACAAAGGAGCCTGGCAGTCCATGGGTTCTCAAATAGTCAGACATGCCTGAGCACACACATGTATGCTGATTTCCTTTAGGTGATTATAAGGAGTCTTATAATGCATCTCAGAATATTCTGCTCTGAAGGACAAAGGTAGAGTCTTTAATCCCTTATCTTCAATTCCTTAAAAGTCAACTGTGGCCCCAAGGACCTTAAATCTTGAATACTTCTGTATTGTGCATGATATGTGTGCTAAGTCACTTCAGTCCTGTTGGACCCTTTGCAACCCTATGAATCATAATCTGCCAGGCTCCTCTGTCCATAGGATTCTCCAGGCAAGAATACTGGAATGGGTTTCCATTTCCTCCTCCAGGGGATCTTCCCAATCCTGGGATGGAAACTTCGTCTCCTGTGGCTCTTGCATTGCAGGCAGATTCTTTACTGATGAGCCACCAGGGAAGCCCCTAGGATAGATATGATGTGTGCTAAGTTCCAAACAGGAAAAGGAGTACGTCAAGGCTGTATGTTGTCACCCTGCTTACTTAACTCATATGCAGAGTACATCATGAGAAACGCTGGGCTGGAGGAAGCACAAGCTGGAATCAAGGTTTCTGGGAGAAATATAGATAACCTGAGATATGCAGATGACACCATCCTTATGGCAGAAAGTGAAGAACTAAAGAGCCTCTTGATGAAAGTGAAATAGGAGAGTGAAAAAGTTGGCTTAAAGCTCAACATTCAGAAAATGAAGATCATGGCATCTGGTCCCATCACTTCATGGGAAATAGATGGGGAAACAGTGGAAACTGTGGCTGACTTTATTTTTTGGGGTTCCAAAATCACCTCAGATGGTGATTGCAGCCATGAAATTAAAAGACGCTTACTCCTTGGAAGAAAAGTTATGACCAACCTAGATAGCATATTAAAAAGCAGAGCTATGGCTTTTCCAGTATTCATGTATGTGAGAGAGCTGTATGGATGTGAGAGTTGGACCATAAAGAAAGCTGAGTGCTGAAGAATTGATGCTTTTGAACTGTAATGTTGGAGAAGACTCTTGACAGTCCCTTGGACTGCAAGGAGATCCAACTAGTCCATCCTAAAGGAGATCGGTCCTGAGGGTTCTTTGGAAGGACTGATGCTAAAGCTGAAACTCCAGTACTTCGGCCACCTCAAGCAAAGAGATGACTCATTTGAAAAGACCCTGATGCTGGGAAAGATTGAAGGTGAGAGGAGAAGGGATGGCATCATCGACTCAATGGACATGAGTTTGAGTAAACTCTGGGATATGGTTATGGACACAGAGGCTTGGTGTGTTATAGTTCATGGGGTTGCAAAGAGTCAGACATGACTGAGAGATGGAACTGAACTGACTGAAGTCACTTCAGTCATGTCTGACTCTTTGCAACCCTATGGACTGAGAGTAATCTATGATTTGTGTGTGGCTTTAATAGTTTGGAGTAGGGGGAATTAAGTATGATGTTTTGTTCACTCTCCCCTCTGTCCTTTCTTAGCCCTCCTCTCTGGTTATGGAACAGAGAAAAGAATAAGGAAAAGGTTATGTTTACCCATTTAATTAAGCAATATTGTGATCTCCTCTCTTGTTGACCCATGTATCCAGCTAAGTATGGACAGAAAATGACCAGTTATTGTACAAACCCCCTAGAAATTGGTCTTCCCTTGTGATATCTGGCAACTACTTTTAGCTGACAACCTACACCCATCACTATGCCCACAATAGCTTTGTACAACTCCACACACTCATACTAATTGTCTTTGTACAAGGTGCATGTCCTTGATCTCATATACTCTCTTCAGTAAGTTCTTGAACTCTAGGAATGATCATTTTTATCCCTTGGACATTGGGAGGTGCTAGAATCAGTGGTGGCAATTCTGCCACTTTTCTATGTGTAAGTTTTCCATTGAATCTCTTGCCAAGATTTAAAGGTTCAGCAAAATGAATGCTGTCATGCTTCCCAAATTACCCTCAAGAAAAGGGATTATTCCTGCAGCTCTGAGAGTGTTGCTAGAAAATGACCCCTAGTCCTTAGTTTTCTTACAAATTTTAGGTTAAATTTATAAGTTTAACCTAATGGGCTAAATTAGCCCATTTAACCTAAATGGGCTAGGTTAAATGCCTAGCCCATAGTTGTGACTTTTCCACTGAAGAGCCATCAACTCCAGAACTCTCTAAAGAGCAGACTGAGTCCTTCATCTTAACTTCATTGTATCATAACTCAACTTCTTCCTCAACTCATCCTTAGTTCCTTGCCCTAACTTTCACAGGTGTTGGTCTCAAGGGTACTCCCTTATATGTATCCTTCTACCTTTGAACCTTGACCTGAGTAAGATAGCAAAGACGCCTCCACTCTTAAGGGAAGGGAATAACTTCTATTTAGTGCACTGTACTTCCCAGAAATAAATAAACCTCTCTCTGGGGTGGAGTAAGGGCTGGTGTATTCAGTACCAGTTCTGTATGTCTTAAGAAGTTTTACATAGTGGAGGCTGTTTCTTATCTCTAGTATTACACTGAATATAGAAGTGGGGAGTCATGTGCTCTTTTTGGCTTCAGATTGTGGTTAGCCCCAATAACTAGACAATAGGAAAACTCCTCTCAACATCTGATTACATTTGACTTTTTTTCTCTTTTTATGAGTGCACCAGCTCTAAGATGCAAGTTTAAGTTTTATCTGTTTTTCTTCAAGACAACAACAACAAAAAAACTAATTACAATTAAGAAACTGTAGTAGCTAATTAAGATCTGCATATTGATCTAATCATGGTGATTTAATTGTTAAATCCTGTCTGACTTTTGTGATCCCATGGACTGTAGCCTGCCATGCTCCTCTGTACACAGGATTTTCCAGGCAAGAATACTGGAGTGGGTTACCATTTCCTTCTCCAGGGCAGCTTTCTGACCCAGGGATTGAACCCAGGTCTCCTGCAATACAGATAGGTTCTTTACTGACTGAGCTACCAAGTAAGCCTTATCTATTGTATGCCCATTCCACTTAAGCATTTATACATTTAATAACACCCATTAGCAACAAAAATGAATGTCTTAACTTTCACTAAGCATAAAGACTAAATCAATTGCTTATATTTTTCTTCAATGCACAAATGAAAATATACTGCTTCTTAGCTTCTTCCAGATTTTTATTATAATATATTACTACTCTTTTGCTTGTATGTTTAATATTACACTGCCTTGTCTTCATTTACCCTCCAGTCACTGAGGTGAAGATTCTGACCTAGAGCATACTAATTACTTGGCTTATTAGCTTCACATTATATTAGTAATGGGGTGATAGCCAGCATAATTACTATGACTTGAAACATTATGCTTTGCTTTACTATCAAGAAATCTGAAATATTCTCAGTTTTTTTACAACTCTTCTAAAATTGTTAAACAGCATTTTCATGTTTAACTCTTGAGAAAAAGATTTAAAAATACTTCCATTTTGAAATGACCTTTGAATACTAGAATAAAATCTATATGGAATAATAAAAGTAACACAACTGAACTTTTGGTGGCATCTTTTATTTTTTCAACTCCATAAGTGTACTTTGTGTGGATTAATGCTATCTCATTTAATAATTTTTGTATTAAATTGAGTCATTTTTTAGGTTGTTATATATCCAGTTTATTTTAGATGATAACTTAAAATTCTTGCATCTTAAATAGCATATACAATACCATGTGACACTAATCTACTTAGAGGAAAAAGAAATAGTCACTCAATCATGTCCTTGTGACCCCATAGACTGACAGGTTTCTTCAGTTCATGGAATTCTCCAAGCAAGAACACTGGAGTGGGTAGCCACTCCCTTCTACAGGGGAACTTCCCAACCCAGGGATCAAACCTGAGTCTCTTGCACTGCAAGTAGATTCTTTACCATCTGAGCCACCAGGGAAGGTACTATCAATTGCCTTCTAGAATTAGTTTCATCCTATGGCTAGTTTTATGTCTATCACCAACCTGTATTCCTAATCTGTGTGCTTGCTTACTTGAAGGGAATGAGATACAGAGTAGAAGTAACCGTTCTTGTTTTCCTAGATACACCAATATAGTCCCGTTTTTTGGAGATGGTGAAATCATTAATAACAGGGAGAGATTTCTTGAAAACAAGCAATCAGCTACCTATACTCTGTAAAGTTCTTAAGTTTATTAGTTTCTTAAAGAAGTTGAAATAAACTCAGGGATTTTATTTTTCTAAATAAGTGTTATAGCTGAATCTCACTAGGAAGTGTTATCATTTTCATATGTTAGAACAGGTTTTCATGCATTCTTGCAGTAACTTATGCATCCATTCAGTTTGTTCTGTTTAATATAATGAGCATTCTGGGTAGCAAATCTGACAGGTGCAACAGAATTAGTCAAGTGAGGGCAAGGTAGATGAGGATTTTACATGAAAGAAACAAAATAATCCATATATACAAATGAATAAAATGGGCAAGATTAATTTATTAATTGCAAAACTTAATCCCATTTTCATTCTGTCCAAGGCAGTTTTAGCTGTTGGAAATATAGCAGAAAACAGAATTAAATAAGATCCTTGTACACATGGAGCTTCCATTCTTATTTGGGATTGGGAGAAACCATATAAATAAATAAAATATAGATATGTTAGGTAGTTAGAATAGGAAAAGCAGTCTAGAATGGTACTGGCTAAAAGACAAAGAAGGGAAAAATGCGCAAAAATAGAACAAAGGAAGATCGAAGGTCCTGAGTGAAAAAGAACCTCAGGTGAAGCAAACAGCCCTCCTTGTCTAGCCCAATTTACATAAGGTAGGCTCAGGGGGAGGAGAAAAAACATATGAAAAGAAGAGCCAAAGATGAGCTTTCTCTTCTCTTAACTTCTTTTGGGTCAGCCTAGCTCAAGAATGTATTTTCCTTTGCTTACCAAATAAAACTGAACTGTAACAGAGCTGTAACACTGGTCTATCCATCACTTCAAATTTTTTGCTGTGGCGAGACAGAACTGAGGAAATTACATACTCCCCAGACAGATATATAAATGTATATTGCCTTTGCTTACCAAATAAAACTCAACTGTAACAGAGCTGTAACACTAGTCTATCCATCACTTCAAACTTTTGCTGCAGCAAGACAGAACGGAGGAAATTACACACTCCTCAGACAGATGTATAAATGTATATTGGTGAAGAAGCACATGGAAATATGGGGAAAGGACAGGGAATGCTGGAGCAAAACTTGGGAAGAGAAGTTGCTATTTTAAAATAAGGTCATTTAGTAAAGTCTTAAAGAAATAGAGGAAAACAACAGAATGGGAAAGACTAGAGATCTCTTCAAGAAAATTAGAGATATCAAGCGAACAGTTCATACAAAGATGGGCTCGATAAAGGACAGAAATGGTATGGCCCTAACAGAAGCAGAAGATATTAAGAAGAGGTGGCAAGAATACACAGAAAAACTAAACAAAAAAGATCTTCATGACCAAGATAATCACGATGGTGTGCTCACTCACCTAGAGCCAGACACCCTGGAATGTGAAGTCAAGTGGGCCTTAGAAAGCATCACTACAAACAAAGCTAGTGGAGGTGATGGAATTTCAGTGGAGCTATTTCAGATCCTGAAAGATGATGCTGTGAAAGTGCTGCACTCGATATGCCAGCAAATTTGGAAAACTCNAGATCAACCCTGGGATTTCTTTGGAAGGAATGATGCTGAAGCTGAAACTCCAGTAATTTGGCCACCTCATGCAAAGAGTACTCATTGGAAAAGACTCTGATGCTGGGAAGAATTGGGGGCAGGAGAAGAAGGGGACGACAGCGGATGAGATGGCTGGATGGCATCACTGACTCGATGGACATGAGTTTGAATGAACTCTGGGAGTTGATGCTGGACAGGGACGCCTGGCGTGCTGCAATTCATGGGGTCGCAAAGAACCGGACACGACTGAGTGACTGAACTGAACTGAACTAGTAAGAAACAATTACTTAACAAACCACTTCAAAGGTTAGTAGCTTAAAATGAGAGTTGGGTAAACCCAGGTAGTTTTACAGGTAAAGACCTCATTCAGCTGATATTGGCTAGATCCAGTCATGAATCTACACTCACATGGTGGGTTGGCTTGACTGCTTGATTGAGGATGGACTCTCTCATGTATCTGGAATTTTTCAGACTATTGACTGGGGTTACATAAGTGGCTGGACCTTGGGTATATTACTTGGAAACCTAACTTAGGATTGTTCACTTGCCAGATTGGCCGAGTTTCAAAGGTATGAGAAAATGTATATTAAGCCTCTTGAAATTCAGGCTTGGAGCTGACACGTAATTCTCACTGCATTTTGTTGGTTTAAGCAAGTCACAAGTCCAGCTCAGATTTATGGGGTGGAGAAATAGATTCCTCTACCTATTGGGAAACCTGAAAAAAAAAAAAAAAAAAAAAAAACTATTGCTACATGGCACGGATACAATCAGGGAAGAACTCATAGCAGTTTTTCTTTCTTTTTTTTCAGTCTATCTACCACTATGAGATTAAAGCAAACTCTAGAAAGATTAAGAGTGCAAGATGATCTAAAACTTCTGTCTAATAAATGAAAAAGGTAAGCTCGGTTTGTCATTAATTTCCAAGGGGAATCCAATATATTCTTCAAATCAGATAGAAGTGAAGTGAACATCACTCAGTTGTTTCTGACTCTTTGTGACCTCATGGACTGTACCATCCCTGGAATTCTCCAGGACAGAATACTGGGGTGGGTAGCCATTCCCTTCTCCAGGAGATCTTCCCAATTCAGGGATCGAACCCAGGTCTCCTGCATTGCAGGCCAATTGTTTACCAGCTGAGTCAAAGGGGAAGCCCTTCAAATCAGATATGGAAAGAATTATTATGAAAAATAGGTCTTACGCTACATACTGAACAGTTTCAAAGTGAAGTGAAAGGGCATGCTTATAGGGCTTTGTTGCATACTCTATACATTCAATGCATTCCTACCATAAATCAAGAATTCCACCATGTGACAGGAATATAGAGATAAACAGAACAGCTTTCTCTTCTAGTAGAAAATTTTATTTACCTAATCCCCATAGTTTGTCAGGACTCATTCACACGGTTCACATGGATCTAGTGGTCCATATGGATCTCCTTTGTCTCTCTTTCAAATCCTTGTATCAATATAATTTAAATATAATGAAAGAGACTAACAAAAAAATCATAAAATATGCTAAATGGCCTGCTATGAGAAATATAACACACATAAACACAGGCAGCTACTTTAGTAAGGAGGGTTAATAAAAATATCCAGTAGAAAGTGATAAATCCTGAGGACAAGTAAATGTTGGCCATGCAGAGCTATAGAGACAGGTACTCAGGGTGCTCTAGGAACTAAAAATAACCTCTTATGATCAGAGGTCTTGGAGACACAGAGGATGTGGCAAGAATGTTAGTGGTCTCACATTTCATTGATTTTCTTTAAATTGATGCTACCCATTTATAGGCTATTGTGGTTTTAGGCCTTAAACTTGAGTAAATACAACCATAATGGACATTTTGGTTCAGTATGTCATTATGCCTTATATTAGCTTTAGCAGTCATTGGCTACAGAAAAATTAGCAAATAATAGGCTTGGGGGAACAGGCAAATGGATACCATGGAAACCTTGGTAAACACAGTCATAGGAGCCTCACTGTGTGGGCTGCAACAGAAGACCTTAAACCATGTGCATTTTCCTAAAATTTCAAATGAGAGAAAGACAGGGTAGGGGTAACCTTAAGAGAGACTTTTGGATCCAGGGAAATCACACTGAAATGAAAGTATTTTAGTAATACTATTTCCTGTTTGCACTGTGATGCTCAGCCAGCTTAGGAAGCTACATCTTTAAAACTCAAAAACAGCTGAGTTACATGTGATCTATGGCAAAATAAGGATAATCTGGCAGTAAACTGTTAGTTCAAAATATAAGTAAATTGTACTAGATTAGCAGTAAAATTTCACTCCTATTAATGTTTCAAATTCCTTTGCAGTTGATTAGGATAGCCTTATCCATATGATGAAAAGTTGACTCTGGATTTGGGAATTTTTGAAGCCAAGATTATGAGTTTTCATGTAAGAGCTTCATATACAGAATGGTAGATAGTTTTTAATAGAAATAAAAGCTTATTTCATTTTTTAAAATGTATTCCATTTTCATACATTTTGTTAGAGGAACACAATAATTAAATTTCTAGATTACTGCAAATCCAAAGGCAAAGAAGGACAATGTACAGTCCTGTGTTTTGAATAATCTGTCTGTGGGGATTATATTTATTCAGAAAATCAAAGAGGAACTAAAGTTTCTTGGGAAAAATACTTTAGTGTTAAATATCAGAAATAACCATTAGAAAAAGGAAGAATTTTCTTTTGCAGAGAATTTAAATCTTAGACAAATAGAGAGCTATGAATGAGAAAGTGAGATCTCCAGGGCATGGTAGATGAGTGTAAAAAGGAAATGGATATGCACATGGGGCTACATTCTTAGAGATGATGATAGAAAAAGTGGAGTGTTTGGTTGTTACTAGATCAGAATTAGTGTCTCCATCTAACACATAAAATGAAGCAAAATATCAGAGAGTAGAATGCAGTGACTGTTCTGGAGGCAGCCAAGATTCTAATTCTCTTAAAGTTGGACAAAGATAATTTTTTTCTCAAAGAGCAATTCAGTAAAAATCTCTAAGTAAGCCAATAGAGCTAAATGGTTAATAATTGTGTGATCATCAGCCAATAGATAGCAATGTCAGCCAAAGGACGGAGAAGACAATGGCAACCCACTCTAGTACTCTTGCCTGGAAAATCCCATGGACTGAGGAGCCTGGTAGGCTGCAGGCCATGGGGTCGCTAGGAGTTGGACACAACTGAGCGACTTGACTTTCACTTTTCACTTTCATGCATTGGAGAAGGAAATGGCAACCCACTCCAGTGTTCTTGCCTGGAGAATCCCAGGGATGGGGGAGCCAGGTGGGCTGCCACCTCTGGGGTCACGCAGAGTCGGACACGACTGAAGTGACTTAGCAGCAGCAGCAGTCAGCCAAAGGAAGTGGGTGTTGATTCCTCAAGGAACTGTTTCTCAGTGAGAGGAATGGAGTTTACACAGTGATTCCAAAATCTCAGGGAAGTTTACTGTTTGAGACATAGGTCTAAATGTTTCACTTTAGTTCTTGATACTCATAGTAATCCTATGAGATCTACTATAATGTTGTTTTACAGAGCAATTTAGCAAGTTTCTCAAGTTCACAATGCTTATAAAATGTCAGACCTGAAAGTCAAATCAAGTCATTATGGCACCGGAACATATAGTCCTACTTCACATTCTAGAGAGGGACCTTGAGCAGAAGTCTGCAGAACGCTAATGGAAATGATTGGAAGTGGAAAGGACATGTTGTGACTTCTGATATATGTTGAAGACATAGCACTAAAATCAATTCTTGCAAATGCAAAGGGCAAGTATTTTGTGCTCAAAATATATAGTCTTCCAGCACTCAAATTTAGCAGGGAACTCTTGATTAAATTATTAGGTTTAAGCATTGTATAAATAGCGTGTTTCTTGGGTTAACTCCTCTACAGTTTTCTCTGTGTCAAGTTTTTCATGAAAGTTATGAATAAAGCAATAAGTTTGCATTATGTAGAAGGAGCCAGCAGAATTGTAAGCCTGCTCATTAAGGCAGTCCTAAGAGTTTTAGAAACCAAAGAAGGGGTAGTTACATTGAAATGTTATTATGAAAATGAAGTCTCTTACACTACATACTTATTGAAAGGATCATCTCTTGTCTTCATGTAGGTGGCATGCCTGGATATTTAAAGGCCCAAATCAATTTTTTTTTTTTTCAAGAAAAGGACTTTTCATCTGCAAAACTAACAAAATTAAAATGGACTCTTAAATTTCACCATATAGAGATTATATTAACTCAATATTTATCAGGGTTATAGCAATGAAACCTACCATGATCTGTCTATTTCTAAGCAATGTTGTCTTTTTCTTGCTTGTACCTGTATGAACTTAAACCACATTTGTTTTAAAAGTGACCTGAAACTTAATGCCAAATAAACATGCTTTCCATTCCTCATAATATGCATTCTAACCTATCATGCCTGTCAAACTAGTTGGCAGGTGCTATATAAATATTCAGATACATAGGGTCTATGAATATTTATGTGCTAAAGTTGCATTTAATTTTACATATCTTATAAATAAATAGAAAAAGACCTGCAAAAGGGAACAATTTAGTCTTGTCAGGTTCTCTATAAATAAATTCATCCTTTGTGTGTGATATGGATTCCATATTAATTCATAAAAGACTGCTGAGCATTTTTATCATGGGAGATTACATAATTAAATTATTAAAAAAAATAATCTGAATCTAACAGTTAAACTTGGTTACCTGAGCAGAAATGGATACTTAAAAATTTATCTCCTTGAATTAAGAGATTATTACTTGCATCTGTGAAAATAATTAGACAAATTAAATTGTTGGCTTTTCTTTCCATTTATATGTAAAACTAAGCATTACATAAAATTAAATGGCAGTTCAAAGAGAAGGAATTGTGTGGGAATAGCATTTATGATCAAAAAGCTTAAATGATCATTCCTGTGCTCTCTATTCACACATAAATTGACATCAGGACACATTTCCAGCTCATCTGGGCAGATGTTGATGATGAAGCCCAGTTCACTAATGGGATCTCTGTGTGAGATAATGAACATTGCTCAAAAGCTAATAACATGCTTTCTTAATAAGAAAATTTGACTTCATTTTTGTCAGGGTCTTGGCACAGTATTTAAGGACTTTAGGTTTCTAACTTAAAAGATTAATCTGATTTCAATAACCAGGGAGCCACTATTTTTCTTATTATGTCAAAATATCAAATGAAAACCCTGAAAGTAACTCTTCAGTCCTTACACAAGGGTGTCTATTTCTAATGAAGACTCATATAGGCCATAAGGAATTACCTTTCGTTATGCCCTATAATTCAGTCTTCAGTCAGATTTCAGTCTCATCTGATTTCAAACTACCTACATTATGTGGAGCTTGGATGGAGCTTCTGGAAAAGGAATAAAAGAAAAAGACAGGGCAAATCTTTTGTTAAGTCACAAGATTTAAACATATATCACTTTTACAGGGAAGTTTCTTTCTGTAACTTCCTCGATATACTTTGTGTCTTATAGCAACATATCTATAAATAAGTCTATCAGATTTTATTATATATCCAAGCAAGTGTTACATCTCTCTGCATTAAGCATTAACAGATTTTAAAATATTATACCAAATCTTATATGTACGTGTGTGTGTGTGTGTGTGTGTGTGTGTGTGTGTGTGTGATGTTTGATGTTACACGGAAACATCAGTTCAGTTCAGTTCAGTCACTCAGTCGTGTCCGACTCTTTGCGACCCCATGAATCACAGTACGCCAGGCCTCCCTGTCCATCACCAACTCCCAGAGTTTACCCAAGCTCATGTCCATAGAGTTGGTGATGCCATCCAGCCATCTCATCCTCTGTCGTCCTCTTCTCCTCCTGCCCCCAATCCCTCCCAGCATCAGAGTCTTTTCCAATGAGTCAACTCTTGGCATGAGGTGGCCAAAGTACTGGAGTTTCAGCTTCAGCATCATTCCTTCCAAAGAACACTCAGGACTGATCTCTTTTAGAATGGACTGGTTGGATCTCCTTGCAGTCCAAGGGACTCCTGAGTCTTCTCCAATACCATAGTTCAAAAGCATCAATTCTTCGGTGCTCAGCTTTCTTCACAGTCCAACTCTCACATCCATACATGACCACAGGAAAAACCATAGCCTTGACTAGATGGACCTTTGTTGGCAAAGTAATGTCTCTGCTTTTGAAAATGCTATCTAGGTTGGACATAACTTTTCTTCCAAGGAGTAAGCGTCTTTGAATTTCATGGCTGCAGTCACCATCTGCAGTGATTTTGGAGCCCCCAAAAATAAAGTCTGACACTGTTTCCACTGTTTCCCCNCTTCTAAGGAGTAAGAGTCTTTTAATTTCATGGCTGCAATCACCATCTTCAGTGATTTTGGAGCCCAGAAAAATAAAGTGAGCCACTGTTTCCACTGTTTCCCCATCTATTTCCCATGAAGTGATGGAACCAGATCCCATGATCTTAGTTTTCTGAATGTTGAGCTTTAAGCCAACTTTTTCACTCTCCTCTTTTACTTTATCAAGAGGTTCTTTAGGTCCTCTTCACTTTCTGCCATAGGGTGGTGTCATCTGCATAGCTGAGGTTATTGATATTTTTCCCGGCAATCTTGATTCCATCTTGTGCTTCTTCCAGACCAGGGTTTCTCATGATGTACTCTGCATATAAGTTAAATAAGCAGGGTGACAATATACAGCTTTGACGTACTCCTTTTCCTGCTTGGAACGATTCTGTTGTTCCATGTCCAGTTCTAACTGTTGCTTCCTGACCTGCATATAGGTTTCTCAAGAGGCAGGTCAAGTGGTCTGGTATTCCCATCTCTTTCAGAATTTTCCACAGTTTATTGTGATCCACACAGTCAAAGGCTTTGGCATAGTCAATAAAGCAGAAATAGATGTTTTTCTGGAACTCTCTTGGTTTTTCCATGATTCAGCAGATGTTGGCAATTTGATCTCTGGTTCCTCTGCCTTTTCTAAAACCAGCTTGAACATCAGGGAGTTCACGGTTCACGTATTGCTGAAGCCTGGCTTGGAGAATTTTGAGCATTACTTTACTAGCATGTGAGATGAGNGATCCAGCGGATGTTGGCAATTTGATCTCTTGTTCCTCTGCCTTTTCTAAAACATGGAAACATAGTTGTAGTTATAAGCATCTATTAGAAAATTATATTCAGGCTCAGTTGTGTCCAACTCTTTGTGACCCCATGGACTGTACAGTTCATGGAATTCTCCAGGCCAGGATACTAGAGCAGGTAGCCTTTCTCTTTGCCAGGGGATCTTCCCAACCAAAGGATTGAACCCAGGTCTCCAGCACTAGGTCTCTGACATTGCAGGTGAATTCTTTACCAGCTAAGCTACAAGGGAAGTGCAAGAATACTGGAATGGGTAGCCTATCCCTTCTCCAGAAGATTTTCCCAACCCAGAAATCAAACCAGGGTCTCCTGCATTGCAGGTGGATTCTTTACAAACTGAGCTATCAGGCAAGAACTTTTAAATAGGCCAAAGCAATTTCCAATTCCAGTGTTTTAAGAGAATGACCCCTAAAGGCTTCCCTGATGGCTCAGAGGGTAAAGAATTGCCTACCAATGCAGGAGACACAGGAGACATGAGTTCTGTCTCTGGGTCAGGAAGATCCCCTGGAGAAGGGAATGGCAACACACTTCAGTATTTTTGTCTGGAGAATTCCATGAACAGAGGAGCCTGGTGGGTATCGTCTATGGGATCACAAAGAGTTGGACACAACTGAGAGACTAACACTTTCAGTTTTCAAGAGAATACCTCCCAATTTTGGTGAAAATCACACTAACACAGGAGATCATGAGTCAGTTTTCAGCACCTATGAACTGCCTAAATGTAACCCTTTTGGAACTTCAAATTTTATTTTTCTGGGAAAATGATCTATAGATATCAATAACCTTTTCAATGGCTATATGGACCACAACAAATTTAAAAACACTGAGATGATATTTATAACTACATAAGCATATTTGAAAAACTAATTTAAGATGTATTGGTATAATTGCTCAGTCGTGTCCGACTCTTTGCGACCCCGTGGACTGTAACCTACTAGGCTTCTCCGCCCATGGGATTCTCCAGGCAAGAATACTGGAGTGGATTGCCATTTCCTTCTCCAGGGGATCTTCCCGACCCAGGGAACGAACCTGGGTCTCCCGCATCAGAGGCAGACGCTTTAACCTCTGAGCCACCAGGGAAGCCCCATACTCATGCCAGCATAGTTTTTTAGAGTTTGATCAACAGAAATTTATTTCATATTAACTCAGGAGATAGGTGGCTTCCCAGGTGGCACTAGTGGTAAAGAATCTGCCAGTGCAGGAGACATAAGAGACACATGTGTGATCCTTGGGTTGGGAAGATCCCTTGAAGGATGGCATGGCAACCTGCTCCAGTATTCTTGCCTGGAGAATCTCATGGACAGAGGAGACTGGCGGCCTACAATCCATAGGGTCACAAGGAGATGGACATGACTGAAGCAACTTAGCAGCAGCAACAGGATATAGGACTTTTTTACCAAACAGGTAGAATGCCTGCTCAAAACATTTTAACTTGTTATACAACAATTCATAATAGAAAGTGAGAAAGCCAGTTTTATTATCACTGTTGCTTAACTGTTGTAATAGAAAACCATTTTATGAAAGGTGATGAAGTGGCCTAGTTAAAGATGTGATGTATTATATCCTCTAGCTAGTACCAGCATTGCTTCTAAAGGAAACTACAATTCTGAGTATGAAATAACTAGCTTAAATTGAATTTTCTGAAGAATTAGTCTGTTCATTGGAAACTGTTTATTTCCCATGACTTAAATGGCGTTCTTATGGACAATAAACTACAGAATGTGAACAGCCTTCCTGAAATGTTTAAGAGGGTCACTGAAACGGTGTTAAGAGATAAATGCATTAACTTAAGAAAATGCTTCATTTAGTCCTTGGGAAATCTTCAACTTATTTTAAAAGTACACGTTTCACTTTAGAGTTTAGAATTATACTAGCATTGTTCGGTAGATCCTACCAAAATGCTTTATTGCCCATAGTATTTACTTTCATTTTAGCAATAGGAAAGTCAGGACTTGCCTTTAAACATGCTTGAGTCATAAAGTCATGTTCTATTCAGTCTGGCTCATAAGGTCATATCAAAATTAGTATTTACTCTTGCTCAAAATGTTACATATTTATAAAATGTTACATATTTATAAAAAATACAAAGTTGTTTAAAATGCCTGTATGGTTTATACTTGAAATGTATCCTAATTTTTTAAACACTTTTTTCCAGGTATGGAATACTTTGAGTTTATCAGGGTGATAGATTAGTATATACAGTAATGTTTCAACTGTGTTCTTGGAGTTCTTACAATAAAATATAAAATTTCTCATGTAGAAACAATATTCCAAGATAAACAAAATTTGAGAAAAATGAGGATAAGCAAAATTAAATGGATGTCTTTTTTCAGAGCCTTTAAGGTTATTTCATATATTGTATATAACATATATGGGCTTCCTGGTTAACATATTGGTAAAGAATCCACCTGTAAGTGCAGGAGACTAGGGTTTGATCCCTACATTGGGAAGATCCCCTGGAGAAGAAAAGAGCAGGCCACTCTAATATTCTTGCCTAGGAAATCCCATGGACAGAGGAGCCTGGAGGGCTACAGTTATGTGGTTACAAGAGTCAGACATAACTTAGTGACTAAAACAAAATAGCATAACATATACAATACATGGTCTATATCTACTACATATTATATACACTCATATACAGTGTTGTATATACACTCAGACAGGAACTTCTAACAATGCAGAAACAATTTCCACTTCCTGATGTTTTAAGAGAATAGCCTCAAATTCTCTTACTAACACTTGATGTCTTGAGCATAGTTTTTAACATTTATGAGCCTCCTAAGCTAAATGTATTTGTGTGTGTGTGTGTCTGTGTTGGTTCATTTCAGTCGCTCAGTGGTGTCCGACTCTTCGTGACCCATGAACTGCAGCACGTCAGGCCTCCCTGTCCATCACCAACTCCTGGAGTCCACCCAAACCCATATCCACTGAGTCAGTGATTCCATCCAACCATCTCATCTGTCATCCCCTTCTCATCCTGCCCCCAATCTTTCCCAGCATCAGGGTCTTTTCAAATAAGTCACCTCTTCACATTAGGTGGCCAAAGTATTGGCCACCTAATCAGCTTCAACATCAGTTCTTCCAGTGAACACCCAAGACTGATCTCCTTTAGGATGGACTGGTTGGATCTCCTTGCAGTCCAAGGGACTCTCAAGAGTCTTCTCCAATACCACACTTCAAAAGCATCAATTCTGAGCTCAGCTTTCTTTATAGTTCAACTCTCATATCCATACATGACCACAGGAAAACCATAGCTTTGACTAAATGGATCTTTGCTGGCAAAGTAATGTCTCTGCTTTTTATGCTATCTAGGTTGGTCATAACTTTTTTTTCCCAAGGAGTAAACGTCTTCTAATTTCATGGCTGCAATCACCATCTGCAGTGATTTTGGAACCAGAAAAATAAAGTCTGACACTGTTTCCACTGTTTACCATCTATTTCCCATGAAGTGATGGGACCAGATGCCATGACCTTCGTTTTCTAAAAGTTGAGCTTTAAGCCAACTTTTTCACTCTCTTCTTTCACTTTCATCAAGAGGCTTTTTAGTTCTTCTTCACTTTTCTGCCTCAGATATCTGCATATCTGAGGTTATTGATATTTCTCCCAGCAATCTTGATTCCAGCTTGTGCTTCCTCCAGCCCAGCATTTCTCATGATGTACTCTGTGTGTGTGTGTGGAGGGGGGATAATTCAATATTGATTTTTCTGGGAAAATTTGAGAAACTTCTACTTTTTAAATAAGGTATCTTTTTTCATAGATTGTTTATTAGCATTTATTGGAACCAGGTGCTCTTTGGAGCTTATTTCTGACCTGAATTTGTACCTTCAAAGATATTTTTGACTGTTGTTCTTATTGTTGCTATATACAGGAAGTGATTACTTAGAAACATGGGAATGGACATCAAACAGTTGCTGTAACCCAGTATCATCTCATATTTTACATGTTGAGAGATACAGTTATAAAATAATTAGGAGGAACAAAACTTGGCTTAATTTAGGAAAGCCTAGTTGAAAATAAATTTCACAATTGAAAGAGACACATGTACCCTAATGTTCATCACAGCACTG
Organism: Cephalophus harveyi; assembly: GCA_006410635.1. Classification (NCBI taxonomy): domain Eukaryota; kingdom Metazoa; phylum Chordata; class Mammalia; order Artiodactyla; family Bovidae; genus Cephalophus; species Cephalophus harveyi. The sequence continues at coordinate 27,649 of SJYT01056781.1, forward strand.
TTTATAATAGCCAGGATATGGAACAACCTAGATGTCCATCAGCAGATGAATGGATAAGAAAGCTGTGGTACATATACACAATGGAGTATTATTCAGCCATTAAAAAGAATACATTTGAATCAGTTCTAATGAGGTGGATGAAACTGGAGCTGATTATACAGAGTGAAGTAAGCCAGAAAGAAAAACACCAATACAGTATACTAACACATATATATGGAATTTAGAAAGATGGTAATGATAACCCTGTATGCGAGAGGAGAGGGAGAGGGTGGGATGATTTGGGAGAATGGCATTGAAACATGTATAATATCATATAAGAAACTAATTGCCAGTCCAGGTTCGATGCAGGATACAGGATGCTTGGGGCTGGTGCACTGGGATGACCCAGAGGGATGGTGTGGGGTGGGAGGTGGGAGGGGGGTTCAGGATGGGGAACACGTGAACACCCATGGCAGATTCATGTTGATGTATGGCAAAACCAGTACAATATTGTAAAGTAATTAGCCTCTAATTAAAATAAATAAATTTAAATTAAAAAAATTGCAGTTATTTCATGAGACAATTATTAAAGTGAAAATCATCATATGAGCAGGTAAGAAGGAATGTCTTCTGATATTAAAATTATCATTGACCAAAGTTATGAATCATGATTGGACTACACAATAATATTATTTTAGAGTCCAAAAGTAAGCAAAAAGCAAACTGAAGAGTCAATTGAAACTAGCAAAGAATTAAGAAAGTCTGTCTAGGTAAAAAGAAGATGAGAAACAAATGTATATTTTGTATATTTATATATGTTAGATACTTACTCTTGTCTAACTCTTCAATCCTTGGACTGTAGCCTGCCAGACTCCTTCATCCATGGAATTCTCCAGGCAAGAATACTGGAGTGGGGCTGCCATTCCCTTCTCCAATATTGTGTATAAACGTGCCTTTTAGTTATCATTTTAAGAAATAAATCATGATAGCTTATAATTAAATATATAGTGACAATGAGGCTCAGTCATTATTTTGGATCAAAATTAAGTTATTATTGTGTTGAACAGTAGGTGTGGTAGAAGAGAGGTAAACATATAATTAGCCTAAGTAGATTTTGAATAGACAACTACCCAGGCACATTAATAAACAGTATCTCTTCTCACCTTCAAAAGTGGAGAAGAACTAGGCAAGATTAACAATAGTTTCAAAATGATATACACATTACTCTGTTAGGAGTTTTAATTATATTTTGGAAATTAAAACTTAGTTATTAATTACATCAAAGTAAATCATTTAAATAAATAGTTTAACATCTGGAAAATAAGACCTGAGATTTCCCTATTAGTCTTCACTAAGACCATGGACAAAGATACTGTATTTTTGTGACAGATTGGATTGATGATTCAGATTTGGTACATAATTCAGATTTAGCTCAACCACCAACAATAATAAAAGTCATTGAAATTTCAATGTTAATTTGAGAATTTGAGATGGTACCTTATCTTCACACAATGCAGCATCCTTGAACCAAATTCAAACAATGAAAATGCATCAGTATGTTCTTAGGGAAAATAAAAGCACCCATTCAAAGGGAATAAGACAGGTAAAGATGACTTGAAGATGTAGACTTGTAGACTTGAAAATGTAGATGAAAAATTTAGACTTATTTTTTTAAACTAGTGAAATCTATTCTTGAATTCATACTATTCACTGTGGAAATAACTAAAACCATATTGTGTCAAATCTATGTTATACTTCCATGAGTCTTAAATATGGTAAAATAATTTTTTTTAGCCAAACAAACTAGATTATAATAGAGGAAGCATTAATGACACTTTCAAGTATCTACACTTACATTTGATAAGGTGCCATGGATACACTTGAATTTTTAAAACTTCAGTTTTCATAGCATATTGAATATTGGAATATTTATTAAAAAGTTTAAAAGTTCATATAGAATATTTAAAATTACTTAAGAATAAATTATTTATAATAATATGAAAGGTATTATATAGATAAAATTATTTAAAATAATATATTATTTAAACTGTACTACTTAGTTCCTCAGACGTCTCAATGATACATTTCTCATGCCTGATCTGTTTTCTTTTTTTTTTTTTAAGGAAATACATTACTAAAGTTAATTATTTAATAAACTAGACTTAAACTAAATACCAAGTTACAGAGGATAAATATTGTTATGTTGAAATTACATTTATTACTTTATTAATACCATAAACATTATGAGACCATGAAATGCAGTCACTTAAGTTGAAAATAAGATAAATTGGGTTTCCCTTTGAGTTAACTCATAAAATAATCTGTGATAAAACCATCCTATCTTGGAAGAGAAAGACTAACTAAAGTGGGGAAAAAAATTGATACTAACGTACAAATAATATGTTGATCAAAAAGGGGCATTCAATTCAAATATACCTTGAAGTGAAGTGAAGTCACTCAGTCGTGTCCAACTCTGCGACCCCATGGACTGTAGCCTATCAGGCTCTTCCGTCCAAGGGATTATCCATGCAAGAATTTTAGTGTGGGTTGCCATTTCCTTCTCCAGGTGCAGACAAATAGTTTGATTTGACTTAAGCAAAGTACCTATAATAGTCAAATTCATAGAGTCAGAAAGTATACTTGTAGATGCCTGGGACCATGGGAGGGAATGAAGAAGAGAATGAGGGCTTAGTTTTTAATAGGGACATAGTTTCAGTTTACAAAAATGAAAGATTTGGGAGATGGATGATGGTGAGAGTTGCACAGCAGTGTGAATTTACTTAGAGCCACTGAACTGCACAGTTAAATATGGTTAAGATAGTATATTTCAGAACTTATGGTTGCCAGAGGATGACGGGAAGGGGTAGTTAGGGAATTTGGGATGGACATGTACATACTGATATATCTAAAATGGATAACCAGCAAGAACCTGTTGTATAGCACATGGAACTTTGCTCAATGTTATTTAGCTGCCTGGATGGGACGGGAGTTTGGGGGAGAACAGATACATACACATGTTTTGCTGAGTCTTTATTCTGTTGTTCACCTGAAAATATCAAACAGTGTTAATTGGCTATTTGAGGTGAAGTCACTCAGTCGTGTCCGACTCTTTGCGACCCCGTGGACTGTAACCTACTAGGCTTCTCTGTCCATGGGATTCTCCAGGCAAGAATACTGGAGTGGATTGCCATTTCCTTCTCCAGGGCTATACCCCAATACAAACTAAAATTTTTCAAAAAATGTATGTCTTATATCACAATGAAAACATTAAAAATGCTCCTTCATAAACATAAATATAAGCAATAGAAAAAACAAAATTCACAGAGGGCATTTTGACGCTGCTTCTTCAACTGGGATATGAGTTATAAAAGCAAAGTTACTTAAATAACATGGAGGAAGTAATTTTGCTTAAAGTACTTAGCAATGAGTACACATTCTCTTTAGTTCTCTTTATAGAATGACTTCACTGCCCTTACTCTATTGACACACATTCTACTCTTTATCCTTTCTGCTTATGTTGGCAGATATACTATTTCCGTTTCCTTTTAGTTTCTTATAACTTCAAAGTAATGATTTTATTCCCACTCCCATTTAAAATCCTGAGAAAGGAAACAGACTAATTCATCATTCAGGACACAGTGTGGCCAGAGATGGTTGGCCAGCTTGGAGGTCAGTTGTTTGGAATCAAATGCTTACTATTAGTCCAAAATATCTGAGGTCAGTGGTAGAAACAGAGACATAACCACTTGGTAGCAGGAGTTGCCAAGGCACATATCCTTAAAACTTACAAATGCTTGTAAGCAAAGATCAAACTTTCCATTTAAGTTTCCATTCAAACTCTGTCCAGGGAAGAGTGTTCTGTAGCCAAAAATCCTGTCTGTTTGCATGGAAATGCAAGAACAATTCACGTATATTGGAACTCTGACTCAGTCCTATCTAATCTTATGCCATCAAGCCTGTGAATTTTAAAATGAGTTCTGTTCACTTATACTCCATTCTTTCCCTGAAAACTTCTGGTTATAATGTGTGTCCCATGTAGATTATCTACTGGAAGAAAATACATTGAAAAGTAATGTGCTGGTCTGATTTACTAGGCATATATGTCTATCTATAAATTACTAAATAGATATACTTAAAAAAAAAAGAAAACATTTTCTTATAATGTTTGTTGTTTTGCATCAATATTAGCATGTCCAGTCATCTTTGAGACACTCATAAATTCAAGTCTCTAAGCCTTCAAAATTGAGTGCCAGATACTGCAGTGAGACAAATATATGAAGGCAAATGTCAATTGGAAAGAATTCTTGACAGCCAGTTAGCAAGCTGACCTTCCCTAGCTGACTGACTTTTTCTTAGATGTTTATCAATCATTTTTTCCTGGTTCATTTTTATCAATATAATTTTACAGAATACACATAACTCTTCTGTGTGCATGCACACACATGCACATGCACATATGCATTTAAAAAGCACTCACTTTAAGGATTTGTTGCTCATTGCAGAAATTAAATTTCAGAAAAATTCTTTACTTCATAGCAATTTTGTGAAAATAGATTTATATCAATAAAGGAGTAAGTTCAGCTTTTAGATCATTTGTTATCACTTGTTATAAAAACACAATCAAACAGGTTTAAGTTTCTTATTTTATGATGATGTTTTGATATCATCCACAAGACCATTCTTCTTAATATTTCTGACACTGTTATATTTATTATGACTTTGGAAACTATCTGGCCTAAAACTGGTTTATTTGTCCTTTCTTTGTGCAAATGTGTTAAAAGAGAAAAAGTAATTAGAATTCTTCCAACGTTGCACATATTGCTTAATTTATACTCTTAATATTAGTTTGATTCAAATAAAATTGTCACTACCCAAATTTTATAACCTGCATGATTCTAATTTCACAGGATTCAATCTAATAATTCCAAACTGGTGGTTATTTGGAAGTATGGCCTTCTTAAGTATTCCATAGGACCATATTGTGCTTCCTAATGCATAAATGTGTAATTATTAATATTTGCTTCTAGACAGTTTGAGGAGTGCTTTGAACTTCCAAAAAGGCAAGAATACTGGAGTGGGTTGCCATTTCCTCCTCCATGGGATCTTCCTGACCCAGAGATCAAACTTGCATCTCTTGCATTGCAGGCAGTTTACCCACTGTACCTTTGGGGAAGTACAAGGCTGTAGTCAAGAATATAAAATCTGGAGTAAGAACTGGTGTCAGGTCCTTGCTGAATCATATGGTAGTTTTTTTTTTTTTTTTTTTTTTAATTTTCGGGAAACCTCTATACCATTTACTGTTCTTACTAATTTATTATTTCATTCTTCCAAAGTAAATAATATAAAAGAATAAGAAAGCTTTCTAGGCAGAAATCTCAATAAATTGTGACTCCTAAACTTCAGGATTGTTTAATCTCATGTAATTCTGATGCTATGCAGATGCTTCTGTGCAAAAGTGAGAATCAAATGCATGCGTATAGTAATAATCTAAGCAACTCCATCTAGTGTAACACATAGTTATTGAGACTTTGCTGTGTGAAATTGCTATTCTAAGTGCTGAGGTATAAAAAGAATGTTCCAGAGATGATATAAAGAAAAGAATGAGTTTGCCTAGGAAGTGTTCAAATTATAATGATTATTCAGTTTTATCTATAATCAAAAATCTGTGTAGATTTGTGATGGAAATCAAAAGTAGAAATGAATTCAAAAATCTTAATTAATAGTCAACCCAAATGAGAATTTCATTGACTGAAGTCTCAGTCAGTGTTTCACTGACTAGCTGACCTTTAAAGCAAGACCTGCTTAGTTGAGACAAGGCAACATAATGTATTGTTGCTTTAAGCCTCTAAAACAACGTAATTCATTGTTGCTTTAAGGCTGGTTATTATGAAACAACAGATAACTAAAGTATCAAACAATTGTTTGCATAATTTTTGTAGCACAAAACAATCATAAATCAATAATTGAAATTATATTAAAATTATATTGAAAAAATAACAGTAGTAAGGCTATGTATTTTTGTGTTGAACTTAAATGCATTGAAATAAGGTCAACAAATTTTTAAAAAATAAAGCTTTCATTTAACTGTTCACTTCAGTATATAATCATGAATTTAACTATACCAAGAAGTTCTGTTTTGTTTTCCTAATCATTTCAATTCATTTGTGGGACAGATTAAAAATATCTAATTTAGAAGTTGTCTTCATACTTTGCTGTCTCTTAGGTGTTGCAGAAAACTAGGTACTTGGGGAAACTTGTGGTGAATGGATACCAGCTCGAGTGTCAATTTCTTTCCTGATCAGTCTCACCACACCATGTCTATAGGAGGTTTACACAGTTTGCCTGTTTGTGTCTGCCTTTCCCTGGTTCCTTCTAATAGCAGTAAGGGGATGTCCCTGATGAAGTGTTCTTTTCTCTAAAATAGAGCATGAATTTCAGGAGAGAGTGACACCTATAAATAGAAAGAACATTATTTGTTTTAAATGTAGCTTTAAGAATTTATTTTTTATTTAAATTTATTTAAATGGAGGATAACTACTTTACAATATTGTGAAAGCTTTTGCCATACATCAACATGAATTAACCACAGGTATAGATGTGTCCCCATAATCCTGAAGCTCTCCCCCAACTCCCTCCCCACACTAACCCTCTGGGTTGTCCCAGAGCACTGACTTTGGCGCCCTGCTTCATGTATTGAATTTGCACTGGCCATCCACTCAGAGCGCGGGCGGCTGCGACGATGCTCAGAGCGCAGCAGAGAGGAACTATCCCACATCTGAGGTCAGTGGCAGAGGTCGGGAGGACCCCATGCCCGAGGGGTGGCGGCCAAGAGGAGCTACCCAACGTCCGAGGTCAGGGGCGGCAGCCTAGAGGAGCTACTCCGCGTCCAAGGTCAGGGGTGGTGGCCCAGAGTGCCAGGCTGCGACAGTGCAGGAGCAGCCTAGGGGAGCTACCCCCACCCGAGGCCAAGGGCGGTGGCCAGGAAGAGGACCCCACGTTTAAGGAGGGGTGGCTGCGCGGGCACCAGAGTGCCTAGAGGAGCTATTCCATGTTCAAGATCGGGAAGGGCGGTGGTGAGGAGATACCCCTCGTCCAAGATAAGGAGCAACGCTGTGCTTTGCTGGAGCAGCCATGAAGAGATACCCCATATCCAAGGTAAGAGAAACCCAAGTAAGACACTAGGTGTTGCAAGAGGACAAACACACTGAAACCATAATCACAGAAAACTAGTCAATCTAATCACACTAGGACCACAGCCTTGTCTAAGTCAATGAAACTAAGCCATGACCTGTGGGGCCACCCAAGATGGGTGGGCATGGTGGAGAGGTCTGACCGAATGTGGTCCACTGGAAAAGGGAATCACAAACCACTTCAGTATTCTTGCCTTGAGAACCCCATGAACAGTATGAAAAGGCAAAATGATAGGATGCAGAAAGAGGAACTCCCCAGGTCAGTAGGTGCCCAATATGCTACTGGAGATCAGTGGAGAAATAACTCCAGAAAGAATGAAGGGATGGAGCCAAGGAAAAATAATACGTAGTTGTGGATGTGACTGGTGATAGAAGCAAGGTCCAATGCTGTAAAGAGCAATATTGCATAAGAACCTGGAATGTCAGGTCCATGAATCAAGGCAAATTGGAAGTGGTCAACAGGAGACGGCAAGAGTGAACAACATTCTAGGAATCAGCAAACTAAAATGTACTGGAATGGGTGAATTTAATTCAGATGACCATTGTATCTACTACTGTGGGCAGGAATCCCTTAGAAGAAATGGAGTAACTATGGTCAACAAAAGAGTCTGAAATGCAGTACTTGGATGCAATCTCAAAAATTAGAGAATGATCTATGTTCATTTCCAAGGCAAGCCATTCAATATCACAGTAATCCAAGTCTATGCCCCAGCTAGTAATGCTGAAGAAGCTGAGGTTGAATGGTTCTATGAAGACCTACAAGACCTTTTTAGAACTAACATCCAAAAAGATATCCTTTTCATTATAGGGGACTGGAATGCAAAAGTAGGAAGTCAAGAAACACCTGGAGTAACAAGCAAATTTGGCCTTGGAATACAGAATGAAGTATGGCAAAGACTAATAGAGTTTTGCCAAGAAAATGCACTGGTCATAGCAAACACCCTCTTCCAACAACACAAGAGAAGACTCTACACATGGACATCACCAGATCGTCAACAACAAAATCAGATTGATTCTATTCTTTGCAGCCAAAGATGGAGAAGCTCTATACAGTCAGCAAAAACAAGACCAGGAGCTGACTGTGGCTCAGATCATGAACTCCTTATTGCCAAATTCAGACTTAAATTCAAGAAAGTAAAGAAAACCACTAGACCATTCAAAATATGACATAAATCAAATCCTTTAGGATTATACAGTGGAAGTGAGAAGTAGATTTAAGGGACTAGATCTGATAGATAGAGTGCCTGATGAACTATGGATGGAGGTTCGTGACATTGTACAGGAGACAGGGATCAAAACCATTCCCATGGAAAAGAAATCAAAACAGCAAAATGGCTGTCTGGGGAGGCCTTACAAATAGCTGTGAAAAGAAGAGAAGCGAAAAGCAAGGAGAAAAGGAAAGATATAAGCATTTGAATGCAGAGTTCCAAAGAATAGCAAGGAGAGATAAGGAAGCCTTCTTCAGCGATCAATGCAAAGAAATAGAGGAAAACAATAGAATGGGAAAGACTAGAGATCTCTTCAAGAAAATTAGAGACACCAAGGGAACATTTCATACAAAGATGGTTTCAATAAAAGACAGAAATGGTATGGATCTAACAGAAGCAGAAAATATTAAGAAGAGGTGGCAAGAATACACAGAAGAACTATACAGAAAAGATCTTCATGACCAAGACAATCACAATGGTGTGATCACTCACCTAGAGCCAGACATCCTGGAATGTGAAGTCAAGTGGGCCTTAGAAAGCATGACTACAAACAAGGTAGTGGAGGTGACGAAATTCCAGTTGAGCTATTTCAAACCCTAAAAGATGATGCTGTGAAAGTGCTGCACTCAATATGCCAGCACATTTGGAAAACTCAGCAGTGGCCACAGGACTGGAAAAGGTCAGTTTTCATTCCAATCCCAAAGAAAGCCAATGCCAAAAAATGCTCCAGCTACCGCACAATTGCACTCATCTCACATGCTAGTAAAGTAATGCTCAAAATCTTCCAAGCCAGGCTTCAGCAACACGTGAACCGAGAACTTCCTGATGTTCAAGCTGGTTTTAGAAAAGGCAGAGGAACCAGAGATCAAATTGCCAACATCCGCTGGATCATGGAAAAAGCAAGAGAGTTCCAGAAAAACATCTATTTCTGCTTTACTGACTATGCCAAAGCCTTTGACTCTGTGGATCACAATAAAGTGTGGCAAATTCTGAAAGAGATGGGAATACCAGACCACCTGACCTGCCTCTTGAGAAACCTGTATGCAGGTCAGGAAGCAACAGTTAGAACTGGACATGGAATAACAGACTGGTTCCAAATAGGAAAAGGAGTACGTCATGGCTGTACATTCTCACCCTACTTATTTAATTTATATGCAGAGTACATTGTGAGAAACACTGGGCTGGAAGAAGCACAAGCTGGAATCATTATTGCTGGGAGAAATATCAACAACCTTAGATATTCAGATGACACCACCCTTATGGCAGAAAGTTAAGAGGAGCTAAAAAGCCTCTTGATGAAAGTGAAAGTGAAGAGTGAGAAAGAAATTGATGGTTTTGAAGTGTGTTGTTGGAGAAGACTCTTGAGAGTCCCTTGGATTGCAAGGAGATCCAACCAGTCCATTCTGAAGGAGATCAGCCCTGGGATTTCTTTGGAAGGAATGATGCTAAAGCTGAAACTCCAGTACTTTGGCCACCTCATGCGAAGAGTTGACTCATTGTAAAAGACTCTGATGCTGGGAGGGATTGGGGGCAGGAGGAGAAGGGGACGACTGAGGATGAGATGGCTGGATGGCATCAGTGACTCGATGGACGTGGGTCTGAGTGAACTCCGGGAGTTGGTGATGGACAGGGAGGCCTGGCGTGCTGCGATTCATGGTGTCGCAAAGAGTTGGATACGTCTGAGCGACGGAACTGAATGTATATGTTGCAGTGCTATTCTATCAAATCATCCCACCCTTGTCTTCTCCCACTGAGTCTGAAAGTCTGTTCTTTACATCTGTGTCTGCTTTGCTGCCTGCTTGTAGGATCATTGGTGCCAAGATTCTAAATTCCATATATATGCATTAATATGCAGTATTTGTCTTTCTTTTTCTGATTTAATTCAGGCTCCATGTTCATCCAGCTCATCAGAATTGACTCAAATACATTCCTTTTTATAACTGAGTAATATTCAATTGTGGTATATGTATCACAACTTCCTTATCCATTCTTCTGCTGATGGACCTCTAGTTGGCTTCCATGTCTTAGCTATTGTAAATAGTGCTGCAACGAACATTGGGGTACATGTATCTCTTTCAATTCTGATTTCCTCGGGGTGTATGCCCAGCAGTGGGATTGCTGGGCCATATGGCAGTTCTATTCCCAGTTTTAAAGGAATCTCCATACTGTTCTTCATAGTGGATGTACCAGTTTGCATTCCCTATAAGAGTATAATAGGGTTCCCTTTTCTCCACACCCTCTCTAGCATTTATTGTTTGTAGATTTTTTGATGATGGCCATTCTAATAGGCATGAGATGATGTCTCTTTTAAAATGTATAGCTGGAGACCATGGACAGCCCAGAGATACTTTTTCTTTTTAATAGCAAAGACATTAAAGTAATTAACCTCCAATTAAAATAAATAAATTTATATTAAAAAAACAGAAAAATGTCTGTATTCTCTGAGTTATTGCTGATCCACTTTTTAGAGCTCTCTTTCACTTTTTTCTTTATCTACTTCTGTGTTTTTGTACACATGCACATATCACATCCTTTATCTTATTTAAAAAAATGTATTTTTAAAAGCAAAAAAGAGAAAATTTCTTAAAATGATTAGTCTCCTGATAGAGATTTTTTTCCCTTTCTTTTTACTGTATATAGACTTAAAAAATTTTTTTTTAGCCCTGTCCAGCTCAAATCTTATTCTTTGAAATTTCTCCTCTCTCACCAGGGAGAGTGACAAATGACTCTGTTATGTGGTATGATCATGCATCTCATCTGCTTCTGTGCATTTGTGAGCTATGGAGACAGGCCCTCTTCCCCTAATCCTTATCTCTGGCAAATATGCTACACTGTTTATATCTCTGGGTGATTGCTTGAGCCCATGGTTAGCCTAGGACTCACCTAAAAAATTAAATCCCCTAGATGGACTAGTTTGCATTGAGTTGTGTCACTACTCAAGGCTGTCCCCTCAACTCAGAAAGCTCGAAGTATCAATACTTCTGTAGATGTTGTCGGCAGTTTTCCTGAGAAGCAAGACGAGTCCTTGTATTCAGATGCCATTGCCTAGCTTCTTGGCAGCCTTTCACACCCTAATCCTGTAGGGAGAAGACACAGAAAGCATGCCATCTTATTCTTTCTATAGCATATCTTCAAATTCTACTCTCGCCTTCCTTTTGTCCATTTTGCTATCAAGTCTCTCAATTGGAAATTGGGAGGTATGAGGAAAGAGGATTTAGAATTATTTGTGGCATGTACATCTCTTTAAATACGTTTGTTTTCCATGTTGCTAGATCTCTAGTGTGGAGAAGGCAATGGCACCCCACTCCAGTACTCTTGCCTGGAAAATCCCATGGACGGAGGAGCCTGGTGTGCTGCAGTCCATGGGGTCGCTGAGTCAGACACGACTGAGCGACTTCACTTTCACTTTTCACTTTCATGCATTGGAGAAGGAAATGGCAACCCACTCCAGTGTTCTTGCCTGGAGAATCCCAGGGATGGGGGAGCCTGGTGGGCTGCCGTCTGTGGGGTCGCACAGAGTCGGACACGACTGAAGCGACTTAGCAGCAGCAGCAGCAGCAGATCTCTAGTGAATCTTCCAATTTATTGTCTCCAGCCTATTCTCTTCAGTTTATATGTGAAGTGCATGTGTGGGAAGGTGGCTGTGGAGGGAGTCTTGGGGACTTTGAAGCAAAAATCTTTGTCCTTTTTCCTCCATTGCTCAAGTTATTGCTGAGAGTAAACATTTTGCACCTCGCTTCTTTACAAAAATATTCTGCTATGGTAATAGAAATGCTCTGGTGGCACTCCTGAAGGCAAAACATATCATAGATATTTCAATTCTAGACCACCTATAATTACTAGAGCAAGGTGCACTGTGTTCAGTGTTCTTTTAGATGACTATTTATTGTACTATTCCAAAAAAGATGGTTTCCATAGCAACCTTGTCTGCAGATAGTTTCAGAATAGCCTTTTACAGCTTCAGAATCATGAGTATATTGTATCCGCTTGGAAAAAAAGAAGCAGATCAGGTTTTACAATTAATTTATATTCAACATCAGGAAGAACTGTTTCTTCCCAAAGTACATTTTACATGCACAAAACATCATTAACAATAATGCTCTAGTTTGTGAGAGAGAGAGAGTGAATGAAAGAGATTGATGATTGATTCTTCCCACTTCTCCCATCAGCTGCTCTCTGGTGAGGAATTAGAATTTTGTCTATTTTCTGAAAAAGTACATTGGATCTGATTGAAGTGTATGTCAAAAAAGAATGTGATGCCTCAAATAAGTATTCCAAGAAAATGCTTGTATGTGGACATGTCTGAAAGGTACACACTCTGTTTATTCTCCTTTTGTTTAATGAGCATTTATTAAGCACCTTCTAATAGCAAACACTGTGTGAACCTGCAAGTAAAACAATGAATATGATGTCACTGTGGTCTCTAATTATAAAATCTGGAAGTGAAGGGTACAGTATAAAATGTAAAGACAACATGATGATACTTTGGCCACCTGATGTGAAGAGCCAACTCATTGGAAAAGGCCCTGATGCTGGAAAAATTGAAGGCAGAAGGAGAAGGGAATGAGAGAGGATGAGATGGTTGGATGGCATCACCGACTATATGGGCATGAGTTTCAGCAAGCTTCGGGAGTTGGTGATGGACTGGGAAGCCTGGAATGCTGCAGTCTGTATAGTTACAAAGAGTTCAACATGACAGGGCAACAGAACTGAACTGAGATATTAAATCAGAATAAACGAAGCACTGCATAAAAGTAGGGCATTAGTGAAAAAAAAAAAAACACACAAAAACAGACACACAAATCAGACTGTTAGGTTTAACATGAAAAACATGGTCCTGATACATTACTATCATACAATTCGTTAAACTACTCAGATGTTCTTTCTAGTAGAAGAAAAGTCTTTGTCATGGGTTAGAAAGAGGGTGGTCAAGATATTTTAAGCTGAGGGAATACTATGAGGCAAGGTATGATACATACAGGAAATTAAAGGCAGAACAGTGCACTATTAGTAATATTATTAACAGTTAAGTTCAGTTCAATTGCTCACTCGTGTCTGAATCATTGCAGACCCATGGATTGCAGCACGCCAGGCTTCTCTGTTCATCCTCAACTCCCATAGCTTAATCAAATTCATGTCCATCGAGTCGGTGATGCCATCAAATCATCTCATCCTCTATCATCCCCTTCTCCTCCTGACTTCAATCTTTCCCAGCATCAGGGTTTTTTTTTCCAGTGAGTCAGTTCTTCGTATCAGGTTGCCAAAGACTGGAGTTTCAGCTTCAGCATCAGTCCTTCCAATGAATATTCAGGACTGATCTCCTTTAGGAAGGACTGGTTGGATCTCCTTGCAGTCCAAGGGACTCTCAGGAGTCTTCAACAACACACTTCAAAAGCATCAGTTCTTCGGCGCTCAGCTTTCTTCACAGTCCAACTCTCACATCCATACATGACCACTGGAAAAACCATAGTCTTGACTAGATGGACCTTTGTTGGCAAAGCAATGTCTCTGCTTTTGAATATGCTATCTAGGTTTGTCATAACTTTCCTTCCAAGGAGTAAGTGTCTTTTAATTTCATGGCTGCAATCCTGCAGTGATTTTGAAGCCCCCAGAAATAAAGTCTGACACTATTTCCACTGTTTCCCCATCTATTTGCCATGAAGTGATAGGACCAGATGCCATGATCTTAGTTTTCTGAATGTTGAGCTTTAAGCCAACTTTTTCGCTCTCCTCTTTCACTTTCATCAAGAGGCTCTTTAGTTCTTCTTCACTTTCTGCTGTAAGGGTGGTGTCATCTGCATATCTGAGGTTATTGATATTTCTCCCGGCAATCTTGATTCCAGCTTGTGCTTCTTCCAGCCCAGCGTTTCTCATGATGTACTCTGCATATAAGTTAAATAAGCAGGGTGACAGTATACACCCTTTTGTACTCCTTTTCCTACTTGGAACCAGTCTGTTGTTCCATGTCCAGTTCTAACTGTTGCTTCCTGACCTGCATACAGGTTTCTCAAGAGGCAGGTTAGGTGGTCTGGTATTCCCATCTCTTTCAGAATTTTCCACAGTTTATTGTGATCCACACAGTCAAAGGCTTTGGCATAGTCAATATAGCAGAAATATATGTTTTTCTGGAACTTTCTTGCTTTTTCCATGATCCAGCGGATGTTGGCAATTTGATCTGTGGTTTCTCTGCCTTTTCTAAAACCAGTTTGAACATTTGGAAGTTTGCGGTTCACATACTGCTGAAGCCTGGCTTGCAGAATTTTGAGCATTACTTTACTAGTGTGTGCTATAAGTGCAATTGTGCGGTAGTTTGAGCATTCTCTGGCATTGGCTTTGTTTGGGATTGGAATGAAAACTGACCTTTTCCAGTCCTGTGGCCACTGCTGAGTTTTCCACACTTCTGGCATATGCAGCATTTTCACAGCATCATCTTTTAAGATTTGAAATAGTTCAACTGGAATTCCATCACCTCCACTAGCTTTGTTCATAGTGATGCTTTCTAAGGCCCACTTGACTTCACATTTCAGGATGTCTGGCTCTAGGTGAGTGATCACACCATTGTGATTATATGGGCCGTGAAGATCTTTTTTGTATAGTTCTTCTGTGTATTCTTGCCACCTCTTCTTAATATCTTCTCCTTCTGTTAGGTCCATAATATTTCTGTCCTTTATTGAGCCCATCTTTGTATGAAATGTTCCCTTGGTATCTCTAATTTTCTTGAAGAGATCTCTAATCTTTCCCATTCTGTTGTTTTCCTCTATTTCTTTGCATTGATCACTGAGGAAGGCTTTCTTATGGTCTCCTTGCTATTCTTTGGAACTCTGCATTCAGATGCTTATATGTTTCCTTTTCTCCTTTGCTTTTTGCTTCTCTTCTTTTCACAGCTATTTGTAAAGCCTCCTCAGACAGCCATTTTGCTTTCTTGCATTTCTTTTCCATGGGGATGGTCTTGATCCCTGTCTCCTGTACAATGTCACGAACCTCCGTCCATAGTTCATCAGGCACTCTATCTATCAGATCTAGGCCCTTAAATCTATTTCTCACTTCCACTGTATAAACATAAGGGATTTGATTTAGGTCATACCTGAATGGTCTAGAGGTTTTCCCTACTTTCTTGAATTTAAGTCTGAATTTGGCAAAAAGGAGTTCATGATCTGAGTCACAGTCAGCTCCTGGTCTTGTTTTTGCTGACTATATAGAGCTTCTCCATCTCTGGCTATAAAGGATATAATCAATCTGATTTTGGTGATGACCATCTGGTGATGTCCATGTGTAGAGTCTTCTCCTGTGTTGTTGGAAGAGGGTATTTTTTATGACAAGTTCCTTCTCTTCGCAAAATTCTATTAGACTTTGCCCTGCTTTGTTCCATATTCCAAGGCCAAATTTGTCTGTTACTCCAGGTGTTTCTTGACTTCCTACTTTTGCATTCCAGTCCCCTATAATGAAAAGGACATCTTTTTTGGGTGTTAGTTCTAAAAGGTCTTGTAGGTCTTCATAAAACCATTCAACTTCAGCTTCTTCAGCATTACTGGTTGGGGCATAGACTTGGATAACTGTGATATTGAATGGTTTTCCTTGGAGACGAACAGAGATCATTCTGTCGTTTTTGAGATTGCATCCAAGTACTGCATTTCAGACTCTTGTTGACCATGATGGCTACTCCAATTCTTCTAAGGGATTTCTGCCCACAGTAGTAGATATAATGGTCATCTGAATTAAATTCACCCATTCTAGTCCATGTTAGTTCGCTGATTCCTAGAATATTGACATTCACTGTTGCCATCTCCTGTTTGACCACTTCCAATTTGCCTTGATTCATGGACCTAACATTCCAGGTTTCTGTTCAAAATTGCTCTTTACAGCATCAGACCTTGCTTCTATCATCAGTCACATCCACAGCTGGGTATTGTTTTTGCTTTGGCTCCATCCCTTCATTCTTTCTGGAGTTATTTCTCTACTGATCTCCAGTAGCATATTGGGCACCTACTGACCTGGGGAGTTCCTCTTTCAGTATCCTATCATTTTGCCTTTTCCTACTGTTCATGGGGTTCTCAAGGCAAGAATGCTGAAGTGGTTTGTGATTCCCTTCTCCAGTGGACCACATTCTGTCAGACCTCTCCACCATGACCTGCCTATCTTGGGTGGCCCCACAGGTCATGGCTTAGTTTCATTGACTTAGACAAGGCTGTAGTCCATGTGATTAGATTGACTAGTTTTTGTGATTATGGTTTGTGTGTCTGCCCTCTGATTCCTCTTGCAACACCTACCGTCTTACTTGGGTTTCTCTTACCTTGGACATGGGGTATCTCTTCACAGCTGCTCTTGCAAAGCGCAGCCTCTGCTATTTACCTTGGACGAGGGGTATCTCCTCACAGCCACCCCTCCTGACCTTGTTCCAGAGGTTACACCATTGTCCAAGCGAGTGCAGAGCCATGCCTCATGGTTTCATTCCACCGCAAAGTCAGGAGGACTGCTGGGATGTACAGAACCCTCCTCAAGGAGGTGCTGGTGAGGGCAGCCTAGAACATAGGTCTGGAGCGGCTCTATAGACTTTCTGAATTGCTACTGGTAACACAAATTTGTTTACATAGATTAAGGAAATGCCATGGGAAACTTTTTAATTTCAATGAACTCTTTTTATGACTCCTTTTGCATTGACACAAAAATATTGATTGTGATAATTCAATCCTTCATATGTTGAATCATAAGAAAGTTGAAGTACAGCTCTAGCACCCAGGGCACCAATAGACTTCAAAGCTGTATTCTTGATATCCTTTCCCTCCATTAATGTCCACTATGTTCTGCTAATGAGTGAGACAATGGGCTGCTCCCTTCAGTTTGTGGCTTTTTGCTGAACCTCAGTGTAAAACTTTTTCTGTGACAAATATTTATTTGACTCTTATTGGATTGATTTAGCCATTCAATGTATAAGTGTATAAAAGTTACTAAATGGATAAATTTACTAGCTTCATTTGAGAATGAAAGAATTGACATAGACAGTTTATAAATCACATGGAATAAAATGGAGGATCTAAAGTTCCCATCACTCTCAATAATTCACATGTCGTTCCAGATACTCAGCTTCTTGAGGCCATTGTCATTGAGTGTCCTAATTCATTCTTTCTTAGGAAACTATTTTGGCCTTTCTGTTACCCTCATGACATCCATGGTTCTTATTTTATTTAAAACATCAAGACCAATCAATCGTTAATCATTTCCTTTGATTTGTTAATTAGGTCATTGAATTTTTGAGCCATCTCCCTGAGCGCAAAATTTCTGATTCTCCAATTTAAACCATTTTTTGTCAATTACTTGCTATATTCTTTATTAGAGTGTTAATCTTTGAATGCCTCAAGAAGTCTAGCATTGCTCATTAGTTGAAACAACAACTGTTTTCACTATATTTCACTTCCAGCAACTACATCTGATATATTATATAAGTTAGGAAACAGAATAGTGAATAAGATAGAAGAAAATTTCTCTAGATCAATAACACAAAGTTGTTTGTTTGGAAATACTTTGTGTCAAATAGTGTCTCTGGCTATTTTGAAAAATCACTTTATATTTATAAAATATGTCAACGTTGCATATAATTTTTTGCATGCCAAATATAATAATCCTCAAAATGTTGCTGGCAATATTAAGTGGAATCCAACTTGATCATTTCGCTTTGTTTTGTTATTTTTTTAATAATTGAGGAAACTCCATTTTTTAAAAATAAGTGAGGAAAAGTTGCAATTCAGGAATATTGAATCACTTGCCTTCTCTTGTATATTTAATATGTGACCAAGAAAAGAGTCAAATAAAGATAACTTGGACTTGAAAGATTAAACACACTTCTTGCTATTTTTCATAGCTATATTAAAACAGTAAGGAAATTTTGCACAAACATTTTGGGTGGGTTTCTCTTTCTCTTTATGAGATTTTGTTTTAATGAAAGTCCATAGTTTTACTTTAAGATTTCAGACAAACAGCACTTTTCATAGAAGATTTATGCCTTAGGCTCTGAAATGATCTGAGGCCACATTATTCTCCTTCAGGGTTTGGTTCAAGAGCCATTCCCATGATGACACACTTTGATGTACATTAAATTTATTCTGTTTTTAGTGCTGTTTTCAGATTTCTTATAACATTGCCACCAGTTCCATTTTAATTAATTGTGTTTGGAAGTATTCTCAGAGACTCTTCTAGAAAAGTATGCTTCTTCAGGAATAAGTCAGACTATTTTCTAGGTCAACAATTATAAGGAATCAAGATATGCATTCTGATCCTTGGACAGTCACTAATTAGCTGTGTGATCCCAACCTTGGGGGAAAAAAAGTAATTTAACCCCTCTGAAACTTTCTGGCTTCACTTTTGATATAGTGACTAGACATAAAATATTTAATTCATTTCTAAGAGTCAGGCACAACTGAGCAGCTTCCCTTTCACTTTTCACTTTCATGCATTGGAGAAAGAAATGGCAACCCACTCCAGTGTTCTTGCCTGGAGCATCCCAGGGACGGGGGAGCCTGGTGGGCTGCTGTCTATGGGGTCACACAGAGTTGGACATGACTGAAGTGACTTAACAAAGGAGAACCCAAGTATTATATAAACCTATAATATTTCCCTTATACTCAGCTTCCTCTAAATGATGTCAGATAAGCTAGGTCCAAATCCCTACACAATATTCTGAAGATTTTGACCTAGAGAGCTCAGTCTTCTTATACCTATAAGAGACAATCTTGGCAGACTTTTTCACAGATAACAAGCCATCCCCCTTCTCTTCAGGGAACACTACCAGCAATGTTTAAACCAACTCATCCTAACCTAGCAGAGTAGATTGTAATGCCAAATAACTATGGTCAAATAAATAAGGTTGAACAAATTCAATTGTCTTGAAAAAAGAATTTGGGGTTGAGATTCAGATTAAAAAAAAAAAGTGAACTTATATAAACATTTTGCATGTACAGGATAGTATTCCTTTCATTTATCCTTAAAGACAAGCCACTTGCTTGTCTTGCTATTTCCTAAATATTCCAAGAATACTGGCACCTCCAAGCCTATGCTCTTATAAATACCTCTACCACTAAGGCATTTCCTTCAAATATACATGCAGTTTACTCCTTTTTCAGAGAGGTACTCCTTCACCATCTTATAGAAACTATTGCTTCTTATTCCACAAAATGTCATCCTGTTTTCTCATGTCATTTTTCTTCATAGAACTCATTAGCATATTCTTTTTGTATCTGTCTCTCTCTTATAAATTAAGCTTCATGAAAAGGGATAGCATCCTCCTTTGTGGTGTGCTGCATCTGGCCTTCAGCTTAGTAAATAGAAACTATTAAATCCTCCTCAATACCCTATCTAGTCTCTACCGAAATCCTGAGTGATGTGTCTAACCCTTCAATTCCTGTTATCATGGAATTTCTTTGAATACTTTTAGTCAACTAGTAGGAAATATTGTTATTCAGTTGCCTAGTCCTATCTGACTCTTTTGTAAACTTTATGGGGTCTAATCCACCAGGCTCCTTTGTCCATGGGATTTCCCAGGCAAGAATACTGGAGTGGGTTGCCATTTCCTCCTCTAGAGGATCTTCCCAACCCAAGGATCAGACCTGCATTGGCAGGTGGATTTTTTACCACTAATTCACCAGGGAAGCCCCAGGAAATATTATTCAGTTCAGATCAGTTGCTCAGTTGTGTCCAACTCTTTGCAACTCCATGGACTGCAGCACACCAGGCTTCCTGATCCATCACCAACTCCCAAAGGTTGCTCAAATTCATGTCCATCGAGTAGGTGATGCCATCTATATTATTATTAGAATTCTAATTTTATTAGAATTTCTGAAATACTGAATTCAAAATTTCTGGCAAGTGCATGTGTGTGGAAGGAACACTGATTAAAAGCTATATTCCACTTCTGGATTAAGCTCATTCAGAATTGATAGCAACATACATTTCTCAAATTTTTGCTCATCTAAATTAATGACTGCATGCATTTCTAATGTGCAAACCATTGGCTTCAAATTTGAAAGCAGTGTCATACCTTCAAAACTGCTTGCTTCACAACTGTGGTTTCCCACAAAATGAGAAGGAGTTTGAATCTGCAAGCAAAACAAGGTGGGGAGAGCAAAAATTCATCTACCTGCTAGAGGAATTCACAGATTTATTAAAGTTGACAAACTATACAGCCACTGAATCATTCATTGTTAGGTAATAAGAGATAGAGCTTTTCCTCTCTTCTCCCTCTGAAGGACATTACTGCAGGCAGGGTGTCCAGAGAAGTGTGCTTTGAAAGTGAAATTCACTCAGTCATCTTTGACTCTTTGTGACCCCTTGGACTATAGTCCACTCCATGGAATTCTATAGGCCAGAATACAGGAATGGGTAGCTGTTCCCTTCTCCAGGAGATCTTTCCAACCCAGGAATCAAACCCCGGTCTCCCACATTTCAGGCTGATTCTTTCCTAGCTAAGCCACTAGGGAAGACAGGTCCCATAAGCACATGTTGTGACTGACCTAATTTATATTCAATACACAATGACTTCTCTCTCAACTATATTTCTTTTTCTTTCTCTGAAACTGCAGAAATAAAGCTAAGTAACAGAGCCAAGATCAAGTCATAAAAATATGTAACAAGTTAGCAAGTTATATATTAAGAAGGATAAGAGTCTCAGAAACTCAAGAATCTTCTATTTTACGGTTGGGAAGAGGGAGATGGAGTAGTGGGTAATTGTGCTTATGTGTTTAGTCGTTCAGTCATGCCCAACTCTTGGGACCCTATGGACTGAAGTCCTCCAGGCTCCTCTATCCAGGGGGATTTTCCGGGTAAGAATACTGGAGTGAGTTGCCATGCCCTCCTCTAGGGGATCTTCCCAACCCAGGGATCAAAGCCAGGTCTCCTGCATTACAGGCGGATTCTTTAACATCTGAGCCACTAGGGAGTTACTATCATTTTAATTATTTTCTACTTGTCTTTACATTCAATACATTTACAGTTCAATGGGCTTCCCTGGTGGGTCAGATGGTAAAGAATCTGCTTGCAATGCAGGAAACCCAGCTTCAGTCTCTGGTTCAGGAAGATCCCCAGCAGAAGGAATGGCTACCCACTCCAATATTTTTGCCCAGAGAATTCCACGGACAGAGGAGCCTGGTGGGTTACAGTCCATGGGGTCTCAAAGAGTTGGACATGACTGAGTGACTAACACAGTACATTCACTACACAGTTCTTTCTCTTATCTACTTGTAGAGTTTTATAATAAAAAATGCTTAATTTTTTGACTGTTCAGGTGGATAAAATTTTAAAGTTAAATACAAACCATCAAAATTACCTTAGCAGTTATTCCACTATTGTTGTTTAGTCACTCAGTCGTGTTCACTGTATGTGTTATTAATTTGGAAGTTGACTGTATACTAAAAAAGACTTCTGTCTTAGGCAAATAACATATTTATTTAGCATTTTCTCATTTAGTGAGCTGATAATTGAAAAATAGAAAATCTGATATTGAAATTAATCAATATAACTGTGATGAATAGGCCTTTTCTGGCCAGTAAAACAACACTAAAATTTAGATTATAACGCAAAAACCCCTAAAAATATAGATAGCTGTTAAATGTTCTAAAGACTTGTGGAAATAGTGCAACAAAGTTGTGAGGACCATAAACAATGGTGTCAGATATAGTTTAATTGAACTCCCAGCTTGGCCAATAACTTACTCTGTGAATCTGGACTAATCTTTTAACTTTGTTAATACATAGAGTTATCAACTGTGCCAGTTATAGGGTCATCAGTAGAACCTATTTCCTGGGACTACTAAGAACATTAAATGTTAAATTGCACATTACATACATATTACACCACTTAAGCAATATGAGTACAAGCACTAGTTTTTACTATTAGTACTGTTTTGTTATTATTGTTTTGGAACATGTAGGACCATGAAGATTTCTATATAATAGACTGAAGAAGTCATTGATTTTCTTAACAATTGGAGTGACAGTAGCTACTGAAGGGAATGAAGATAATTATTATATAAAATATTTTATTAAAAATGACTTCAAAATAGAGTAGAAAAGATTACCTATCACTGGTTGTGGATCATGAAGGGTTTTTTTTCCTTGTTTGCTTTTTTTTTTTACTTCTTTAAAGACAGATGAGTTAAAATGAAGGAGAGTTTAGAAGACTGTGGAAAATCCATAAATCAGTGGAACAATAGAACAGCTTTATTGTGTGTCTTATAGAAGGCAATTTTATACAAGTTGAATGATTAACCTTAGAAATGAGTAGAAATATCTTTGTTATCATAACAAGAAAGAGAAAAGAAAATATGTATGCCAATGTGGTAAGTTCATAAGTTTAAAACAAATGTGATTTCATTTTCTTTGTGAAAATGAGTCTTATTTGCATAGACTCTCAAAGTAGTAGTTACTGGATCAAGTAAATACATGTTTCTAATCAACTGTAGACATCCAAACAAAATGATTTTTAAAAGGAGAAGTACTAATTCAGTCCCTTTAGTGGTATATCAGTGAGTCTAACCATTTCCCTATACCACAGCCAGAAAGCATTTGGTAATCATCAATTTATTCAATAAGAATTGTTTGCTAAATAATGTTTTAGACAGTGATGAAGGAAATATTTTCTTCTCTTAAGCAGTGTAAATACAGAAGAGGGAAACTGATAATAAATAGGACACATAATAAATGATAGCTTTTCTTTCCTTCTTTCTTTCTCTTTCTTTCCTTCCTTTTTATTTGTCTATATATCTGCCTATGTATCTATTTAATCTATTTAATGTACTATGAATAATGTAGATAGATATAGAGAAGAGATAGATGACCAATAAAAGGTCTAAATTATATGTAGAGATACATATATATCCAAATACTTTTGACTGCAACAAGGAAAATAAAATAGGATAGGTTGCTGGAGAATATAGGGTCTGATTTGTTAAAAAACATAGTCAAGGAAAGTGTGTTCTTTTTTTAGTCTCCAAAATCAGTGGGGAATAAAAGCTATCTTCTTGATTGGCAAGAGTTTCTTCTAGATCCTTTACTGTTGGTATATTGTAGTAGAAACATATAAAGGTAGATTTTTTGTGTGTGTTCCTTATTTAACCACAGTTTGCTCATTTATCAAAATGTTTTGAAGAGGTTTATCACATTTTTTTTTATAAAAATCATTTGTACCTAATATAAAGATGAATGATGGGGATGTCTCTGTCTATCCAGTGGTTGACTCTGCAGACCCAGTACAGGAGGCATGGGTCTGATTCCTGGCCGGGGAACTAAGAACCCACATGCCACATAACGTGGCTTAAAACATTTTTTAAAAATTGATGGAAGATCAGAAAAAGAAGAAATAGGGCAACATTTTAGGAAATATTATAACAGAGAACAGAAAGAATAAAGGGCAGAAATAAAATACAGGATTTGGAAACTAGAAGAGAAGATGAGCTAGAGAAATATTTAGGTGGTAGAAATTGTTACTGTCCCTCATATTTAATCTCTTTTGACCTAATATCTTTTAGCTATCTCTTCTCAAGTGTGTGCCCAGGCATTGACAAAGGATGGGGGATGAAAGTTATCTCAGGGATATGCATGGTCATTGCTACTCTAATCTCAGGGAACACTGCCTCCTCAACAGCATAAAACCTGTTTCCTCTGTAAGTCCAGCTTCTGTTCTCTTAAATAGGCCCAGAGATCAGTAGCAAGAGCTCAGAATTCTTTTCTAGTTAAGCATGCTTCTACTTAAAAATTATGTAAAACTTTATAACTAAACAATACATTTAAAACTTTCTAAAACAGTTCCATTTTAAAAATCTGTGAGGAGTTCTGAAATTATCTCTGCACATGTATCTTTGTGACTTGAGTTCTAAATCTCTAGTTTTCTAAAATTCAAATTGCCCCCAAATATTCATGGATTAAAGCAGAACAAATACAAGAACAGAAACAGAGAAGCTCCAAGCATGGAATTGGTGCTAAGGCATGCAAATCTGACCTTCAAGTACTTAGGGATCACTCTTGGAGGTGGGACTGCTACTGAAATATTAAATGAAGTAAAATTTTCCAAGAAGCCATGTCGGCCTCACTTGCAATTCAGTTGTAACCAATAAATTGACTTCTCTTTAATCCACCTGCTGGAAGACACTAAGGAATAGAATACTTTGCTTTCATACTAATACAACTTAATTTGTATTAATTTGTCTAAGAATGGAATAAACAGGGAAAAGATAAGGTGTCAAAACACCTAGCACTACTGAGTACCTTCTGGTGAATTTAAATTTAATTCACTCAGAGAGAACTCAGGAAATTCAAACTGTTCATTTCTGCCAATCCCCACATCCCCTGAAATTATAATAATGATGATAGCAATAACAAAAATATAATAATGATTTATTTATATTCCCTGTACTGTAAAATCTCAGTGTCTGGAGAGTTGTTCCTTGCTGCTATAGGTACAGACAGGAATTACCTGTTTACAACTTCTGAGAGTGAATTACTTCAATTATAATTCATTTTTTTTTTCTTTTAGAACATCTCTTTAGTAGAGATGACAGATATTTATCTCTTTTGTTGAAGAAATACACATTATTTTCTTCTTCAGTAATTTGCTGTCTCAAGCTTCATTTATTTTCCCACTCAGTTATTTTCTTAACACCTTCTCAAACAGGTTTAAATAGAGAAAAAGTCCTGTGTTTACAGACAGTAAGAAAGATGTCATCTTATCCTTTGGTACAAGAACATCTCTTTAGTAGAGATGACAGATATTTATCTCTTTTGTTGAAGAAATACACATTATTTTCTTCTTCAGTAATTTGCTGTCTCAAGCTTCATTTATTTTCCCACTCAGTTATTTTCTTAACACCTTCTCAAACAGGTTTAAATAGAGAAAAAGTCCTGTGTTTACAGACAGTAAGAAAGATGTCATCTTATCCTTTGGTACTTGTTCAACTCATGCTAAAATAGGGAAATGCAGGATTGACTCTTCTCTTCCAAGTCAGTGTTTTTGTGTTTTCAAATTTACTTTTATGTTAGTCAATTTGTAACATGTACCCCAGTGTTCATCACAGCACTGTTTACAATAGCCAGGACATGGAAGCAACCTAGATGTCCAATGGCAGATGAATGGATCAGAAAGCTGTGGTATATATGCACAATGGAATGTTACTCAGCCATTACAAAGAATGCATTTGAATCAGTTCTAATGAGGTAAATAAAACTGGAGCCTATTATACAGAGGGAAGTAA
Organism: Cephalophus harveyi; assembly: GCA_006410635.1. NCBI lineage: Eukaryota > Metazoa > Chordata > Mammalia > Artiodactyla > Bovidae > Cephalophus > Cephalophus harveyi. Next base: position 53,256 of record SJYT01056781.1, read on the forward strand.
GTCAGAAAGAAAAACACCAATACAGTATACTAACGCATATATATAGAATTTAGAAAGATGGTAATGATGACACTATATGCGAGACATCAAAAGAGACACAGATGTAAAGAAGTTTTTTGGACTCTGTGGGAGAAGGCAAAGGTGGGATGATCTGAGAGAATATCAATGAAACATGTATATTATCATATGTGAAACAGATCGCCAGCCCAGGTTCAATGCAAGAGACAGGGTGCTCAGGGCTGGTGCACTGGGATGACCTTGAGGGATGGGATGGGGAGGGAGTTGGGAGGAGGGTTCAGGATGGGGAACACATGTACACCCATGGCTGATTCATGTCAATGTATGGCAAAAACCACTACAATATTGTAAAGTAATTAGCCTCCAATTAAAATGGTGCACTGGGATGACCTTGAGGGATGGGATGGGGAGAGAGTTGGGAGGAGGGTTCAGGATGGGGAACACATGTACACCCATGGCTGATTCATGTCAATGTATGGCAAAAACCACTACAATATTGTAAAGTAATTAGCCTCCAATTAAAATAAATTAATTTAAAAAATTGCAATGGTTTTGGTATGGCATAGCTAGTTTGTATATGAATAGAGTTTAAAAATAATTTTTCTTCTTGAATAATTAAATTGGAATATATGTCATCATCAATTAACATAGGACTCTGAAATACACATTCACAATTTATGATTCAGATGCACATTCACAATCCTTCATAGCAGTCTCCTGTACACTTAAACATAGAGATTAATTATTGTAAGTTCTAAAAAAGGATTCTTCTATGCCTGACTACACAGAAGTCTGTTGCAGTTATGCAAATGTCTATTCAAACCATAGTTAAACTACCAGAAAGGGAATATCTGATTAGATTGATGTCTGACTCTTTGCGACCCAATGGACTGCAGTACACCAGGCATCCCTGTCCATCATCAACTCCTGGAGCTTACTCAAACTAATGTCCTCTCGTCAGTGATGCCATCCAACCATCTCACCTTCTGTCATCCCCTTCTCCTCCCGCTTTCAGTCATTCCCAGCATCAGGGTCTCTTCAAAAGTGTCAGTTCTTTGCATCAGGTGGCCAAAGTATTGGAGTTTCAGTTTCAATATCAGTCCTTCCAATGAATATTCAGGACTGATCTCCTTTAGGATGGATTCTCCTTGCAGTCCAAGGGACACTCAAGAGTCTTCTCTAACACTGCAGTCCAACAGCATCAGTTCTTCGGCACTCAGCTTTCTTTGGGAGGATTCATTTTGTAAGAATGCTATTTCATAGACCATAGAGAAAAAGCAATTCAAATAGCAAATGAAAGTTTTGGAGAATGTGATATCAATTTTCCCTACTATTTCTTTAATAAATTTTGGCATTTCTAACATATAAGATTCCTGTTTGCTGAAACTTCACAAGCTAAAAACCAAATCATGATTTTAAAATGAAAAAAAAAAAAAGATCACTTTATCAAAAATTGATTAGCATAGAATCAAATACAGAGAAGTATCACAGGTGTTTTTAAGAAAAACAAAAAATAACAATGGAATCAGTGATAGATGAATATGTCATTTAGAAATCTATCTTCTAAATAGCTGGTTTCTTAAGGGACTATCCAAGATGTTTAAAGTCACATCTACTAATGTTAAAACACTCATGCAATAAATTTAATACTGATTTTAAAATGTTTATTTACATATAACCCAATAAAGGTAGTTCTCATGAGTTTGTATGTTACTTTTAACTAACATTGAAAATAATTAGTACATAATTTACTGCTAGTTGGTAAGTAAGTTGATATGACTATGCAGACAAAGAAGTTTACAAATCTGATTTGATCCTTTTAACATTTTTCTGCTTTTTAAAAAGCATGCCTGGAGCAATGTGATAATACATGCTTTTTTTCCTGAGTTTTTCAGGAAAATTTTCAGCTAGTCATTTTGAAGAGACAAATGGTTTTATGATTTTTCAGCATAACTGTCAATATTATCTCTATTCATATAAGTTGTACATAAGCTTGTATTTCCTCAAATATATATTTCCTAAGAGATGTGTTATGAAGGGATGTGGCACTCACAAGAAATTATTAACTTGATAAGAAGTGGTAGGATATATGAATGGAGGATTGAATTGTCTGCACAGTAGCTCTTAACTGGCAGCCTAGAAGGGCAGTTTGGCACAGAGATTCTTCCCACCTAATATTCATGAAGTTTGTCTGCAACAGGCCATGTGTGGACTCAAGCCTTTAAACCCCTAGCCTTTGCCTCCACTCTCACTGGGAAGTAATAATTGTTAACTACAGAGCAAAATCTAAGGAGTGAAGCGCTCAGACACTAGCACTGCAGCACCTGCCTCCAAAGACGTTTCAACTGTCAGGGACAGTCTGCACACAACAGAAGAAACCAAACTTCAGCACAAGATAGATTAGTGACAGTGCAGACCAGGAAATATTTTAGAAAAGTGAATGGAAAAGACACTCAGTGAAAGAAAATGGAATGACCAAGTAAACAAAAGATATGAAAGTTAAAAATATTTAATGAGATAGACAACTTGGTGAAGACAAGAGAAGTAAAAGCATGAAGTATACTAAAAAGTTTGAATTAGAAATAAGAATATGTNGAAATATTTTAGAAAAGTGAATGGAAAAGACACTCAGTGAAAGAAAATGGAATGACCAAGTAAACAAAAGATATGAAAGTTAAAAATATTTAATGAGATAGACAACTTGATGAAGACAAGAGAAGTAAAAGCATGAAGTATACTAAAATGTTTGAATTAGAAATAAGAATATGTGGAAATAATGTGCAATATTGGAGAAGAGAATGGCAACCCACTCCAGTATTCTCGCCAGGAGAATCCCATGAACAGAGGAACCTGGTGGGCTACAATCCATGGGGTCGCAAAGAGTTGGAGATAACTAACATTACAACTACAGCTATGTACAGTGTAAGGATAATTGTGCACTAAAAATAAGATGTGTGACAATTATTCATTGATTTTGCATTACCTGGAGGAACTTCTTTGCTTTCAATTATTCTCAATTAAACATGGATTCAAGGAAATATTTTCAGTATTAACATGGTATTGTTTTCATACTACTAAATTGATTCTTGATTTATTTTCTTTAATTTTGAGAGTAACAATTGCCAGAACTTAATGTTAACTTACAGAATAGACAATGTTTATATGCTTTGCATATATTAGCTCAAATTTCAACTTGTACATTCATCACAATCATCCCATGAAGTAGGGATGGGATACCACTATTATTCATATCTTATTATTAGATACCACTATTATTTATATTAGTGGTACCACTATTATTCATATCTTATTATTAGATACCACTATTATTTATATGGTAAGGAAACTAACGTCTTGACAAGTTAACCAAGAATGCCAGGAAGCACGCAACTTACAAACATTTATGCCAGAATTTTCCATCACAGTCTGGCTTCAGAGACAATGTTCTTATCACATATTCCATGATAACCGTAAAATAACAGGCCATCTTTAAAGAAATGGTAATTAGCACATACCTATAATTTTCTTGTCACTATATTGTTTTAAAATAATCAGTTTTATTCACCACATTTAAAATTACTGTCTCATCAAATATATATTTTATATTTTGAATATTACATGGCTCAAATCAGAGAAAAAGACATGTGGTATTTTTTACTGTGATGAATACCAAAAGCTTTAGGTTTAAGCAGTGTTACATATTAACATGAATTGATTTGGGATAAATGGATTTAAAATGGACATTTCAGATTATTTTCTTATGAGAGTCCATTGTTAGCAATTGTTAACATTGTTAACAATTCCTATTGCCATTGAACTAGATCCTTCATGGACTAGACAGTCCATGGAATTCTCCAGGCCAGAATATTGGAGTGGGTAGTGTTTCCCTTCTCCAGGGGATCTTCCTAACCCAAGGATTGAACCCAGGTCTCCCACATTGCAGGCTGATTCTTTACCACCTGAGCCACAAAGGAAGTCCAGAAACAATTATAAAGAATTCTATTTGTTTTTTAAATTTTTATTTACTCTGACTAGATTCTAAAGTGGAATAACAGGGTTTGCTTGTTTGTTTTAGGTAACTACGATCTCAAAAAAATATCATCATAGTAAGATTTTTCAAAAAATTCCTCAGCCTATATTATGTGTATAAACTGTTTTGTTTTCTTTAAAAAGAGAAAATTTTGCACTACTATCATTTGGAGTGATTTATAAAATTTCATCTTTGTTATTTTATAAATTTTATTTGATGCAATTTGAAACATACAGAAAAATTTTCAAAATAGTACAAGGAATTCCATATACCCTTTATCCAGAGTCAACAATTATTTACATTTTGCTTCATTTGCTTTAGAGTTTTATATACACACATGTACTTGCACAGTACATACATATATATAATGCGTTGTTATTCAGTTGACTAAGTTGTATCTGACCGTCTATCTCTCTATGTATATACACATGTATATTGCATAGTGTATATACTGTACACATTGTTAGATCGCTGCGGGAAGAAAGAGCCACCTCTACGGACCGTTGGTAGAAACCTTTATTGGGCGATCGCTCTTGGGCAGAACTCCCCAGTGTGGGCAAGCGGGGAAGGGAGTCTGCAAAGAGTGAGGGGTAGGGCTGGGGTTTTATATCCAGAGTTCGCACGTTAACCAGTTTTCTCTTCTATTGGGTAGTTTGTACGGGCTGCGATGGGGATTGGTGTTTGAGGGCCCCGTGTTGGTTCCTGATTGGGCCAGGTCATGATGCCAGTCTTCAGAAGGTTGATCCACCCCCAGTTCCTGATTGGGCCTCAGCCGGGCTCCAGGACTTCCTGCGGGACTTTCCATTGGGACACGTCCGACCTCTCATCCCAGCCTTTTTGATATAGGACAAGGGGCGCTGTGTCTCTCTGGCTACTTCCTGCTGAGTGGGGGCGACGTGGGGTAGGGGTGTGGCCAGGACTTGAGGTGGGCTCTTGTT